>JANDJT010000167.1:8792216-8802598 GCA_024331685.1 Stegophilus panzeri | reverse complement strand
ATGCAGCAAGACAATGATCCAAAGTATAGGAGTAAGTCCTAGTCCTAGAAGTAAGTGAAAGACTGATCTCCAGTTATATAGAAGTGTTTGTTTGCAGTTATTGCTGCTAAAGGTGGCACAACCAGATTTTAACTTTAAGGGGGTAATTAATTTTTCATATTGGTAATAGGTGTTGGGTTACATTTTTTTTTTTTGCTTCAATAAAAAATATAAATAAATAAAAACTGTATTGTGTGTTTATTCAGGTTGCTTTTCTTTTATGTTGTAGTTTGTTTGAAGATCTAAAACTATCTAGTATGAGATATGCACAAAAACAGAAGAAATCAAATACTTTTTCACAGCACTATCTATCTATCTATCTATCTATCTATCTATCTATCTATCTATCTATCTATCTATCTGTGCACTACCAAAACTAAAGTTTACTTTACACAAAGTTATGCAGGCTTTTGGCAGCTAGAATATCATTAAAAAATATTGTTGTCTGCAATTAAATCTCTTAATAAGTATCACATTTTCCAGAATTTACATTTAGATTTTATTGTGCAAATGTTCATAATCTGGTATTGTTTGATTTTTTTTTTTGTTCACTCAAGATTAAATCAGTTAAAAATTCTATTTCACATCACACTATCCACATAATATTATGTTGCTAGTGCAAAAAATAAAAACAGACGTGTGTTAAATATTAGCTACCTGCTCACGCTAGCCAGCAACAAGCTTCTCGTGTTGCTTGTAGTTTATCTCTTTTGGGAGTGTAGTGACCGTTATAGTCCAGCATTGTTTTAAATACCAATGGGAAATAGCATTAATCTATATGTAACTGCTTCTAAAGCTAACTATTAAACACAAATAAAAAAAAAAGTATAAAAATCTGTTCTTTCATTTTCATATTACATGCTACGTTTCGTAATAGCTTTGTCTGCAGACTAGCAATGTAAGCTAATTGTACTAATTACATACACTCACCAGAGCCACCAACAACCTCTGCTGCTTCCTTCCATCCTTTATTTTTCTTTGTAATGCTTCTATACATATTTGATGAGAGGTTGTATATGAAGGATAAGATGAAAACACAGTTATTAGATTTTCTTCCAATTTTGTTGTGCGTCAAGGAGTGAATGGGAATGAAGTGCAGGTAGTTGTGAGTGGGTAACTGAAGAAATGTCAGACCACGCACATCGTAGGATTGGTCTGAGGAATCATTTGGACCATTGAATTGGATTAAAAAGTTTGTGAAAGTATCACATTTAACTGCAAGGACTTGCAGATAGATTGTATTACCTACAACTGTGTGAAGACGTTAGCTTTTCCACCATTCCAAAATGTCATCTCCTAAATATTCATAAAAACATACACTTTTTATTATAAGAACTGGACGGGACAGGGATTTCTGATGTTCAATATGTTAATGGGCCAGGCAGGCATGCTAAAAGCTATTATTCTAGATCAGACATGGACTATCAAACAGTTGGTCTGGATTAAACAGGGAAAGAAACAAAGTTGAGTCACTGTGAATATTAAGTGAAGGTGTTTGTGAATGGTGAAGTGAAAGCAGAGGATATGAATAAGGAAGTAACTAGCATGTTTGAACCTCATAGCCCAGAATTTCCTAAAGATTAATGAGTGCTATATGATTAGAAGTGAGATTTTGAGAACAAGCTGATGGGGTCATTGGCTGATTCATACTGACTGAGGAACTCTTTTTTTTCCAACACGGTCTCTGCTTCATTGGGTTTACAGTAAACAAGCTGACTTACACCACCAACATGCTAGCATTTCCTATAAAGTGTGATTCATGAAGAAACCTGGAATACATTACAACGTCAAGATTAATAAAAGGCATTGAAACTGCTTATGTTGCACTAGTATTAGCTGTCTTAGATAGCTCTCTTTTATTTGTCGTATTTAGCTGTTTATGGTTGCAAATGAGTCAAATAGCTAGTAACCAACTCAGATGGTTTTGGCACACAAGGTAGATTGCTAATAAACACCAAATGTACAAAACTTACATATGTAGGACTTGATTAATTTTGGTAGCCCAAAATGAATTTACTGAAAGTTGAATGGTATATGCAGATGTTTCCTCATTCATTCATTAATCACCAGTAGCAGCTTTAACCTTGGTCATGGTTGTGGTGGATCCAGAGCCTATCCCAGGACCACTGGGTGTGAGTCGGGAATAAACCCTGGATCAGATGCCAGCACATACGTAGGGGTAATTTATCTTCCATGTTCTTAGAGCTTGTATAGCTCAGTCGGTAGAGCATCGGACTTTTAATCTGAATGTACAGCGTTCAAGTCCCTGTTCAGGTGAAGCTGCTGTTGTTTATGGTAGTGGTTTCTGATCAGAAGGATGGGGCCACTTGTTGGGCCCTTAACCCTATCTGCTCCAGGGGTGCTGTATTGTGGCTGACAAAAAAAGAATTTCACTGTTCTTTAATGTATATGTGACAGATAAAGGCTGGTTCTTCTTCTAGCACATTTTTGGTAAGTGGGAGGAAACCAGAAAACCCAAAGGAAACTCGTGGACATAGGAGGAACATGTGAAACTCCACACAGACAGTATCCCCAGCCCATGATTAAAGCAGGGACCCTGGAGCTGGAACTGCTACCCATCCTGTTTCCTCATGCTCACCACAGTATCTCTAGCCATAGCTAAAATACTTATAGCAAAATTACTAATGTTGCCACTAGGTGTGAATAAGTGTGTGAATGTGTGTGTGTGTGTGTGTGCATGGTGCCAAGCAACGGAGTGGCATCCCATCCAGGGTGTATTCCCACCATGCGTCCAGTGTTCCTGGAGGGTCTCCGGATCCACTGAGACCCTGACATCCTGAACATGGATGAATGAACGAATAAATCTCTAATTGCACCAAAATTTATCTTTTTCATTACAAATCTTCAAGCTTAGAACTCAGATGCAAATTTTAGTGTGACTAAATAGTAGTAATTCAAATTTAATGGCATGGTAGTATTCGATGGCATTTGATGTTATTTCCTTTGTCAATTTGATTAAACAGATACCATGATATCTCAAAACTGCGGTATGGGGTTATCTGGTTTTCATATTGTGAATTATTTAACAATGACTCTCAGTGATTTTAAGGGTGTGATATGTGGAGCAGGGATAAATGCTGAGCAAATGAAATCAACAAGGGATATGTTTCAGTGTGTATGCATGGGGACTGGATCCTGTGGGAGAAAACCGTAAAGTTGTGAGAGTGAGCCGCTTTTCCTTACAGATATGAAGCTTTGGGCCAAAGAAAGACCACCTTGATTAATTGGAGTGTATTGGGATATGGAGCAGTGCTTGCTTGTGGGTGTTGTGCCGCAAGTTTTCCACATCTAGAGTAAACTGAGCTTTATTCATTCATTCATCTTAAGTAACTGTTTTATCCTGGGCAAAATTTGCTGTGGTTTAAATGACTAACTTTCTTTCTTTCTTTCTTTCTTTCTTAAATGACTAATAATCTTTCTTTCTTTCTTTTTTTGGGTCGGAAGTATACCCAAGTAAATTCATTAGAAAATATCAGGGGCAGGCACAACCAAAAATAACTACAGAAGAAGGTAGGATTAGTCAGAATTCCTTCAGAAGCAGTGAGTTTTTTAGTGGGTTAAAAAACAGTCCAGTGCACATCTCCATCTCTAGTGTAAGATATGGAGATCAGATATAGGCAAGTGGAGTTTTTCCGCACACCTGGACACAGCTGTCAGAGGCATCTGCATGGAACTGCAGTCACATGTTGAGCATAATGAGCCTTTTAATACAGGGGTGTCTTCTCATCAAATTCCAACCGTTCAAGTAATAGACTTCCATGCCCTCAAACTCCAACACAGTGCTCTGGTTGCAGTAAGCTCATATGAAAAGATATGAATGGTTAAGTTTAGAGTGAAGGGCAGGGTTAGTGCACTGTTACTTACAACTTCAATTATATGAAATTCAATAAAATTGCTCAGTTATATTGTTATGATTTTTGTTTCCCCCTACACCTTAAGAAATCTGATCAGGGTTCTTAATAAATAAAGATGGTTGTAAGATGCTACAGCGAGTATCCCTTTGAGGATACACTTCAATTGTCAAAATGGTCTTAACACTGTGAAACCTTTTGGAAAGTGGACCACAATCAGCTGATAAATGTATCATTTATTATCATGTCTCAAGTTGTATAAAAAAAACCCTACAAAGTCTAAGGTTAAAGTTGGGTTTAGGGTGAGTGGTCATACAATCATTTGTTTATTTTATATCTTTACTCTTAAAATCTAACCATATTGCCCTGGCTAGTTTGAATCTTATGAATTTTTCATCAGTTTACCTTCAAACTCATTTAGAGGCGTTAAGAGTGCTCATAATAATCACATCTGCGGTCTCTAAACCTGTGATTCTTCAGATTTGAACTTGATTGTATGAAATGATGAGTGTTTATGGTACTAAATGCTCTAAAATAATAAAACATGGTGTGTGACATAAAATTATTTATTTAATATTGCAACATATACGGTATGCTAAATTATTAAGTTATATATCTAGGCAAGTTCTAAGAACGGTAGACTGCTAAACCTAACAAAGTATTTGTAATATTTATTTTGTGCATTTTAGCGTCACTGTGAAAATGATATGCAATATATAGTAAAATCAATTAGATTTATTTTGTCATATGTCAAAAATACATTCAGTTTTCTAATAAATTATACAACTCTTATTTCTGGTCAACTAATTTGATTGGTTGAGCGGGAATGTACAAATCGATGTGAGCTAGCTAGCCAGCTACCCGACCTGCTATAAAGTGAGTGTGACGTCTTTGGGATCTATATCCATTCACAGAGCAAAAATAAACAGAACATTTGGTCACACTGAGAATTGACAGTAGACACAGCCGCAGGGTAAGTGCTCTAGCTAATCACAGTCATGCCGATATTCAGTACCACTCTTGCTTGTGCGATTTTGCTGATTTTTAAAATTTTATTTATTTAATTTCTCCTCCCTTATGTTTCCTAATCTAGTGTTATTCAGTCTCGATCCCTAACATTTTATATAGTTCCCTATAGTAAAAACTACTAGATTTGTTTTCTCTGTGATATACATCTGTGATGTGATGAGTCACACACACTAAGTTGAAAAAGACTCTGATTACACTTTGTGGTATTTGAAACATTTCTGACTGAGTTGTAATCAGCTCTTGACCCTGCTGACACACAATAATATTCACTATGAAGTTATAAGTATGCTAATTTATAATCAGTAATATATCATCAATGCTGTCCTCATCATCCTTTCATAATGTCTTCTTCTGATCTGAGTGTAAAGAGCAAGGCTCTGTTTTATTTGAATAAGAAAGTCATTATTTTCCACATGCACGATGAAGGAAAAACCATGCTTATATGCAACACAAAGTATACTGTACTTATCTGATACTAGATTTCTTTATTTAGTAAGTAGCCAAATTATCGTGACAATGCAGGTAGATAACTATTCAACAATATAGCTAAACTATTATGTTATTAAAGGGGCAGATAGTGGCTTTCTGCATGTAGTACTGGGATTCCATTCAACCTTCCTTTCACTAGTGCAGAACCTGTAACAGCTTTCTATCGTAAATGGTTGTTAGATCCTAAATATAAAATTAATAGGACAACAAGAATAAATCAGTTTAACCCCAATATTGGAAGCAACAAGAGCAGTGTTGTTGGATGTTAGGAGTACTAAGTCCAGCTTTCATGGTAATTACGGTATAATAACAATATAGCACAGTATATATAACTGCATGTAAAAAGGATAGTCCAGAAAGTGTACTTGCAGGCCAAGGACACATTCTTAGCAGTGATCTAAGGCACAGCCTTTGCTTTCATTTCCTTCTTTTTCGGGATCAGTGAATAAGTTCCAAAAAAATGTATAATATTTTTAGTCATTATTTCATATGACAAAGTGTAAAACACTAAAGTAGGGTATACTCAGATATGTTCATATTCTCAGTGGATGCAAATTGATGAGCAGAGACACTAAGAGAGAGTGAGAGAGAGAGAGAGAGAGAGAGAGAGAGAGAGAGAGAGATTTCTTGTTTCTAATCGCCCCATAGCAGACCTGCACCAAATAATAATTCCTGTGCATCTGGAGGGGGAGGCACAGAGCTAAAAATAAAGACAGGGTGTATGTGTGTGTGTGTGTGTGAGTGTTTTTTTTTTTTTTTTTTTTTTTTTTGGGGGGGGGGGAGGGGGGGGGAGAGAGAAAGAGAGAGAGAGAGAGAGAGAGAGAGAGAGAGATGAAGAGGACACAATCTCTACATATCTGTCAGTCGATTGGCCAGTTAAAAATGCATACAATTACTTGCGCCGGCTCAAAGGCAGAGGCATTTACATATGCATACGTGAGGGTACTGCCTGGCTGTCGGAACGAAGGAAGAAAGCACACGTTGGGGGAGGGGGTGATGGAGGGAAAGGGGAGAGATGCGGAGAAACAGAGAGGCATTAATCTTTAAACACTCAACATGCAGATTTATTGCAGACAGCAGGGGGACAGAATTAAAACTCCCCAGTAAGAAAGACGGGAGAGAGATGGGGAGGGAAACTGTAAATCGCTGGGCAACACTTAATTTAAAATTCTGCGATGTTACAGATCTTAGCTTGGGCATTGTGTCCTTTGAGAATTTGCTCCATTCCTAATTAACATGCACTTCCTTTTTTGATAGTTTTCAATGTACCATATTTCATATTCTCAACTATAGCAAAACACCATACGTTCATTACGTATATGACTTTAGTTTCACCTAACACACACCTTTTGCATATCTACAACCCACACAAGGGAGAGAATCTAATTTCCTTCATGTTTTGGATTGACAGCGCTGTATTTTCGTCAAAAGCCCATCACGTCATATCATTTCAGCATTCTGTGTGGCTCACAAAAGCGGTTTTACAAACGGATGAGCTAATTATTGTTTGATTTCAATACAAAACGATCTTCTTGGTGATAATGCATCCATTCATTACAATTCAATCAAATCCTCAACATTGTCAGGAATTGCTCTGTGTTTAGGGAGGGAGCGTTCACAATTCGTGAAATGCATGAATTGTGCTCGAAGAGAGCTCTTTGCCAGTCATAAACATTCGCACGGCTTCATAGATCAGACCAAAATAGACGCAGCGATGCTGAAGGTGCCTTTATGTGCAGCATGGAAGTGTTCTGTCCTTCTGAATACTGTTCCCACTAAATTGACCCTCAAACACAATAATGCTATGTATAACATACAAACAAGGATGTGACGTAAAAGCTGTAGTAGTCGCTGGCATATTAGAGAAAACGAGATTAACTAGTAAACTCAAGCAGTGACTCATTTTCTATGCACTGATCTGATAACTGTTGAGTAGTTTTTGTTTCTAAGGCTGTAGTTTGGTGATGTGTGTTGATCTTATATCACACTTATTTATTTATTTATTTATTTATTTTTTACATTCGTTTATCTAAAAAAAAAACAAAACTATTACAAGTAAGACAGATAACAACCAAATCCAACCCTAGTACACTGAATGTGTCATTTTAAGGCATTAAAATCTACGTAGAGTAATAAATTGCTTAATATGTTTTTCTTCCTTCTTTTTAAAGCCTTAGAAACTACTAAGATTTAGCTATGCCTTTAGTCTCAGAAGAGCATTGGTCTATAAATCAATGCTTGAATATGCAAACTCATACTAAATGCACTCTAAATAGCTAGCTGGCTAGTTATCTGTTAGTTACTATAGCATTTGTCCTAGGATCGCAGTATCTGAGACTTGATCTGCATCATCATTCTCATCGGCTTATGCTCTATAACAATAACCAGACCTGTCAAAAAAAATCCAATACCAATCATGCTTTTGATCATCAGTTACATTAGCTAGTCTAAGTCTAGCTAGTTTACCACACAGGCTATATTTACATATCCAAAATGCAAATTCTTCCAAAAAGCTGCATATCAGAAGTGATAAATTCACAAACTGAGCTCACCATATTACCCTAGCTGAATTAGAGTTTTATTGAAGACTCCGTGTTAACAAAAATGGAGAAAACATTAATCGATATAATAAGAATCAGCCATCCTGTGTGAGCTAACCATGTAAATGTTTCAAGATTTTGAGTTGCTGCTTTCAGAGTCTTGCTGAAGAATCCATTTTGGCTCGCTGGAATTTTAACCATTTTAACCATTTGAACTATTAGCATCTCAGATCAGAAGAATCAATAGACACAGCACACAATCCATGGACAAGGCATGTTCATATGTACAGCAGATGTATATAGGAGTGACCCCCCCATCCCCCCCATTCCCCAGCACACAACTGCACATGTTTAATAGGACTCATGTTGAGGCTTTCATGGAAAGCAGAGTCTGGCCTGATGATGCATTTTCAAATAATGTTCAGAAAGCATTTTCCCTCCAGGATTCTAGATTCATCACAGGAAAGCTGATGCGATTGAAACAGACAAAATATGTCTATAATGAACCACGATCGGAGCGCAGAGAAAACAATTGTGCATTGCATTTGTACTTTCCCCAAAGATTCGCTGTTTAAATAGATTCTACAGACGACGTGCCGCTCAACTCCCAACACAACTATGTGTGTTTCTACTAAACACGGCACTCTCACATAACCATGTAAATTGTAGTTTTCCCCTCATTTCTCTGCATCTCGGTGTCCATGTGTATCTTATGCCTGCTCATACAATACAGCCCTAAATGAAGGCTTTTCTCACCACACATGGATCTTTCATTTCTGTCATATTTTCCTTTCCCTCTGGTTCTGTTTTTCCCCTATGTTAAAAGTTAAGGATGGGGGTTGGGTTTTCTATTTGAGGGGCCCCAGTTCTTCAGTTTCAGACACAGTTAGTAAGATGAGGGGCCCTGTGACCTGAGGGAACTAAATACAGCCTGAGCAGATCTGGACCAGAAGGTGAGAGGTGTGCTCTTGTGCATTAAAAATATAGATAGATTGGACCACCAATGTATAAGAAGCTGGTACCATACAAATTGGCACACTACACAGTGTCCCAAAAGTGTCCATACGTATAGGAAATTAACACATTTTAGCAAAATATCTTCCAAAATTATTTTAAAAAAATCACATATGACACAGTTGCCTAACTTATTAACACATTCAAAAAGACTGGATGTGGACGTCCATGAACATCCACTGATGAAGGCACAACCAACATGGTGCTGGAATACATAGTCCCCTATATATGGAGACTTTTGGGACACCCTGTATACTGAGCAATAGAAACATTGACAAGGTCCCACTAACTTAAGCTACAGATGACCATTAGGTCCATTTTCCATGCACAAAACACTCAGCAGTTCTAACACAATTTCATTACTATTCTTGTGCCAGGGCTGGTACTGGAGCTACTATTTATTCAGAGACCCAGCAAATCTATGTAATGGTTCAGGTCTCAAAACACTGGCTTTAAAGGCAAACAGTTACATAAAACGATGTGGAAATTTCCTAATGTGCACTGTAAAAAAGAAGTAACAACCATGTAGGGTTTTTGAGGTAACTTTGAGAACATGTTGTACCATGTGTCTATATAGGACAGAAAGACATAATTTAATTGCTCTAATAAAGGTTTGTTAGGATTAATATTAGCACATTAGGAATTTACAAGTGTTGCTTTTATTTAGTTTATTGCAATTTCCATGTAAACGTGTTTTTTTCTTACACCACTGAGTTACGGCTGCAAATCCGCTACACTATTTACTTCTTTTTCTTTCTTTTTTTTTTGGTCATGAAATGACTCTATGTAATTTGTTTAGACTTTTTAGACTGTATATTCAATAGTCTCCCTATTACATCTGACACCCTGTGCCTCTTTTTGTCTGGACTGACCCTAGTTTTTTTCAGACAACCCTGGCCGCCTAGTATAAGTAGACTATCAGGGCTACTGTAAGCTCTCCCTCTTTTTCAAGGGAAAATTGCATTAAGATACGGCTCAGTTTGTTAACAGCATCTTATTTGCTCTTAACAAATTACTTACAGTGGATTATTTCTGATTTTTGTGGAACCAAGAACAACAGCACCACCAGTGTTCATAAATAAATATGCAGAATGGTAAGAAGTAGAGGGTAGTGCTGATTTCTTTCTAGCCCAGACTGCAGATTCACACAACCTATTGTTGAGGCTTGTCAAGTGATTATATTTAGTAAAATGGCCCCTTTATTCTGTGTGCACGGCGGTTAATTTATTTAAGCCTACTTTGCTGACACATCCGTAACATCCATCAGATGTGATTGAGAGGTACATGTGAAACACAATAGCAGGTGTAGGAAACATGAATGAGTTGTAAGTCTATGACATTTGGCTCAAGCATTATGGTTTCATAAACATATGAGTTGCTGACAGGTAGTAGAAGTTTT
>JANDJT010000167.1:8761378-8787253 GCA_024331685.1 Stegophilus panzeri | reverse complement strand
CTCTCTCTCTCTCTCTCTCTCTCTGTCTCTCTCTCTCTGCATTTGAGGTTAGGGAAGAAAGTGTGTGATGTGAGTGGGTCTAGTGAGCTTGGTGGGGCAGCGCAGAGCACCTCTCTCCCTTTCTCTCTTGAAAAATATAAACAATTTATCCTCTTTTCGCTGTTGCTCTCTCTCTCTCTCTCTCTCTCTCTCTCTCTGTCTTTCTGATTGAACACTATTCATTTTCCACTCCTCTCTTACTCTTGTTTTAACATTACCCCATCTTCCCTTCTCCTCTAGTGCTCTCCTTCTCTCTCTCTCTCTCTCTCTCTCTCTCTCTCTCTCTCCTCAATGCCTTTCTCAATGTCTTTCCACTTTCTCTTTGCATATTTCTCACACAAACTCCTTCTCTCTGTTTGCCACCCCTCCTTTCCTTTCTCCTGCACTCTCGGGCTGCAGAGTGCATTGCAGCGACAGCTGCTGTTATAGCCATCAACTGCAGCCTCCACGGCAACCGTTACCGTGGGGGAGAGTGTGAGCGGTAAGGACGGATATCTTCACAGAAACAGAAAACCAAGAGTTCGAAGTGTCACTCATTAACACATTATTTTATTATTGTATAATTAGTGTAACTCGTACAACTGCATTATAATTGAGTTATTATTGTGGTATGCTGCATACAGATGTGTTCACGAGAAGGTTCCTGATGAACGGCCCACTCGTATACTCCACTTATTCAGAGGTTAATCATTTCTGATAGGTCAGAGGTCATGAATTGTGACCCAATGTTGACGTTGTTCAATACGGTTGAACCCTGTAGTCTGCAGCAGGTTGCACCAGTAAAACGTAAGTTCTATCATAGCCTGGTTTGAAATAACATGACCACTGCATTCTACTTAACTAGCTACTAAAACATTAACAGAACTTTGCACCAGATTGCATGGCTTTAACATTGAAAACTGAAACCTACCTTCCAGTAGCTGTAACTGTCTCCATAAATAACTAAACATACTCAGTGATTCTGTTTAACGTGAACAGTGCTGCCATACGCAGAGTAAAAGGAGCATTTGCATCCATAAATCCATTTGTTTTCAACCATCTGATGGTTTATAATCACTGGACAAGGGATCCCAACAGAGGGATTATAAAACGACAGATATATATTTTTTTCAAACAACACAGCGAGGTTCTTTCATCGGTAGTGCAAAATGTTATCAAATTGAGATATTAGCAGACACCACAAATTTTTGGGAGTTTATTATTAATATAATAATATACTGTAGTTTAGTGTTAGTTATTTTCCATTGCTATGGTTTGTTGTTAAGTTGGTGCATGCAGCAGGACAGAACTTGTAAAGCATGATCCTTATTTATTTTCTGAATTTGATCTAGGGTTAAAATAGAACTAACCTGAAGTATATTACACTGAAAAATAAAGATGAACTCTACCCACTTCCATGTGTCTCGACATGTCTCCATCGTGTTTCCTGTTTATGTCAGACGGTGCAACTGCTTGGATGTAGATGGTGAAATATGGATTTTTGGATTTGGGATCCATGCTGAATGTATTTGGTTCAATTTCATATGAATTGTCATAATGAAAAGTATGAATCGTGACCCTGTCACAAACCTAACTTTTATTAAATTTTCATATGTACTAAGTTGTACAAATTGTTATGAAGCATAATTAAAGTTTGGGGGGCATGTTGGTTTATTGGTTAGCATTAGTTGGGGGTTCAGATTCCGTCTCCACACCGTGCGTGTGGAGTTTCCATGTTCTCCCCATGCTTTGGGGGTTTCTTCCTGGTTCAACGGTTTCCTCCCCCAGTTCAAAGACATTCGGTGTAGGCTGACTGGCATTTCCAAATTGTCTGTAGTGTGTGAATATGTGTGTGTGTGTGTGTGTGTGTGTGTGTGTGTGTGTGTGTGTGAGAGATTGTGCCCTGTTGATACAGGGTGTCCTCTGCCTTGTACCCAGAGTCCCCTGGGATAGACTCTAGGCTCCCCGTGACCCTGTGTAGGATAAATGGTATGAAAAATGGATGGATGGAGCAATTAAAGTATTATTTGAGTCATACTGAGTCCTTTCTTGATAATTACCATCACATCTCAGGAACATGTTCTCATTTCTTCTTGTAGGTTTTCTCTCTCTTTGTACCTTTACACTCTCTGTATAAATAACATAGTTAGCTAAATCATCAACTTCATTTATCAGCTATGCTCCATGTCCATATTTCCCAGTTGCCTAGCAACAGTGTTCCTACAATTTTAACATCTTGTACGGCGAGCCGGCTTATTTTGTGTTTACCTCCAATTTGAACGCACCAATACCATCAAATTGCTTCAGATGAAGATAGCGTTAAAAGTCCGTAATTTTGAAGTCTGTTGATAGAAATGTCTTAAGACTGAATCCTTTTTTCTGGCACTTTTTTTTCTGTCTCTCATTACACAAACCTGTACAGATGTAAATGGCAATTATAGGTACAGCATATTAAATAAAACCTTGTAAATAGTATATACACCATACCACGACACCATGAGAGAGTCCAGTAAAATATTTCATAATAAAAAAGTTGATAATGAAATACATGTAAAACTTTAGAATAAACGGATCATTTTGTATTTGTTAACCGACTTAATGTTTTTCCCATTTTCATTAAAACCATCAGTGTGGTGAGGTTCAGATACAATTACACAATTGATATGATAGTTATAAACCCAGGATAGATTCATTCTGTAGATTAATGTCATTGAGTGATATCACTTAACTTGTTACTATTTTAATTCCATTAATATTTGAGATTTATGCACTTTTGCCTTGGAAGCAAACTTATGTTAGATTAGTAGCATTGCAAGCTAGTTAACTATCTAACTGGTTTATTTGTCTATTTCCATCACTGAATTTACTCTCATAGTGGAGTTGGTTTTAGGCTGTTTTTCTGACACCGAAGAATATTATGGTTTATTCCACACCACTGCTGAGGTCTTTATTTTGATTTTGTTCAGAAGGAGTTGATTAATTTTCTATACCAGCAGCTCTGAGAGTAGTGCCAGCTGTAATTTAAAAAAATCACAGGTTTATATTAATGCAATCATTCTGATAGCGGATTGTTTCTGTAGTAACAGCTAATTCACAGGGACTTGTATGGCAATCTACACAATCTAAGACTAATAATAAACAGATAAAAATATGCTTTTGTTAAACAAAGAAAAAAAAAACATAATCATTGATATGGTGAAGTTTTCTGTAAGGAAATGTTTACTCAACATGGAAGGAGTTTCCAGTGTCAGTGCTTTGTAGGTGGTGTTCTGCCACAGGAAAGTCTTCAGGACGGAGGAGTTTGCTCTTTCTGGTTTCTCATTAATGTCACTGAAAAAAATATTGGAGTGAAATTTACTCAAAAAACAAGTGTTAGTAAGTGTTACCAGGCATATTTTAAGTAAGGTTTATACAGCACCAAGAAAAAAATGTAAGTAAATGTACGTTTTTTTTGTTTTTTTTTGTTTTTGTTTTTTTTAATTAATTAATACATTTTACTCAAACTTGCACATCAAACAAATGCACATCATCTAAACATTATCATTACAGATGAATGGTCAGTAACACCTTTAATAATTCTAACTAGAACTAGCACACCAATGACCAAAAGCATTCAGATCAGCCTTCATATAGCAGGATTTCGCAGAGTTTTTTTTTGTGATTGTTGCGGCCAAAAGCACTTTAGAAAACAAAATTGTTGATGCAATTTGCTGAGATTTTTGTGCTTTTTTTCTGGAAAACTACTTAAATAGGCAAAATTGCAAATGCACAAATTTATTTTGCATGGTCTTTCTCAGTGATATTTGTTGGTAAATGAGACCCTTTAGCTGTACTTGTGTTTGATGCATGTGAACCGAAGAAGGGCTTTGGCTGAATGTGCGTTGTGATCACGTCACATGATGAATCTTGCCCAAAATCTGCGCTAATTTTGAAAAAATGCAAGCTCCTCCAAAATATTGCAGAGTTTGCCTGATTTTGCATTCTGCAATCAAAAAATCACAAAATCCTGCAGGGACTGATATAGATTGAACTGACAAAAGCCAAGATGGCAGACTAACTAAGCTTTAATGTGTGTGAACACCATACACCTGACTGAGAAACACAAAGAGGGTGAACCAAGAACCAAGAAAACTTTACCAAAACACATGATCTTTCAAAACATTTAGTAAAATAATAGCTTTAACAGTCATTAAAGCTGACACAAAACAAGAAATATTGAAAACAACCCAAACAATGCTCAAAATTACATCCGTTTAAACACTGTGTTAAACATCGTGTCAGTGAACGCGTATGCAAATTGAGCTCAAAAACCATGCCCCCACTTTAGCATGCCTTTGGTTCAACATTGCTTCATAAATAGTAAATTTAACCTAGTAAAGTCAGTAAACTATACACTTTGGGTTTTAGCCACATTTTTACATGAATTAATTTAGTACAGAACTTAAAGCATATGTAGTAATTCTAATAATTTGCTCTTTGCATAAAAACCACAGATTTGTTTTACTGAAGCACTGAATCATTTTTTTCAGTGATGACAAGCTGCGTTTTTCTGCCTTATTAACATTGAGAGGAAGGAAAGAGAGCCTGGTGAGTGAACAACTGTTAGTAGCTGTTAAATATAAGTCGTAACAGGAACTATTTCGTCTCATGGATGTTCCCATTAAATGTAACTAAAAAAAGGGATACAAGACACGATGTGCTGTTACAAATTAATAAAAAGAATTAATGTTTCTGTTATGATACGAAAGTAATTGCACCACTCCACTGTGGATTATTTTCCTGTAAGAGCATGCCCCACCATGTTTTATAATTTACGTAGTAAATTCTGATAAAAGACTCAATTCTAATGACAGGAGAATGACTTTGATTCATAAAAACAAACAGACGGTGCTATCTGAAAAGGCTTTTTGTTTGAAATCTAAGATATAAGAAATAAGTAATGTATAAATCTGTCTAATCATCTTTACCTAACATCGTCCCGCAACACAGCCCCCATCCGTAAAGTTATTTTATAATGTAACCACTGATGATATCAGCAGATCTTGCAGTACAGCAGTACAGACAGTATTTAGAATCAGAAATAAAATAAAATAAAATATGTCCTCAAAGCCTTAAAAAGGACTTTCACAGCTGGGACTCAAACATTAATTACAAATATATTCTCCTGATTGCAAATTTTTTCCCACAGAAAGGTATGAGTTAGCAGCAGTGCTAGCAAGCCCAGCTTTTTAAATCAATAATAATTTGTATGAAGCCCAGTCGAGCTGCTTTCTCGAGCTGCAGTGTGTTCGGACTTCAAACCCAAACCTTATAGGACAACTATGTGTTTTGTATATGTGGATGTGTGTGTGTGTATATATATATATGTGTGTGTGTGTGTGTGTGTATAATGTGTAGGCGGGTTGTTGACTCTTTGTTTTTTCCCCTTCCCAGTATATAACACCCTTAAATTCAAACCCATATCTCTGTTCAGTCATACCATTAATAGCATTAAGCACACACTAGCATGGCACACGCTCAGAGTGTTGTGAAACTAGAGTCGTAATAAGCGGAGAGTTAAATTTGTCACTCCTGACTGTTATGCCACCTCTGTCTTGGCTGTGCTCACGGTGCCAATGTTTGCCCGCTGGTTTCCCTCTGCTGCCCGGAGTGCAAGCTCCAACTAAACATATGCAGATTTATGCACAGGCAAAGGCGGGGCTCGGCATGTTTTGATGGAAAAGATCTATGAGAACGGTTCGCTCATATGCTGCTAGTCACTCCCTCCTTCTCGCTCTCGCTCTCTCGCTCCCTTTCTTTCCATCTCACCCCCCTCGCCTGCTCCCTCTTTTCTCTTCTCTAACAGCCTCACTTTAATATGTATGCAAATGTGCCTGTCCTCCATCCCCTTAATTGTCTGGCTTCCAGCAGTCAGTGTGTGTGTGTGTGTGTGTGTGTGTGTGTGTGCGCCTAGGAGAAAAAAGGAGTGTGTGTGCTGTTTGTATTTTGCAGTGCCTCGCTTTTTCCCTCTAGCCTCCACCAGCGGCTTTGGCGTGCCCATGGCGCAGCTCGGCTTTGATGAGCGTTGCCAGTCAGACCCAAAAACGACCTTTAATGATTATGCACCGTTTAATGAACACTCCTCCAAACACTTGCTGAATTCATTCAGTCCACAGCCAGGTGATGTAAAAACTGCTGTCACTGAACATCGTTAACACTGTTGTTAATACTAACTGAAAGATGTGGGATCTCTTAGATAATGATGTGATGGCAGCAGTAGTGAGGTGTCAGTTCATTAATGCCATTAGTCCTTAAAGACTCGTATTAAAGCTCTTGTCCTTAAAACTGTACATATCGTTGCAATGGTAACAGGAATGTATTGATCTGATATTTATATTCATATCAGCTGATCCTAACAAATCCTAACTATTGCCTCAAATCCTCAATCACAACTTTAGTGTCCACCTCTGCATTCAGAGGGGACTGTGCATTCAAGTCCTCCTGGGAAGTTCGTATTAACGAGTTGGGAAGTCGTTATTATGACGTCAGGTGCGTGACGTCAAGTCACTTTGATCGGAGCAAAATGGCAGTGTACCTTTAACCCTACATCTAGAAACATTTTAATCCCTTTATGAAGCCACTGTAAGCTTTATTGTTACATATTATATCCTAATTGTACAATGCAAAAACATAATAACTGCAATCAGTTTCTGAGACGAGTAAACGTTCAATTTCAACAATTCTTTGGGGGGGGATAATTTATTTAAAGCTTTTCACGTTACAGAGAATGAACAAACAGTGGCGCTAAACCCACCAACCCCCTATATGCCACACAATCAGAAACCAAATAATAAATAAATAAATAATTATCCATACATACATATGCACATACATAAAACTTATACATACATAATGAGAATAAAAGTAAAAGACAGAAATAAACAAAATAAAAACAAATAAACAAAATAAATAAGTACATAAAACAAGGTTCCAGTACCAATGATCAATCACCTGGTTATGAAAAGACTGGGTTATAGCACACATCTAGATATTATTTGTTCTGCTACACCTTTTAATGAGGGAAGTGGTAGCTCAGCGGTTAAGACATTGGACTTCTGATCGGAAGGTTGTGAGTATAAATCCCAGGACTGCCAAGCTGCCACTGTTCGGCCCTTGAGCAAGGCCCTTAACCCTCAACTCAGTTGTATAAATGAGATAATTGTAAGTCACTCTGGATAATGGTGTCTGTCAAATGCTGTAATGTAATTTAAATATGGGGGCCAGCCAGTTTGGCAACAATGGGGTCATGGGGAAAGTCTGTCTTAAATACCTTTGAGTAAAAGCGAAACACATCAGACCAAATAAATGAGCCAATGTTCCCTCATTAGACTTACATTTAATACACAAGGGTGACACAGAAGGATATATAGAATGTAGCCTGGTTCGAGAGTAGTGCAGTCAATGCACAACCAATTTCAAGAAATTTACCATCAACTACAGATGTTGCATCCACTGATTCCGCCATGTTTTCTTACTGACACGCCCTAAACTCAGAAACTCCCGAATTCAAGAAGATCCTGAGTTTAACACACATACTGATGACTTTGTGGTGGTGTTCATGTGCATTCAGCTCGTAAATACGATTTTTCGACATGACTTGAATGCACCGTAGATCCCATTTACTGTATGATTCACAAAAAAATGGAAGAAAAACTTATAACCATCTTAGGTTTCATCCTGTCATACTGTATACAACTTCTCGTTAAAGACATTGAAGACAGCGACATTACAAAGAAAAATGAAACATGGAAGGAAGTAGCAGAGATCGTTGCTGCCTCTCGTGAGTGTACAGTATGTACAGTACATAGCTAGTACAGTTATCTTGCTAATCTGCTAACAAAGCTAGTACAAATCCTAGCACATAACATATAAATCAATCAGTTCTCATGCTGATTTGTGCATTAGTTATTTTGTGTTTAACTGCTTAGCGTTAGAAGCTATATATTTAGAAGCTGCTTATAGTATACTTTTAGCTTACTTATAGAACTAAAAAAAATGCTGGACAGGCCCCGCCCACAATCCCCACACCCATGAGAGATACACTATCACTTGACTTGCTACTGTGAATGTTGGATAATTTGTTATCAGATTATTTTCAGAGCAGAAGAAGCTTGCACAACGTCGGCTTGGTTACTGTGAACTCATCTGTCAGGTCAACTCAAGAACACTGTGTTTTCAGTTTATGAAGGACTTTATGTAGGAATTAAGGCATTACAGCTGTTGGCTGTGTTTACTATTTATTACTGTGAATACCACTGTAAAACTAGTTTTATTAGCATGCCTCAGTTTTTAGTGTGTTTGAGTGGCTCAACCTGTTGTGAGCTCATCATCATACCCATTTTTATAACATTACACTGATAAAGTGGTTTGACTTGGATCATGTGATCTCAAAGCAACTCAGACTGTCCCAAGTTACATAAAATAGCCTAAAGGTTTGCTTAAAGTGTACACATTGTCTACAGAAAAACAATGTAAATGATCTTTATTAATACTACTCGAGTCATGATATTAATTAACAGAATGATTTAAGGATTAATGCATGCATTCATTCATCATTATAAAAGCATCAGTTAGGTATTAATATATTGCTTATTTGAGGACCTTACAGTAAAGTGTTACCTCCATTTGACAACTGCAGTTACCTTAGCATAAGCTTCCTTTCTATTAACAGCTCTAGTATATCTATATATAATACACCTTTACCTTATTGGTTAGCCTTTGTGCCTCGTAGCTCTGGGATTAGGGGTTCAGTGTGCACTGAGTTTACATGTTCTACCCGTGCTTCCGGGGTTTCCTCTAGGTACTCCAGTTTCCTCCCCCAGTCCAAAGACATGCTTTGTAGGCTGATTAGCATTTCTAAATGGTCTGTAGTGTGTGATTGTGCCCTGCAATGGGTTGGCACACTGTCCAGGGTGTCCCCCACCCTGTGCGTCTCTGGGATAGGCTCCAGGCTCCCCAGCGACCATGTGTAGGATAAGCGGTATGGAAAGTGGATGGATGGATGAAACCCACCTTTATTTCTGAAAACTAGGGTGACATTCTGCATTCCCAATTTTACTGTTCTTTTTTCTTTTTTCTCTCTTGCGTTTGTGAAAATCTGACATGTTTCTGGCAGCATGTTCATTTGACTTAATAACAAAATACTCATAGCCTAACACCTCTTATTACCACTGAATGCACATACCGGGACCCACTGCGTGTAAGTGTAACAGAATGCACGATGCATTGTTGTTAACAGTGTATCTAAAACTGTTAATTAATGAAGCTTAATTTATTAATTAATGATTTTTTTTAAAAAAAGGTGCAATCTATGTTGGCCCATGTCTCTTCAGGTCCCTTGAAATTGTCCTTACCTTCCACCCATCTTACAGCATAAGACAACCTGGAAAAGCATGAGGTCAGTGTGTAAACTACAGTTCCAACAAAACCAACAAGTGCTAGACACTACAGTAAGTACACACAGGACCGTGTAGGTAACGCCACAGTACACACAGAACTGGAGCAGTGCGCAGAGCTGAGTAAACTCACTGTGCAAATAGCATGGCAGTGTATGCTAGTATTCCTAAGTAGGCTTTAGTAAAGCATCATAAACTTGTTTTACATCAAGCAGCTTTTTAAAAATGATGGGTCGCTTTGTGGAGGGTGGCAGAGTGGCATAGTGGCTCCTAAGTTTGATCCTGAGCTCAGGTTACTGTCTATGTGGAATTTTGCATGTTCTCCTCGTGGGTTTATTCTGAGTTCTCAGATTTCCTCTCGCAGTCCAAAAACATGCAGATAAGTGGATTGGCTATACTAAATTGCCTCAAGGTGTGAATGTGTGTGTGCATGGTGCCTTGTGTTGGACTGGCATCTCACCCAGCGTGAATACTCATGACGTTGACCCGGACCATTGTAAAACGGTTACTAAATGATGGGTTTAGATGAGTAACTAAACGGTTACTATGAATGAATGCTTTGTGGAGTTTGACCTCCAGATGATAGCTTCATATAGGTTCATAACTGAACTGAATTCATAACTGATTTTCTTACAGACTAATATGCATCAAAGTTATAATACGGCCAAAAATGAAACTTGCATAGTTTTCCTTTTAAACAAATTGTAACTGATTGTTCATGACATGTTTAATGTCTAAAGTTTACTTCAGATTTTGTTCATTTTTATGAACAATGTGCCATGCTGTGTCACAAACTACATCAGCAAGTGACATATAGATACAACTCTGTTATCGGTTAGAGTGAATGTGTGATCATGCTGAACTTGTAGCTACACTATAACCTTACATGTTAGCTACTTTATACTAAGAGCAAAACTAAAGAAATCTTCTGGCACCAAGCACATCTTGGCAGATCAACTACAGTACATTTAAGGAGAGGAGGAACTCGTTAAAATTTCATTTTTGACCGAACTATTCCTTTAAATGATCACTGATCTTAGAACAGTTTCTACCAGTGTCCCTGTGGGTCCTGCCTACACAAGCGTTACTCGGCACAAATTAATATTTGACAACTTCCAAAAACCTGTCATTGCTCCAGTTGTGTTTGTTTTGGCCTATTGGATATTTAAGGTTGACTCACGGACTCAATTTCCTGCTGAGCGGGGACTTAATTCCTGGGAGCTTACCACATGTCAGGGTAAAAAAGTGCTTACATACGCTTGATCATTTATTCAGCAATTAATGGATGGTAGAGTCATTGTAGGATGTTAAACCATGCTGATATGTGACCTGAATGTAACTGAGGATGAAAAAACTAGGCGGTCACATGGTGCACAATTAATGTAGTAGAGATAAGTGTAGACTTAATTATTTGTATTTGTGTGTATGTGCAGAAAATACCTCTTTACATGCAGACAAAGTGTGTGTGTGTGTGTGTGTGTGTGTGTGTGTGTGTTTATGGACGGGGGAAAGAGGTAGTGGTTACATTCTGACAGCTGCTTGGTTTGTGCAGATATTGTGCTCTCAAACACAGACTAAAAATGTGCATTACTGTAAGATTTTATTTATTTTGCTGCAGTAATAACGATTGTAATAACTTTGACATATCCAAGAAACATACTCAAGTTATCTGTGATGTATTTACTGTGAAAAGTAGAATTAGTTGAATGCATACAGTCCCCTCTGAAACTATTGGTACGTGAAGGCCAAGTGATTTGTTTGTGCTGTACACCAAAGACATTTGTGTTTGAGATCAAAAGATGGATATGGGACGAGAGTCTAGGATTTCAGCTTTTATTTCCTGGTATTTATGCCTAGATGTGTTAAACAACATAAAACATTGACGCTTTTGTATCAGACCACCTAATTTTTATTCAAGCAAAAGTATAGGAACACACAAGTCTTAATAAATAACACTAAATAACACTTAATATCTGGTTGCATATCCCTCGCTTGCATTAACTGCATCAAGCCTGCAAACCACTGACATCACCTAACTGTTGCATTATTTTTCCAGACTTGTACTGCAGCATCTTTCATTTGCTGTTGTTTCCGCGGAGGGGTGAGGGTGTGTGTGTGTGTGTGGGGGGGTGGGGTGGGGGGGGGGGGGGGACTTCCTTCAGTCTCCTCTTCAGGAGGTGAAATGTTGCTCAGCTGGGTTAAGGTCTGGTGATTGGCTAAAACCTTTCACTCCCCTCTCTCCTGATAAAGTCCTTTGTTGAGTTGGCAGTGCGTTTTGGATCATTGTTTTTCTGCATCATAATAATTTGGATGCATTTCTCTGTAAATTGGCACACAAAATGTTCCTGCAATCTTCTGAATTAATTCTGCTGCTTCCATCATGAGTTACATCATCAATAAAGATTAGTGAGAATGTTCCAGAAGCAGCCACGCAAGCCCAAGCCATGACACTACCTCCACCATGTTGCACAGACGAGCTTGCATGCTTTGGATCATGAGCAGATCCTTTCTTTCTCCACACTTTGGCCTTTACATCACTTCGATATAGGTTAATTTTGGTTCCACAACTTTTTTGGCTCATTAATGACTTTCTTTGTGAATTTCATTCTGGCTTTCCAGTTCTTACTGCTGATGACTGGTTTGCATCTTGTTGTATGACCTCTATATTTCTGCTCTTGATGTCTTCTTCGAACGGTGGATTGTGATACCTTCACCCCTGTCCTGTGGAGGTTGATGGTGATATCACTGACTGTTGTCACAGCTCTCACAATGTTTCTGCCATCAGCTGTTGTTGTTTTCCTTGGCCAACCCATTCGGTGTCTGTTGCTCAGTACACCAGTGTTTTTTTTTTTTTTTTTAATTTTCAGTACATTCCAAATTGTTGTATTGGCTATGCCCAATGTTTGTGCAATGCCTCTGATTGTTTTTCCCTCTGTTCTCAGCTTCAAAATGGCTTGCTTTTCTCTCATAGACAGTTCTCTGATCTTCAAGTTGGCTTATTCTTTTTAACAACAAATGCAGTTCTCACAGGTGAAACTGAAGACAAAAACCCAAGAGTAGATTGTCAGAGCTATTTATTGTTTAAACAATTAATCTAACAGGACACACCTGGGTAACAAGAAACACCCGTTAGTCACATGTTCCAATATTTTTGCTCACCTACAAATTGGGTGGTCTGATACAAAATGTTCTATGTGATTTTAACACATCTACATATAAATACCAGGAAATAAAAGCTGAAATTCCAAACTCTCTTCTCATCTTCATCTTTTGATCTCAAACCCAAATGTAGTCAGTCTACAGTGAAAACAATTGAATTGGCCTTGCCGTTCCAATAGTTTCAGAGAGGACTGTACATACATACAACCTAACCAATTTCACACACATACAAACAAGCTGAGATGCACAAAAGCACAACTTTTTGAAAGGATTAACAAATAGGCACTTGGAAAATAATAATTAAAAGACATGACAATGCAACTTTTGTCTCTTTACTACTCTCTTTATATTGAGGGAAATGAGATGGCCTTGAGATTCAGCGACGTTTCTCACTTTGTCTGTTTGCAGTGTATTCAGCCGAGCATTGCATTCACCAGCAAACTGACATTTATGCTATAGCATTTATCTGTTTGGTAGACACGTTTATCTAAAGTGACTTAAAACTGAAGCAGATTTCAATTAAAAGTATAAAACCGTTGACACAATGACAGTGACGTGCTGCAAGACTAAGTTTCCACCAATTGACCAGAAACAAAATATAGGTGGAGGGAGAACTCAGAGAACCACAACTAAACACAAAGGCAGCCAGACTGACACCGAGTCATAATTAAATATGAGTGTCAGGGTAAGTGCTACTGCTCAGTGTTATTAACGCTAGTTACACACATTCATTCGAACTATAAATGATGCAGTCTTATGGAACAAAGAGGATTAAATTTAAGTAGAGCAACAAAATAATACATGGTCTTATACATAACACATGATATGGTCCTTTTATTCAAACTTGTGCAAAGAAGATCTCAGTCTGTTAGAAGGCCTATACGATGTTTTTTTTTTTTTTTGTAGAATAGTTACAGTCACCTACACTTGTTTTGAAGATCTCTAATGGATATTAAATTGACATGACAAAAATGTCATCACTCAGAAAAAAAGGCAAACAATTGGTCTACATTTTTCTCTCCACATCTATGCCTATTCATAAAGTTCAGAAAGAACATTAGACACTCCTCCTTTCCTCGGTAAACTGGTGTTGAAGAGCCTGGATTTGCACATCAGAACATGACTGGCTATTATATTTTATGATGCAATACCATAGTTTCTTAAAGGTACAGTATATAGCAAAACATTGCAGCAACATTTTCCCCATCCCACATCAATTCACCTGAAATGATTTAATCATTAAAACGTGACTTTAAAACATTAAAATGTGACTTTAAGATTACATCATTACAGCAACCTGTTATAGTTAAGGCAAACATTAAAAATATAAAGAATTACATTTTCAGTGAATCTAATGCTTCTATGTATTATACATGGCTTTTATCCCCTCTGCACTGTCAAAGACAACAGAGCTGAAATTGTATTTTAGACAGAAATTCATTATCAGCAACATCTTTTATTCAAATGATTCAGAATACAATCCAGCTAGTAGAGGGTTAAGAGCCCAAAAACAGCCCTCTGGCAGTATTGGGATTTGAGCTCACAACTTTCCGGTCTCAGCAGAGAAACTTATCCACATAGCTGCAAGTAGCATAATATTTGATATACTCACCTCTAAACGTAGCCAGTAATGCTCATATAACAGTCATTTCTACACAAGTTGATATACAGGATGTCCCATGTTTGCCAGCACCATGTAGGTTGTTCCTTCGTCAGTGGATGTTCGTGGACTTCCACTTCTCGGTTGGTCTGCAACACTTCCAGTCCTTTTGAATTTGTTAATTTGTCATGTGTAATGTGCTTGCCCTGTTTCCTGTTAAAATACATTGCATCCCAATCTTCTTTTGTTAAAGTCTATCTGAAATATTTAGACATTTTGTTAAAAGTTGTTAGTTTCCCCTATGTATGGAGACTTTTGGGACATTTTGTATTTTGTATTTTGTATTAATTTATTTTAGGAGACTAATCATTTGAATTTAATGAGTCTGATCCAAATGTCAATTTTATACATACATCAAACATTTAGTGGAAGATGTTCTGTGGCTGGAACATTCCTTCATAATAAAACATGATAATCAGTTCAATAAATATGATGGTACAGACACTATGTGGCCATGGTTTTGTGGACATCTGTCCCTTACACCCATATGTGTGCCTACCACAAACTGTTGCCACAAAGTTGGAAACAAACACTTGTCACTCTAGAATGTCTGTGTATGCTGTAGCATTACAATTTCACAAATTCCCACCTCATGCCCGGTGCTCCCAGGATAGGCTTCGGATTGACTGTGAACCTGTCCAGGATAAAGCAGTTACTAAAACTGAGTGAGTTAGGAGCACATGGAATTTTCCACTTTGAACAACAACTGCAACTTAGATATAACTCATGGATATGAGTATATGGATCAGTAGTCTATTAAACAAGCCTGTGCTATACATAACTCCCTTAGCAACTGTCGCTGGATGTGCCAAATTTTTGTGGTGCTGGATTTTGTTGGACACGTCCTTCTCAGATCTTGAGGACTCCCAGAGTAGCGTGGTCCAGTTAAGGTTGGGTGACTGGGCAGGCCATCCCGTTACACACAGCTCTGCCTCCTTCCTCTTCAAATACCTTGGTGATGTCTTTTAGGTCACTGAAAATCAAATTTGTGAAAAAGTACAGCCAGTATACGTGTACATTAACATAATGACCTTGCCACAGAGAAAAACAGTTTAAAAGATTTAGATACTTGTTACATAAAGTGTAGGGAAAAAGCTACACATGAACATACCTTTCTGATATATTTCATTACATTAATATACTGTATGTAATGTATTATAAAGGCTTATATATAAACTACTAGTCACTACAAGAATTTATATATATTTCTATGCTTAAAGACATTTTGATAAAGGTTTATGGTTATTGGTGATTCTAAGATGTAAATCTACATAGTGAAGTTTATTTCTGAATTAAAATGTAGTGTATTAAAAAGTAGGTACTTAAAACATGTAGTGTCTACAGTTTTTACTTTGCATTAAGGTTCCCTTAACTAACATTATTTACTGAAGTAGATAATCTAATCTTCACAACACATGTTTGTGGAAGTGTCTCAGAATATGAACAAAGGAGATTTCTGAGGACCTCACTAAGAGAATTGTTGATGCTCATCAGGCTGGAAAAGGTTACAAAACCATCTCTAAAGAGTTTGGACTCCACCAATCAACAGTCAGACAGATTGTGTACAACTGGAGGAAATTCAAGACCATTGTTACCCTCCCCAGGAGTGGAGACCAACAAAGATCACTCCAAGAGCAAGACGTGTAATAGTCTGCGAGGTCACAAAGGAGCCCAGGGTAACTTCTCAGCAACTAAAGGCCTCTCTCACATTGGCTAATATTAAGGACCATCAGGAAAACACTGAGCAATAATGGTGTGCATGGCAGGGTTGCAAGGAGAAATCCACTGCTCTTCAAAAAGAACATTGCTGCCCGTCTGCAGTTTGCTAAAGATCACATGGACAAGCCAGAAGGCTACTGGAAAAAAGTTTTTTTTGGATTGAAGAGACCAAAATAGAACTTTTTGGTTTAAATGTGAAGCATTATGTTTGGAGAAAGGAAAACACTGCATTCCAGCATAAGAACCTTATCCCAGGACGGCTTGCCATCATTGATGGAAATCTGAATTATACCAGCATATTCTAAAGGAAAATATCAGGACATCTGTCTGTGAAGTAAATCTCAAGAGAAAGTGGGTCATGCAGCAAGACAATGACCCTATGCACACACGTTGTTCTACCAAAGAATGGTTAAAGAAGAATAAAGTCAATGTTTTGGAATGGCCAAGTCAAAGTCCTGATCTTAATTTAATAAAAATTTTGTGGAAAGACCTGAAGCAAGCAGTTCATGTGGGGAAACCCACCAACATCCCAGAGTTGATGTTTTGTATTGTAATGGGCTAAAATTCCTCCAAGCCGATGTGCAGGACTGAACAACAGTTACCTGAAATGTTTAGTTGCAGTTACTGGGGGTACAAGGGGGTCACACCAGATACTGAAAGCAAAGGTTCACATACTTTTGCCACTCACAGATATTGTAATATTGGATAATTTTCCTCAGTAAGTAAATGACCAAGTACAATATTTGTCTCATTTGTTTAATTGTGTTCTCTTTATCTGATGAAGTCTTAGGTCACATTTATGCAGATATCTAGAAAATTCTAAATGGTTCACAAACCTTTTGAACACCCCGTTACAGATTTAGTTCCGCTTTGCTGTTAAAATAATCTCCACTCTTCTGGGAAGGCTTTCCAGTAGATTTTGGAGTGTGGCTATGGGGATTTGTGTTCATTCAGCCACTAGAGTATTAGTGAAATCAGGCACTGATGTTGAGTGAGGAGGCCTGACGTACAGTCAGCATCCCAGTTCATCCCAAAGGTTTTCAGTGGGGTTGAGGGCAGGGCTTTGTGCAGGCAACTCAAGTTCTTCCACACCAGCACTGGCAAACCATGTCTTCAAGGACCTCACTTTGTGAACAGGGACTGTATTTGGGCATATTAGTTCCAGTGAAAGAAAATTGTAATGGGGTATAGATATTGGTCTATCAGCAACATCAGAAAGTCATGTGCACCATGGTGGCATTGCTTCTCATGCAAAGGCTCAGAAAAAAAGAAGAAAAACGTGTCTGCCTTTTCCAGTGCTGAATTTTTTGGGGGCTAGTTTCAGGTCTTGTGTGTTGTTTTTGAGGTGCAGTTGGGCTGGAAATTTTTCTGAAACCTGGTAATCATGGTCAGCGATATTAACCCTCCTGTGTTTGTATCACATACAGGACTCACACATGGAGTATCAAATGCAGTTGAACAATTGTGCATCAAAACAAGACTATACACTGGATGACTGTGTTGTTGATTCATGACTGGCTATTACAGGGATACTCAAAAATTCACTAGATAGCAGCCTATAGCATAAATCAGGTGCACCTCTCTACTTAATTTTTTTTTGAGGCTATTTCGTTATTAATGCTGTTCTTTCCCAGCAAAATGTATGGTCACAATCTGTGATTGACAGCTGACAAATACATCACACAACTAAATATGGCTAAATTACTGAACTCTGGTCTCCAGGAGTAAATATTAATAGAACTTTCTTTTCAAACTCAGTTCTGAAGTTTGCTAGATAACAACCAGAAATATATTCATTAAGGATCATATTATTATGGTGTGATGGTATGAACACTGGTTAATGCAGGTGCTGTGGCTTATTTGGTTTATTGTTTTCATCAGTTACTTTCGTGTATGAATGTTGAGGGTCATGGTTTGTTCATGTGAACTTATGTGTTAAATAATGTCAGATAAGAGAACCGGGGAGCACGGTGGCTTAGTTCTTAGCACATTTGCCTCGCACCTCCAGGGTGGCATGTTTGAGTCCCGCCTCCGATCTGTGTGTGTGGGGAGTTTGCATGTTCTCCCAGGGGGTTTCCCATGGGTACTCTGGTTTCCTCCTCCAGTCCAAAGACATGTGTGGTAGGCAGACTGGCATCTCCAAATTGTCTGTAGTGTGTGAGTGTGTGTGTGATTGTGCCCTGTGATGGGTTGGCACCACGTCCAGGGTGTCCCCCGCCTTGTGCCCCGAGTTCTCTGGGATAGACTCCAGCCTCTCTGCAACCCTGTGTAAGATAAGCGGTACAGAAAATGGATGGAGTTAAGGGAACCTTAATGGATAGATTTACTAGTTTTATTTGAAATAGAACTGTGTGCCAAAAACAAGTCATTTTTTTCATTTAGAACGTAGGAGAAGCAGTCATCAAGTGAACAAGGCCTATTTGGAAAAAGAAAAGTCTTCTGGGGAGGGAAACATTTCTTGAAGCTGGTTGAGAAAATGTGTGTGCAAATCTTCATCAGGAATGCTGTTGAGTATTTTAAATATAAAATAGTTTTACTTTTTTAATTGTTTAATAACAACTAAAAGAACAACAACAACATGTGTTTTCAATTTCTTAGTCACTGCACAATTGCATGATTTATTCTAAACTAATGCTAAGCTAATGCTTTTTTGTAACTTTTATTGTTATATAAAATAGTAGAAATCGGGACGAAATAGATCTAAAAGATAGATTACTGTCCGTAACCACGGTTCTCTGAGATGATGAAAGAGAACCAGTCTTTTCCATTTTTTTCACTTGTATACGGAGAAAGAAATTTAGTGACGTTCCCTACATACAGTATGACAAACAGCTCAGCTACATGAGCTGCAAGAAGCACCCCAGACCATATACAGCTCCTGTCTTATACATCTGATAGGAAAAGAGAATTTACAGTTCATTTTATACCTTCATACAAAAGCATTTAATACGTTACATTCAGCCCCTTTTCGCTCTGTAAGTGTATTTCTCTCTGTATGTGTATGTCTTCTGCTTTCACTTTTTCCTGTGCTGTATTCCAGGAATGAGAGGGAACATCACGAAAGAGAGAAATCTATGAAAAGCCTCCCAAGGGTAAAGGTTGTCTCCTAGGCAACGTGATGCTGATTGGCTAAGCTGGATGAGGCGCGTTCAGTTCTGGTGTGTGTGTGTGTGTGTGTGTGTGTGTGTGTGTGAGAGCAAGTGCCGATGAACGCAGCATTGATGTGTGCAAAGAAACGTGTTGTTAAGAACACACAGCTGTTGCGGATGCAACTGGTTTATGTGTTACTTTTAAAGCAGCACTTTAGCACACAGTAATTCTCAATGACACATGAAGGTTAGTGTGTGAGAAACAACACAGTTTAGGATAATGTGCTGCACTATTGAATGCAATAACATCTGGACTCATTTCCTTTCAACTTTCATCTCATACAGTACTGCTTACTGTATATGGAACTGCTCTGATGTTTACTTGGTTGCTTAATGCATAGCTAATAACCTGATATTGAGCTTTATGTTAGACAAACATACATCCGTATTACATAGAACTGTTACCTTTGCATTAGGTTTATAGTTTTAGCACATTCCCTTTATTGTGTATAATAAATTAAATGCATTTGGTGTCTTTGTAGAAAATATTAGGTATTAAACAAGTAAGCAAATGAATCAAATACTGTACTCATTTCCTTCAGACTATAAATGTATTAACTTGTTAAAAACATGCCACAGTAGACGTCTACAAGACTGCCCTACACGAATCCACTGGTTACTCTGTGTACATTTGCATCATATACACTAGGGATGTGACAATTACATTATCATATTTTAATCATTATCATGATTAAAATACCAGTCAATTAAACATAATAATCTATTGACTCTCATTCATGTTTTAACTTTTTAGAATTTACAAACAGTTGATGTGCCAATTAATGAAGCAATCTTCCATCCCTTCATTTCCCATACCGCTGATCCCACACAAGGTCTCGGAGAGCCTGGAGCCTATCCCAGGGAACTCAGGGGACACCCTGGATGGGTGCCAACCCATCACAGGTTACAATCGCTCACACATTCACACAATTTGACAATCAGCCTACAATGTATGTTTTCGGACCAGGGAAGGAAACTGGAGTACCCGGAGGAAACCCCAAAGCACAGGGAGAACATGCAAACTTCCTGCACACAGGACTCGAACCTCCAACCCTGGAGGTATGAGGCAAATGTGCTAACCACTAAGCCACCATGCACCCTGAAGTGATCTTATTTTATTTCATTGAATACTTATTTTATATTTAATTAATAATAATGTACAATGTGACAGAAAGAAATTCAGTTTAAAAAAAAACAAACAATGATATGAAGCTCATTAAATTTTAATATTGACCAAACTAATCATGATTATCATTATAGTAATTATAATTATGTACAGTAGATTATTATTTAAAAGTATTATGTTATGCTACAAGACTATTTAAACAGGTAACCTACATTATATTACATGGATTTCTGTGTGTGGTGTGTGTGTGTGTGTGTGTGTGTGTGTGTGTGTGTGTGTGTGTGTGTGCACTGAAGGCTAAGAGCAATACCCTCAAGTTCCCTGAAAAACATTGCAGCCATTTTTTCACGGATATAATTTAATACTTAATATAATACAACCCCAATTCTGAAAAAGTTGGGACAGTATGGAAAATTCAAAGGAGTGATTTGAAAATGTACTTTGACTTGTATTTAAACAATAAATGTATAAAGACAAGGTATTTGATGTTTTAGTTAATCAACTGCATAGTTTTTTGAAGATAAACATTTATTTTGAAATTGATGCATGCAACACATTCCAAAAAAGTTGGGACAGGGGCAAATTAGGACCAATAGCGATGTGACAAGTTGAAATAAGAAGTTGATGTGAAACAGGTGAGGCAATCGTCTAATCATAGTATATAAGGAGCGTCCAAAAAAGGCCTAGTCCTTCAAGAGCAAGGATGGGTTGAGGCTCACCAATCTGCCAACAGATGCGTCAGCGAATAATCCAACACTTTGAGAACAACATTCCCCAAAGACAAATCGGTAGGATTCTGGACATTTCACCTTCTACAGTGCACAATACAATTAAAAGATTCAAGGAATCCGGTCAAATCTCGGTGCGTAAAAGGTAAGGCTGAAAACAACTTCTGAATGTGCTTGATCTCCAATCCCTCAGATGTCACTGTCTTAAAAACTGTCATGTGTCTGTAATGGATAAAGGATGTGTAATATCCTGACATGGCCTCGGGAATACTTTGGTAAACCTTTGTCAGTCAACACATTTGCCACTGCATCCACAGATGCAAGTTAAGGCTTTACTATGCAAAGCAGAAGCCATACATCAACACTGTCCAGAAGCGCCGCCGACTTCTCTGGGCTCGGTCTCATCTGAGATGGACAGTAGCACAGTGGAATTGTGTTTTGTCGTCCGACGAGTCGACATTTCAAATAGTTTTTGGACAAAACAGTCGTCATGTTCTCTGGGCCAAAGAGGAAAAGGACTGTCCAAGCTGACCATTAATTTCAGGTCCAAAAACCAGCGTCTGTCATGAATGGGGGTGTGTCAGTGCCCATAGCATGGGTAACTTGCACATCTGTGAGGTCATCATTAATACAAAAAGATATGTACACATTTTGGAGGAACATATTCTGCCATCCAGAGCAGGACAACGCCAAACCACATTCTGCCTGGATTACAAGTGCATGGTTGCGTAAGCAGAGCGTGCGGGTGCTAGCATGGCCTGCCTGCAGTCATGACCTGTCTCTGATTGAGAATGTGTGGCACATTATGAAGCGCAAAATAAGATAACGAAGGCCCTGTACAGTTGCACAGCTGAAGAAATGCATAATGGTTGAATGTGGGAAAATTCTGCTTGCTAAACTTGAGAAACCAACTGGTGTCTTCAGAGCCCAAATGCTTAATAAGTGTTTGTTACACAGTGGTAAACAGTTGACTGTTCCAACTTTTTTGGAGTGTTACAGTCATCAGATTTGAAATTAGTGTATGTTTTCAAAAATAAATTAAATTCACAAAGTAAAAAAAATCAAATAATGTGTTAATAATGTGTTTTCAATATAGGACAAGGTGAACTGAATTTTCAAATGACTCTTCAAATGCATTTTCCAAACTGTCCCAATTTTTTCATAATCGAAGTTGTATAATTTAATCACAGAATGTCACTGTTTGGTTATAACTCCATGAATTTAATTTTACTGTTGGTCATATTATAAACATAAAGTTTATACATCTAAACTACTAGAATAATACACTAAGCTTTTTTTTAATGTATTGAATAAATGTCAACTTGTTAAGTTTCTTGAAATGTCAACACAGTCCAATTTACAAGTGCTTATAGTGTGTAGTGTGTGTGCTGTTGTTTTGCGTATCTGTTGCATTCATAGCTAGTTCATCCAGTGCTGGTTTTTCTGGCTCTGTTGTGAAACATTGCACCAGTGGAATGTGCTTAGGCTGAATTGCTTGAACGCGACTTCCGAGAAGGGCAGTTGCTGATTCACCCAAACCAGTTTTTTTTTTTCTCAGTTGTATTGTGAAATAGAATGAAATAGAATAAAATCAGGACCAGCTTTCACAATAGAAAACTTGAAAGTAGGGTTTAGCCTGAGTTTTACAAACTTTTATTACACTAATTCTGCAGCAGTGAATCTACTCAGTGAGATTAGGAATTAAAAGTGTTCACTGAAGCAAAACCTTTTCTAACCATGTAGCACTGTGAAGGAAATATCTGATCTCAGATCAGTTACTAACACAGCAACTAACAACAACAACATAATATAGACTTCAATCAAAATTATTCAACCTCCATTGTAAATCAGGTTTATTGTCAAAATTTACAGACTTTCAGCTGTTTGCAATGAACAAATCAAACAAAATGAAATGAAATAGTTCGACACAATGAATGCTTCAAGTGGTTTCCCCAAATTCAACTGAAAATACAACTTATAATGATTCTCCAGTTTCAAAATCATTCAACCCCCTGAATAGAATCCCTCACAACAGCACAAATTTGCAAAACAGGTGCTGTCTCAAGCACACCTGATGCAACTGATCAAGGGCTTCATTAGTTGCACCAGGTGTGCTTGAGCTGGAACACACGAAATATCTGAACTGGCTAGGGGCAAAAAATGCATGAAATACTTGAACTGGCTAGGGGTAGAAAATATATGAAATACCTGGATGGGGCAGAAAAAGGAAGCTCTCAACGGCTGTAACCAGATTTCTGAGAAGGCAGGTTGTGAAAAACCCTCAAGTGACTGCAAAAGACCTGCAGCAAGACTTGGTGGCAACAGACACTGCGGTTTCAGTGAGAACAGTAAGGCGCGTACTAAATGCAGAAGGTTTCCGTACCAGAACTCCAAGACGTACACCACTACTGACCCAAAAGCACAAGAAAATTCGGCTCAAAATCATAATAAGCTACAGACGTTTTGGGATTCTGTTCTGTGGAGCAATGAAACATGGAACTTTTTGGCATGATGGATCAGCAGTATGTCTGGAAGAAGAAGAATTATGAAAGAACCCTCTGTCCACAGTCAAGCATGGTGGTGCCTCAGTGTTGCCCCGGGGCTGCTTTGCATCCTCTGGCACTGGAAACCTGCAGCGTGTGGAAGGCAAGATGGATTCATTGAAATATCAGGAAATCCTAGGAGAAAACCTCATGCCATCTGTGAGGAAACTGAAGCTTGGGCGTCATTGAACCTTCCAACAGGACAAGGATCCCATACATACCTCAAATTCCACCAAGGCTTGGTTGCAGAAGAAGTCCTGGAAGATTCTACCGGGCCATCACAGTCACCTGACTTGAACCCCATAGAAAATCTCTGGTGGAATTTGAAGAAGGCGATTGCAGCATGCAAACCAAAGAATATTACTGAACTGGAGGCCATTGCTCATGAGGAACAGGCTAAGATTCTTCAGGAACGCTGTGAGAAGCTATGCATCTTGTTTGCAGCAGGTCATAACAGCAAAAGCGTGCTCTACTAAGTACTACAGATGCTTGCCATGAAGGGGTTGAATAATTTTGAAACTGGAGAAATCATTATAAGTTGCATTTTCAGTTGAATTTGGAGAAACAACTTGAAACATTCATTGTGTTGAACTATTTCAATTGCTTTGTTTGATGTGTTCATTGCAAACAGCTGAAAGTTTGTACATTATGACAATAAACCTGATTTGCAATGGGGGTTGAATAATTTTGATTGCAATGGTAGTTCAGTGTCCCAGTTCAGACAGTTTTTGCTTAAATTATGGATTTACATCAATTTTTTTCAACCAACCACTTAAAATTATACCTTGCAGTTGTTTGCCTACAAATAAGCTTCCAATGTGAACTAATTCTAAAATATTTAAGGCTTTAAAGTGTGTTTATGTCATTTGCATTGATAGAGGAGCTTTGATTGTAGAGTGCATGAGTAATGCTTTATATCTGTGTTTAAAAAAATGTTTTAAGATCCTTATTAGGACTTGCATATCTTACTTGACTTTAAAACAAGATTTGAGGAGGTTAAATTCTTACCAAGGCCACTTAATCTTTAACCGAGAGCAACACTCTCACCGCTTAATCATCAACTCTCCCTTCTAATAACGAGAAAAACAGTTCACCTCTGTTCCTGTTAAGTGTTAATATCACTACAGACTCGTTACCCATTTTCCGTATTAATAACAAAACACTGAGCTCCAGTAAACCCTTCTTCACAGCCCAGTGTCTCTTCAATGCCTCTAATTACTGAAGCATTAGTCAAGTCCAATCAGCAACCTGTCATCACGTGACTGGAGAGGAAAAGAGAAAACCATGCAGGTCTTCATTGATGAGCAAGGGTTTACCAATCACAAAGAGCTATACTTCCTTGCTGCTCTGGCTGTCTCCATCTCCCTGGTGATTGGTCACGGTGGAAAAAAATGATGACACACATCGATCCACTTGGTTGTGTCTCCCAGGAGACGGGGATCTGGTGCTGTCCTCAAAGAGGAACTGATGTGATGAGCACTGCTGCAGCAATGCCAGGTGGGGGAAAGGTTTTACGGTCACGTAAGGGGGTGCTGAAGTGTGTGGTGCAGATGTCCATCATACGAGGCTCCAGAGTGTGTATATGTGAGTATTGTATGTGTTTGAGTGGGTGGGTGTAACTGAGTGTGACGGAAGCAAAGACTTTTGTCCACTTGACTGCAGGTCCATGCCATGTTACATGTAAAAAAAAATGTTATGAAGCAATACCTGCAAATTCAAGCAGAAATGTCCATTACAATAAAAAGCAAAGAACTAAATTTAAGTTTAAAGTTAAAGCAGGAATAAAGATACCAACGTTACGGTTACGTATACAGTATCTGGTGCTGCAAGATGATTTCATCTAAACCACATCATGGAGCAGTTTCAGGTTCTTAAATAAGGTTTATTTGTACATAATTTTAGAGAAGAGTTACAGCTAGGATTGCTCTTAGCTGCACATCCATGTGAATACATAGGTAATGATGGTTGCTAAGCAGTCTGTGTTACAAGCCAGTTGCTATGCTGATAGTTGCACATTTACTTAACAGCTAATATGGTAAATTTACCAATTTATGTTACCAGCAATTGAAAAGAAAATGCTTTGACTTACTTGTAAAGCTCTTCCATCTAAAAGCTCGTTCAATTTCTGACCATAAGCACCACAACTATGTAGCTCATCCCAATCTCATTAGAGATTTGTATGTATTTAAATAGGGCAATATATGAAATTTATATGAATGTGATCTTACACATGAAATATTAACCCGTGCTCTTCAGCTTAATTTTAATAAGTTGAGTGATACAAATTTGTAAAGTGCAAATTTGCTAGTGTTAGCATATACTAATTAATTTTTAAAGAG
>JANDJT010000167.1:8749077-8761278 GCA_024331685.1 Stegophilus panzeri | reverse complement strand
AGGTACTTAGCAGTGGTCTGCTAGCAGAAAATCACATTTCTCCACCTGGGAGCATACTATAAACACTAAATAATAAAAACAAATTGATCCTTTCACAGTGAGAGTAGGTCAAATGCACTGTACAGAATTACATGATCCACATAACTTGTTACGTTTGGCTTCTTTGCTTCAACTCAAAATTTCCTTTAACCTCTTTAAACTTTTAAGGTATACCCAGTAATCCAGAGAGTACCCATTGTTCCTGGAACAGACTCTAAACCCACATGAGCCATAGCAGGATAAAGCACTTATCTAAATCTGTAGCTTTTGGTCATATCACTAGTACTGGATCTGTAGCACCTGAACCTAGATGTGTTTTGTTTATTTAAGTAGTCATTCAAGTCTTATCAGATTTTTCAGACTTTGCCCTTATGTGTCTCTGTGTGTGTTGGTGTGTGTTGGGTTGGTGGAAGACACCTTTAGCAATTATGATATGTTAACGTAATGCCACGTTGTGGAGAGGTTAGCACTATGAGGCTTTGTGATTTTTGAATGCTGGACTGGGTGTAAAGCAATTTTCTCCCTCACCCCTCTTTTTGGTTTAGTTTTCAGAATGAGGAATCTCTATGTCTCAGATGGATGGATGCTGAGATACTGACAGGGCAAGGGAACATAAAAGCCTTTAAGTGGGAAGACATTAATAATTCACAGCAGTTGGTGTACATAACCATGACTTAGAACAAACCACTTTAGCTTGAGGACAGTATAAACTGCAGCTCATACCAAGACATATTTTAAAAGTCTTTGAAAAATCTTTAAATATGAAAATTAATACATGAAATTCTTCAGAATGCTTTAGCTATTGACTTAAATGGTACAATCGATGTTGTATGCCATCATACATCAAACATATAAGTGTGTTTTGTTATGTATGTTGATCTCTGTGTGTAAGACAGTTACCGTCGTCATGCTTCTCTAGAATGTACTGCGTGTGGCTGCTAGACACAGGACTCAGTGAACTCATTCACCCTGTCTGACACACACGCTCAGCTCACCCAGCGGGTTCAGTCTGAAAGCAGTGGACTCAGTGCTTAGTTGTCAGACAGTCTAAGAGATTACACATCATGGGGAAACTGTCACTGTTCTCCACTAAACCTGATCATGTGTATTCAAATGATATGTGTACTAACTGATTTCTATTTAATGTCTAATAGATATACTTATGTACACCTAGCATGCCAAGTTGAGTGATTTTCTTGAGTGATAAGCCAATCGCAAACTTAATCTGGGTCAAATTATGTTTTCAAGACACATAATCCTGAGCTCATGTTACTGTCTGTTTGTGGTTTCTTTGAACATTCTCTCCATATCTGCATGGGAGTCCTCCAGGTTCTCCAGTTTTCTCCCTTCTCTCAAAAACACATCAGTAGGGGGATTGGCTATGCTAAATAGCCCCTGTGTCATTTGGCAAACACTCTTGTCCACAGCAACATACCAGCAAAGTATGCTGAGAGCTGAAGGAGCTGTTTGAAGGATGCAAAGAATCTGGAAAGATTCATAGCCAGTAAAACTAGAAACTAATGGTGGTTTGTATAACAATTTTGTTCTGTTCAATCAACTTCAAACCTAGATTACGTATAAACAGTAAATAGAAAAATGCCTAGAAAACTAAGAAGTAATACCAAGACAGTTAATACAGCTGTGATGTTGTGCAGACACAGCAGTAATGTGTTATTGACTGAACAGCAAGTCTTCATACATTTTCTGAAGGAATGGAAGGACAGAGTAGGAGGAAAAGCTCATTTCAACACTGGGGCTGTGTTTTAATTACTTTTCTTACTAACTTGTGTGTTTCTCCAATACTGCTATCAAACAACGTCGCTAGTTAGCCAGTAGATGGAAAAGCATTTAAAATTCATGCTAAAATGTAATAATTTGTCCAGCTCTTTGTAAATAAATATAACTCCAGGCTAGTTTTTAATCCTTTCTAGTCTCTCTAACTTGTAAAAAGCACATCAGTTCAATATCTCTCTCTCTCTCTCTCTCTCTCTCTCTCTCTCTCTCTCTCTCATATCCAGTTCTCTGAACTTTCTTTCCCACAGCTTCTCTGAATAATGCAGTATCTATATTTTCAATTGCTAACTGACATTTTGCTTCTTTTTGCTCAAAAAAAGTGGTTTATTGGTTCCTGCAAGTGATGAAGAACAGACCTGTACTTCATGTGTTGACACACTGCTCTAGTTTCACAAGGAACTTTCACAAGGGATCCAATCTGACCGAGTCCAATAGTTGCCAGTTTGAACCATTGAGTTTTTCTATTCATGCTTGAGGCTTTTCTGTCACTATTTCAAAAATATATATGAACATTGGTGACTCAGTGGTCTCAATTACTGGGTTTAGGCACAAAACTACAGACTCATCTGAAGAAACTTTTGAGGCTTTGTAAAAGATTGTGTTTCATATTGCTGCTGATATGACACATTTAACTTCACATAAATATAAATGAATTTGATCAATAACTATCACTTCAGAATATTTAGCGTTCTTAGTCCTGGTCATAGAGCACCCCTTTCATGCACACTGTAGTGTCATCCCTGCTCCTAACACATCTGATCTAACTAATCAGCTGATCAACAGCTCCTCCTGAGTTGAAGTGGGTATGTTAGAGCAGGTACTAAAATATACCAAATATGTGGTACTCCAGGACTAGAGTTAGTTAAGGACGTTGACTACATGTAAAGAAGAATATTAGTTTACTCCATTTTTAATGCTATGGTGTTGAAATGTGTGTAGCTTCAGTGGACATCACAAATTTTGTGAAACCATTTTGAGAGCAGAAATATGAACATTTGAACAGTGCAATCAGTGTTGGCTAATATTTCAACATTGAACACAAAAGTAACACTAGTGTTAAGTAATCATTTATTCATAGCTAGCCAGTTATTCAAATGATGGTTTTTGTGTGTATTCAGTTGAGATAAATCAGATTATCGACTCAGGGTTGGATTTTTTTTTATAGATATAGTAGAGTACATTTAGTACATATAGTACATATAGTAGAGTTACATTTACTATCATTCATTTGGCAGACAGTTTTATCCAAAGCACCTTAAAGTTAAGAGAAATACAATCCAAACATTTAAGGGGTTAGAAGTCTTGCTTAAGAACCTAACAATGGCAGTCCTGGGATTTGAACTCACAGCTTTCCAATCAGAACCTTAACCACTGAGTTCCCAATACCCACGGGGGAAAAGGCCATTCATTGCCAAAAGTCATGAGTCAAATGGTTCTGCATCCACCAAAACAGCTCTGACCTGTCGAGGCATGGATTCCACAAGACCTCAAGTGTGCTGTAGTATCTGGCACCAGCAGATCCTTTAAGTTGGGAGAGGGTGGGCCTCCATGGATCAGAAATATTTGTCCAGCACATCCCACAGATGCTTGCTTGGACTTAGATCTGGGCAATTTGGAGGCCAAGTCAACCTTGAACTCTTTGTCATGTTCCTGAATAATTTTTGCAGTGTGGCAGGGTGCATTATCCTGCTGAAAGAGGCCACTGCCGTTAGGGAATAGCGTTGCCATGAAGGGGTGTACTCGGTCTGCAACAATGTTTAGGTAGGTGGTATGTGCCAATGTAACATCCACATGAATGCCAGGACCCAAGGTTTCAAAGTAGAACATTGCCCAGAGCATCACACTGCCTCCGCCGGCTTTCCTTCTTCCCATAATGCATCCTGGTGCCGTCTCTTCCCCGGGTAAGTGACGCACACGCACCCGGCCGTCCACATGATGGAAAAGAAACATGTGACTGGTCTGCAGCTACGCAGCCCCATACACAGCAAGCTGGGATGCACTGTGTGTTCTGACACCTTTCTATCATAGGCAGCATTATCATTTTCAGCAATTTGCGCTACAGAAGCTCTTCTGTGGGGTCGGACCAGACGGGCTAGCTTTCTCTCTCCACGTGCATCTGTGAGACTTTGACACCCATGATGCTGGTTCACTGGTTGTCCTTCCTTAGACCACTTTTGGTAGGTACTAACCACTGCAAACCAGGAGCACCCCACAAGACCTGCTATTTTGGAGATGCTCTAACTCAGTAGTCTAGCCATCACAACTTGGCCCTTGTCAAAGTCGCTCAGATCCTTACACTTGGCCATTTTTCCTGCTTCCAACACATCAACTTTGAGAACTGACTGTTCACTTGCTGTCTAATATATCCCACCAAGGGTGTGTGCCATTGTAACGATATAATCAATGTTATTTACTTCACCAGTCAGTGGTTTTAATGTTAGTGCTGATCCGTGTATATACCAATCTCTACTAATAAGTCATTAAATTATTCAGCCAATTTAATTAGCTCCCAACTCACACACAAATAGAGACAAAACTAGTGAGATGAACAATTGTGTATGCGCGGCATCAGTGAGCTAGTGAGAACAGTAGAGAGGTAACTGAAAAAGACAGAGACTGATATTGGCTAAGATGCTACTCTGTTGTGGTTGTTGTTGAGAGATTGTGAGAGAGCTGAAATAGGATCAATAATGACTCTTAACTGGTGACTCAGGAAAGTTAGTCAGTTTTTAAGTTGTTCATAGACAACAATGTAATGTTAATTACAGTACATATTGTGGTACACGAATTCTGAATTCTACACACTAAACTCTTAGATCAATGGTGCTCTCGGGGAACTAACTATCCACTGAACTGTTAAGGAGCCCTTGAAGAACCCTCTTTTCTGAGTCTCCATATAAATAGTGCCATTTTTGGTCTGTTGACAAATCTGTACCAGATTTCATTTCATTTCTCACTAATAGGGTGTGAAGAACTGAGTGTGAAACTAAGCATTTATGTTCTGCAAAAGAGGGAACAAGGGACAAAGGCAAAGACGGAAAAGTTTCCCAACTTGTCTGTAGCTCTGCGCATTAGTCAGAGCAAAGAACACGAGCAAAGAAATGGAAGAGGGAGAGGGAGGGCTCTGTGTGTGTGTGCGTGTGTGCGTGCGTGCGTGCGTGCGCGCTCATGCACACAAGCAGAAAGGCATTTTGCAGCGTCTGCTTTTGTCTGGTTCTCTCACTAGATGCTGCTAGCTTGCCCTTTTTGCTCCTCAAGTTTTTTCCCCTCTGACTTCTTTTTCGACCATAGACACACAACCAACAGGACGACAGAATATCCTGCGCCGTAATGTTTGGCTCGCAGACTGTGACCCAGAATAATTTAAAAAATGATTTCATGCCCAAAATATTGTCCCTTATCTATTTCCCAGGCTCACTGGGGCCAGCTGAGTGAAAGAAGAAAGCAGAGTATGAGGCGGAACCTCATATATTCTTGAGCCATGCTTGTAATTCCGGCTCCGTAATGTTCTGACAAGCAATCTGTAGGGGGTGGAAAAGGAAAATGCATGAGAGAGTACAAGCAAATCTATTTATATCGGCTGGACTATGAAGTGTCAGTATAGCATGCCCCTAATGGCCTGGAAGAGTAGCAGCGGGTGCAGTGAAATATTGCAGCGAGGGTGGGAGGAGGTGAGAGAAACAGAGAAAGGGAAGGGTGAGGGAAGAGAGCGTTCTCTTTCTGTAGTCTTTCTCTCCACCTTTTGGCGTGAAGGAGAAACAGAATTGAAGCCTGTTTGTGTGAGTGTTCGATATACACCTATACAGTTTGTCCTGTATAGTGAGTTGTAGAGTGTTTTGCACATGCGTGTTAGAGTACACAACTCCTGCAGGTGGACAGAAAATTACTGAACACTTATTCATAAACACGTCAAATGTGTATGAATGACATGCAGTCATATAAGGGATTATGGTTTTTAAAAAAACATCAATATACATGTGTACCATGGCTAGACACACAGATAGACATGTTGATGGAACATACATTATAACATACACAATCATATAAGGATTACAGAAAATATTGAAACCATAAAATAAATGCATGCTATAGAGCCAAAGACACACACACACACACACACACACACACACACACACACACACACACACACACACACACACAGAATACAGTTTACGTGCAAACACTAACTTGCATTGAGGACATACCGGCTGAACCAGTTCACCATTCCAACATAAACACAGAGAACTCACTTCCTCATTTAGTGTTTTCTCCTTCATTACTACTTTTAAAAGATCCCACACATTACTCTGTTTTCCATCCACCATTTTTATGTTCAAATAAATTTACACGCATATATGACCTAAAGTGCATGACAAATCACAGCCTTATTGTATGTGCCAATTTAACACATTATAACTTTATTACATTTACTCCTCAAAAATAAATGTTTTCATAAACATTGGAATGTAGTTCATTCTTCTACTTCTGTGTTATTATATAGAGTTCACAAAACTGATAAAGGAAATGTTACTGAAACCAGTGTTTGCTGTTCTAATGACATAAGTTTACCAGAAAAGTTACTTAGAAAAAAGTTAGAAAAGTTTTGTAAAAAAAAAACTATAAGAGAGAGAGAGAGAGAGAGAGAGAGCAAGAGAAAGAGCGCGAGAATGTGAGAGAGAGAACGAGAGCGAGAGCGAGAGCGAGAGAGAGAGAGAGAGAGAGAGAGAGTAACTAAGCTCATTGGAGCCACGTAGTTGACATTTCACGTTTTGCAAAGTCAACTATGTAGCTATCTATCTCCCTACATGACAGCATGTTTTTTAATTACTAAGGATATGATTATAGCAGGGAAAAACGCAATGCTAATAATCTAGGCTACTCCAAGCATGAGACATTAAGTAGTTCATGTAACAAGTTGAAATATGTTGCAACATACTGGTGTCTCGTCTAGTCTCGCCTTCCACCCAGTGATACCCAGATCCACCATGACCCATTCTGAAGATAACAAACAAACAAATAAAGTGAAACAAGCTGACAGCTGTCTGAGTTATCACATGCTGTAGATTTTTCTCAAACTGTACATTTTGGTCAAATTATAGCACACATTGTTAATATTTTCAGAGCAGCATGAACCCAGAACTCCACCTCCACTCCACCTGTCTACATTCACAAGGATATGAAGTAGTGCGTATAATAACCTCTTGACCAAACACTCTCTTTACAAAGTCTTTCTCCTTCCCATGAGCTTGTGTGTACACCTCTTCCCATGTTCTTATTTATGTTGTGTATCTTGCCTTGTCTCTGTTTATTATCTTGCCTCATCATGTATTGTCTTGCTATGCCTAGTGTCTTGCTTTGTCTTGTCTAGCCTGTGTCTCTGAAGCTAAGCTCTATGCTATGCTAATCCCTATGTCTGGGTTCTCCACATAGTTTATGATAGGTTCTTTCGTGTATGGTTTCTTAATTACATAAATTTGTTTGTGTTATTACACTTTTCGATACTTATTTTAGTTTTGTTTTGCTATTGTTTTTAAGTGCGTAATTCCACATTCCATCTACCTTAATTGTATCATTATGCTAACCTTGTTTCTGTCATGCTAGCATTCACACAGTCCTAGGTCTGTTGTCACTGTCAAAGATATAAAGTAATACAACTGCTATTATTCCAAATAATACATATACATAAAACATACACACAATATGCATAATAAGTTATCTAGGTGATTTTCTTCTAATGAACAAATGAAAACAACATTTAAAAGTGTTTTTGTATTGTTGAGAGCTTTGACACACAGTTTAGTGGAGTGAAATCATTCAAACACAATGCATCTTTCCAAGATTATTATTATTACAGATGGCAAAGGTTGGAATTGGATTTGGAAAAGAAATGTATTTTTGGTAACTGGAAATGTTTACTTATAAAGAGATGTACTTCACTGTTTATTCTTTTGGACAAATTGTCATTATAATTTTTCATACTTTATTTTATTTATTCTCAGCTTCAAAATGGCTTGCTTTTCTCTCATAGACAGCTCTCTGATCTTCATGTTAGCATATCCTTTTTAACAAAAAATGCAGTCTTCACAGGTGAAACTGAAGGCTAAAACCAAGAGTAGATGGTCAGATTTATTTATTGTTTAAACGATCAATCTAACAGGACACACAAGAAACACCTGTCAGTCGCATGTTCTAATATTTTTGCTCGCCGACAAATTGGTTGGTCTAATACAAAATGTGATATGTTGTATGTCAGTTAACACATCTACATATACATACCAGGAAATAAAAGCGGAAATTCTAAACTCTCATCTCATCTTCATCTTTTGACCTCAAACCCAAATGTCTTCAGTCTACGGCGAAAACAATGGATTTGGTTCCAATAGTTTCAGCGGGGACTGTACATGGCAAATTAAAATATTTGCTTTATAAAAGTCAGTAAGGAGTCAGGGTTTCCCCCCCTTTTTTCTGCTTGTCTACTAGGTAACTATAAATAAAAAGTTAATATCTCGGACACAAATTCTGCTTGTCCCAGGTGCCCAGGCTGGTAATTTGTCCACTCCTGCATGATGATCAGAGTCTCAAACACGAATGTCGGGGATCAATACAGATCAATATTTCAGTATTGATACCCACCATGTTTTACAGTTTGTATGTTGTGAGACTGGGTTGTTGTAATATTAAATATACCATGTGGTGCAGTTTTTATGACTATGCTGTAAAATAAAATGTGGATGTGTATTTCATGAACTCAATCTAGTGTACATGCTGCATGAGGAGTGGTAGTTTACAGAATTAAAACAGGAAACAGCTCTCACTCAGTTCTCAAGTCACATGCATGTCTAGCTGGAAAAGAATGGATCAATAATTTACAGCAGTATCTTTAAGACACTGAGGACACTCTGTCACTGACACTTAGCAAGTAAATAGCCAGCTAGCTGTGCCCAGCAGGATCTCACCTTGCTATGGACAATAAATACACAGCACATAGGCTGAAAAACTGTAAACTATTGTGTAGTGTAGCTGCACAATATAGCAGCAATATTGGCAGCAAAAACGAGTTCCATAATATAAAAGTGACTGATGCACCTATTTAAAGTGCAGTGTGCAGTGGTACTGAGTCTTATTGGGTTAGGTGTTTGACTAGCCCAGGTGAGCATTGGGAGGCAGCAGGGTGTTGAGTAATCTGACTGCCTCAGGGAAGAAACTGTTGTGGAGTCTGCTGGTGATACTGGCTATATTAGGTACTAAAAGTATGTACTCTTTCTGAGAAGAAAAAGTACATACTTTTGAGTGTGTAGTAAAAGAGTACACAAGTACTGGGACACACTAACATGCCGTGTAGTGGAAGAGAACGTTCTTGCCTGGAAGAGAACACTGTCACCGTAAACAAACTCCTTGTTGCATTTCATCTTTTCTTCATTCGTTATTTTTTAAATATAATTTGTACTATATGATTTAATTTACCTTTCCCTTGATTTATTTTTTACACATTTCATTTACAGTGCATCCTTGGTAAAGCAAACAGTCACAAAACTCCTTCTCTCTCTCTCGCACAAGGAGTTGTGGGCAATATTAGCTGAAAAAATGTCCACGGTTACACTCTTACATATAAATAGTGGACCATCCGGGGACCTTTGGGATACTCATTTCAACATACGCTGGTTTGGGACATACTAATTCTAATCTCGGATACTATTAAGTATGGATTATATGCCAAATGAGACGCAGGGATCATGTACCAGACTCTGGTAGCAAATGGTACAAGTCTAGCTTTTGAGACTGCAGTGTGTACAACTCCATCCATGTTTAATAACATGACTGCGCTTACGCCCTCAAATTTCAGATATTTATTTTTTTGCTTATATGGTTTGACAGAATTCATTATGTGTATAATACCTAGCTTTTGATTAGTCAACTAGTGCACATACATGACAAAAACAGACAAAAAAGACAAAAAATTTGTGAAAAGAGTACTCACAATTTTTGGAGCCCGACTCAGACTGACTTGTTTTTGAGTTATTGACATTTGGATTAAACCCATTAAATTCCAGTGTACAGTGAAACAGGCAACAAACTATAAAGACTTAATAATACATTTATTCATTTTTGATAAGCTGGTTTATGATTTCTACCACTTTAACAAACTATCACAGATCCCCTGGCTAAACTTCATGGACTCCTGGGTGTCCCCTGACCCCAGTTTGAGAACCATGGATGAAGAGTAAGACCATCATGAGCAGTGGAAGTTGAAATGATGCTTGATGGCATCACAGAATAATTAATAATGCATAATCTTTGATCCTGCTAGGATTAGTGGTGCTAGTGGGAAAGACCTACAGTGATGGAAATGAAGCAGCTGTCTGTAGCATCAGGAAAATATGTGTAGGCCTATATGGGTTTTTTTTTTTGTCAATAAATGAAACTGCACAGTGTGTGAAAGAGTGTGTGAGAGGGCAAGCAAAGGCAAGATAGTACACAATACATTAATCTGGCATACTGAGTAAATCTCACAGCCATCTGGACTGATGTCAAGTTCAGTCATGGGGATCTCCATCTCTCCACTTCTCTCTCTCTCTCTCTCTCTCTATTTCTCTCTCTCTCTCTCTCTCTCTCTCTCTCTCTCTCTCTCTCTCTTTCTCTGAGGTATGATGTAATGCTCTCAATTAAGCAGAGTTGATGCCACAACCCCTTATAACTGGAATAAAGGTCCTCCTACTTTAGTTAAATTTATACAAAATCCCTCAGCAGTTCAGTAGCCTATAGGACCAGATGATCGTAATAGAGCCAATATGGCTGACCAAGAGGACTTAAAGGGAATGTTGGAACAGTTCAGGACACGCCACCACAGTTCTGCAGTTCAGAAGAGAGCATTACATAAGTATTCCTGTAATAACAGCTATCCAATACATGGTTATTTGGCAGTAATCGGCTCCATCAGGTACTCAAGCAGATGGGGTCAGATCACTGCCAGTTGGTTTGTGGAGTCTTTATCTTAAATTGTACATTTATCTCACAGTTACTCTATGTTAAAATGTATAATGAAAATTATTAGTATACCAAATTACAAATATCATTATTACCCTTGATTGACACACTTTCACAAAGGAAGCATGACAGGAAATTAAAAATGTGATGTCTGTCAAAACTACAGTGAGGAGTAGAGGTAGCTTAATAATTCATGATTTGGGACACATCTTTTTCCTTTCCAGTTTGAGGGGGGAAAAACACCCAGTAAATATCGGCACCATTAATATTTCATGAGCACTCTATTGCTCCACTACGCCTGCTCTGAGCGAACACGTGAGTGGAAGGCTGAAAAACAACTTAGATTTTTTCCCTTTTTTCCTACTTTATTTTTTCCTTATCTACATCTATACACATTCTTACTCCCAAACTCCTTGTTTCATTCCTTGTACTTTCTGTCTCCATGTCTGCATATTGCTTATGCTAACAGTATCAGTAAAAGACACACCCAGTTTGGGCTTATCAGGGCATATATGACTAAGAGGCTGGTCATATGAACTGTGGTTCACTAATTCCATCCCAAGGGTTAAAAGAATGATGACACACTGCTGTTGATGGGAACAACACTGCAGATAGGCAATGAGGTCATTCTCACATGGTTTCTCACTGAAGGGCATGCGTGTGATCATCCAAAGTTCTGTATGGACTTAGGCTTTTAGGAGATATGAAGTCTTGATAGCTGGTGACTAACTGGCATAGGGAGTTTTATTTTTTATTTTTTTATCTGGAAAAGTGACAGTATTTGGTTGAATCACTGAATATTTTTTTTTAGCCATTTCTGATTAGTTTGTGGTTGATAGAAGATCAGCTTTATGAAAAGACCAAGCAGCCAACCTCATCTGATCTCACTTGTAGAAGTTTTAATGAGTATAACTGATTTCATTAAATTCTAACAAATGAAGTTGTAAGAATCTATGAAACCATGAGACTGTGTTGGAGCAAAATTTGCCTCTCTACACTGATGTGTTCTAGCATACAACAACAATACATTCAGCCAGAATAAGAGGTTCTGAGTTGATTAAGGATCAATCCATGATGCTGTATAACAATACTAGTCACACAGTACAGCAAGCCATTCAGTCACACAGTGTATGTTTGAGGTATTTGAATCAAAAAAACAAATTTATTTATTTATTTAAGTAGATAATTGTATTGATAACTGTATTGATTTTTTTAGGATTAGCTGACACAAAAGTATATATATATATATATATAAACACACACATACACACACACACACACACACAATATGTTAATACAGATATTTACACATGTTAAGAAATTTGCTGGAAATAAAAGCAGTTGAATGTAAGAGGACATATGTATCTATCTATCTTTATATAT
>JANDJT010000167.1:8722546-8732546 GCA_024331685.1 Stegophilus panzeri | reverse complement strand
CTAAACGTTGTTGAGACTTTATGACCATCTGATGCCATGTCAAAGTGCTTTGTAATGTTTACACTACAAACTGATCAATACACTCATGTGCTTGTTAAACATTACACCCAGATTTAGTTCCCATTTGCTGTTATAATAACGTCTACTCTTCTGGGAAGTCTTTCCACTAGATTTCGGAGTGTGGCTGTGGGGATTGGTGATCGTTCAGCCTCAAGAGTATTAGTGAGGTCAGACACTGATGTTGGTTGAGGAGGCCTGGGGTGCAGACAGTGTTCCAGTTCATCCCAAAGGTGTTCAGTGGGGTTGAGGTCAGGGCTTTGTGCAGGCAATTCAAGTTTTTCCACACCAACCTTGACAAACCATTTTGTTATCTCGCTTTGTGAACAGGGGCATTGTCATGCTGCAACATGTTTGGGCTTCTTAGTTCCAGTGAGGGGAAATTGAAATGATACAGTACAGTATACAAAGACATTCTAGACAATTGTGTGATTCCATCTTTCTGGCAACAGTTTTGGGAAAAACCACACATGGGTGTGATGGGCAGGTGTCCACATACTTTTGGCCATATAGTATTGTATAAAGTACACATTCCTCTAGAACACTTCAGCACAGAGATTTGTACGGCTCCATATCAAGTTGTTCTAGAGGCTCCTGGTGGCCCAGCACCTTACTATTGCACTTTATGTGAGCTTTTCTTTTCATTAGTCTATGGAATTAAAATTTATACCAAAAGTATAGAACATAACATTTCAAGAAACAAACAGAAATATACAATGAGAAACAAGAAAAACACTTTAACATGGTCTTCAAATAAAGAGCGTTCTTTGTTAATAGTTTTCTAATCTTCCTTTTCGCTAACCATGGTTGATGAATGTGCTGCCAGAGTTTTGTTTACGCTTTCAAAGTTTATGTTCACCATTCTGGCACAAACCTCTCATGTGGGTGGGGCTTAACAGTGCTTTACTCTCATTGGCTAGTGAGATTTCGATCGACAGCTCCCTGACCTGGAAGTAGAGACTTCAGTGGCGTGAATTTTGCGGAGCGTTCTGGATGCGGTTCTCTGTATAATTGTGTTTGTACTTTGTCATGGAAATTACGTACTTACTTATTCAGTATATTAGTTCGTAATTAATATTTGAGGTTTGGGTAGTCTCATTTTTTCGAGATGAGCTCTCAGGAGCGGCACGGAGCGGCGTCGCTGTCATCATCATCATCATCATCCTTGTCCTCAGTTGGACACTCGAGCTGTCAATCCAAATCTCACTACCCAATGAGAGTAAAGTGTTGTTAAGCTCCGCCCACACATGAGGTTTGTGCCAGAATGACGAATGTAAACTTGCAGAGCGTAAACAAAAAGTTTTAAAGCGTAAACGAAAACTCTGGCAGCGCATTCATAAACCATGATCAGTGAAAACGAAGCTTAGAAAACAGTTAACAAAGAGCACTGTTTATTTGAAGACCATGTTAAATCTTTGCCACTGAGTTCACTGTTTTCAGTTTCAGAGTGTTTTTCTTCCTTCTCATTGTATATTTTTGTTCTTTCTTCAATACTTTTGGCACAAATTTAATTCCGTAATAATCGTGCTAAAAGACTGGAAAAAAACTGGAAAAAAACAACAACAACAACAACAAAAAACAAGGGTGCACATTGCTAACTCCATCACTCACCCTGCACACAGGAGACACAGGGGTTCAGTGACTGCTCTGGCAAAAACCCAGTGTATGATTAGATGATACATGACTAGACAAAAATGCCAGCTAGGCATTTGTCTACTTGTGTGGTAATGGTATCTCTCCTAATGCGGTCCAACATATGTTAGCTAGTTTTATCATTTATATATAAATTACAAAGTGAGGTGAAATATCAGACAAAGTGAGGCGATACCCTTATTAACAATAAACAGCCTACCTCATTGTTTGAAAGTAATGTAATTCTCGCTAACGCTAACTCTGATTGAACTCTGCTGGCCACTGGAGACTCTGGAGGTGTGCTTTGTGTACATGGACATAATGGTAGGCGGTTTAAGGAGCAAAAAATATATGTTCCCAATGACGCTGTATTTCACTAAATTAACAGTTAAAGCTCTATTCTTGACTAATGCACTTTTAAATATGTAATTTTCCTTTCCTTATGTAATCAGATGAAGAGGCCATTGATTAATAAAGCCATTAAATAGGTTTATATCACAAATCAAATGGATACAATATTACAATTAAATTACAAATTTAAATGAAATAAAGATCCTCCATGTAACAGAATAACAATGTCACATAATTTCTGATGAAATAAGACACCTAAATATGTCATTTTCCCCATAATGTCCAGAAGCACTAGTCATCAGGTAGAGTGTTTGAGATTAATAATTTTATTAATAAGTTCATGTTCATGCATAACGTTCATGTCTCCTGACATAATTAAGAGTTGTGATGTTTCAGTATGTAGTTTTGAATAACACCGTAGTTTTTTTTTCTTTTTTGAAAGGGTTAGTGTGGTGAGAACTGATCGCGCTGCTCCTGCGTTCTCAGGATGGAGACAGGCTGCACCGAGAGTTGCTCTCTGTTTGAAATCTGCATGTAGTGATGGCTCATGAATAAATAATCCCTATACGGGCATCTCATGCAAATGCATGCAAATGGAGGCTTCGGGCCATTCAATTTGTCCGTTGTTTATGCATTGTGTGCGTGTTTCAGTACAAGTAGTTCAATATGCAGCAAAGGCTGAATAAAGTATTGATAGCTAGCTGGAGTTGATGACTTTGCATTTTAAAGCATTGGCATGCTTCACCATGACAAATTCACTCATTTCCTCTAGTCATCATTGAATAAATAGTGTATTTTAAAGTGTTCTTGCTGTGTATGCTTGTGTGTGTTTACACGAAGGCTGGCCTGTAAGTGCAAAACACATTAACACACCAAAAAATGCAACAGGACATCACAGGAACAAACATGGCAACAAAACCAAAAAGCATCAACTCAAAAAAGAAAGCGTAGGTCACATGCTCATTGCTGATTGGCTACAGAGTGTGTCAGGCTGACAGCACTAAAAAACTGAGAGCTGGAGGACATTTACAGTTAGAGGAAGTATGAGTCTATCTGAATCTACTGACACTTTTATCTGTGTCTATTTTTTTTTAATTAAAAAATGGTAAAATGGTAAATGGTAAACATTCATAATTTCATGGTATTATAGATATACATTTAATATTACACAGCATTGATATGAGAATGTGAACACTGAAAACCCACCAAAAGGAAGCCAGGTTATTCCTCACTCCTCAGTATATAAACATATAGTCCCCTCCAAAAGTATTGGACCAGCAAGGCCAATTCTTTTCTTTTTGCTGTACACTGAAGACATTTGGATTGGAGATCAAAAGATGAATATGAGATGATAGATGAGAATTTCAGCTTTCATTTCCTCATATTTACATCTAGATGTGTTAAACAGCTTAGAACATGGCACCTTTTGTATAAGGCCACTAAATATTTAAGTGAGCAAAAGTAGAGAACCAGACAGTCTTGAAGTAAATTAAAGTAAATGACACTTCGTATTTGGTTGCATATCCCTTGCATGCAAAAACTCCATCAAAACAACAAATTGTTTTGGTATGCGAAATGTATAACAGACTGGAAAAGTGCAATTCTTCTCCCTGTGATAGTCACATGCCATGTCCAATCAGCAACGAGCACGTGATGTTCAATAAGGACCGCCCGTTTCCATTGTGAGTTAATGCTCATGATGTTTTATTGTGGTGTTTTTGGTTTTGCTAGATGTTAGTGTGTTTTACACATATGTGCCTATACACAAATAATAATAATAATAATAATAATAATAATAATAATAATAATAATAATAATAATAACAGCAACAGCAACAACAATTATTATTATTATTATTATTATTATTGTTGTTGTTGTTGTTATTATTTTCTTTTTCTTTCTTTTTTTATTATTATTATTATTTTTTTTTAAACAATTTTATTTGATTTGACTTTCTGGTGTAGTATGCTAACTCACAAAACATCATCGTTAAATCTCAATGTTCTCCAAAATTCTCTTGTTAACTAAACAAGGTTCCAAGTAAAACAGAAAATAGATATGACCAACAAAACCAAATTCAGTTCCTAAATTTTTGTGAAATTGTTCCTTGGTGGTTCCATATGTATAATTTCCATCTTTAAATGTAAAACCTGAAACCGAATAGTGTTCTGCTACACAACTAAGTGAAAGAAGCTCAAATAGTTACTTTTATCTAGTGATTTTTCATCCCACCTTCATTTCCAATAAAACTAACTAACAGTTCTGGCATTTAACTCTTTTTCGTCCTCTCAACTTCTCTTCCTGCACTGAATATATTCCCTCTGTCCAATCCCATGTGTGTGAGTATGTGTGTGTGTGTGTGTGTGTGTGTGTGTGTGTGTGTGTGTGAGAGAGAGCTTGTGGAGCAGTGTACAGGTGTGTACTGCTGGAGTCCCCTCTCTCTCTCTCTCTCTCTCTCTCTCTCTCTCTCTCTCTCTCTCTCTCTCTCTCTCTCCCTGGAGCTGCATGTTTAACATGGCTGTAGCTCATTTTACACAGTGTCTGCCCCTTACAGACACACATGATCTGCCACATGTAAGCCAGTCAGGCTGTGTGTGTGTGTGTGTGTGTAAGCGTGCGTGTGTGCGTGCGTGTGTGTGTATATAAGTTGATGTATGACACTAGCGAGCTCATCTGAGAACTGAATAGCACTGCTAACTCAGTCTACATACACGCTATAAAAGCATTATATCTAAAATTATATTAATTTAGACTGAGTGAAAACAGTACAAAATACTTTATTGAGTCAGGGGAGAAAAATATACTCGACCACTTGGGCTATGAAATCCTCACCCTGGAAATCTTGTACAAATAAAAAATAAAAAAGTCAGAAATGTTCTGTTCAAATGATCAGAAGTATCGAATGCACACATACGACTCTCATCATCACAGCAGAAAAAAATACAAAGATTAAGCCCCAGGCATCATACCTTTCCTCTTCAACAAGGCCTGTTTTTTTTTAGCTAGCTAGCTAGTATTGAACAGCTAGTCTTCCTGTTACCATTGACCTTGAGGAATGTAGAGCCCCCTGAAGCCACTCTGCTGCACGCTACGAAGCTTCCCCTTCAACAAGGCACTGTCATTTAGCAGGTTAGATAGCATTAGCTGGTTAGCTTTTTCTGAACCTAACCTAAGCCCCTTACAGACACACATGATCTGCCACACGTAAGTTAGTTAGGCGTGCTTGTGTGTGTGTGTGTGTGTGTTTGTGTGTGTGTGAGGAAGCATGTCTTGTTAGATCATGACATGGGTAAACGTCACCAATTCCCCAACACATCAATTTTGAGAACTGACTGTTTACTTGCTGCCTAATATACACCTACCTCTTGACATGTGCCATTGCAACAAGATAATCAATGCTTTTCATTTTACCTGTCAGTGGTTTTAATGTTCTCTCTCTCTCTCTCTCTCTATATATATATATATATATATATATATATATTTGAGATTTATATGTAGAGATTTGGTCGCGGACTGCTGGGAAGAAAAAAAAAACACATAACAAAATGGACAGCCATGGAAAATATGAAAGATGGCAAAAATTAAAAAGGATCACTCCCTGTAGCTGTTGTTATAGCCAATAGTCAATAATAGTGCCAATTAAGCACTAATTCATCTGTAAACAGTTGCTGCAAACATGGATAGTGTGAAATTCCCTCTTCCTGAAAAAGAATGGAAAAAAGACTATGCGAGGTAAATGAAAATAAGACCCAGATTACATAAAATATGGCTTTACTTGCACAGAAGACAAGCATGGTTTGTGCAGACCACAGTGTCTTTTGTGTGGTGAGTTATTGGCTGTGGAATGCATGAAACCATCGAAATTTAAAAGGTATTTACAGACAAAACACTCAAGCCATAAAGACAAGCCTGTTGAGTTTTTCAAAAGAAAGCAACAGTATCTGGACACATCACAATTTTTTTTAAAAATCAAAAACGTGTGCACTTTTCAGAAGCAATCCCTTCATGCATCATACAAATCGCTCATCGCATATCGAAATGTAAAAACACCCAGATAATTGCAGAGGATTGTGTTTTACCTGCTGCAAATGACATGACTGCAAATCTGCCGCAAATCAGCGGAAAAAAATCCTGAGCTCTAATTACACCATACTGAGGAGAATATAAGATATGTCTGAGGACATAAACAGCAGCTGGTAACACACGTTAAGGCAAGTGACTATTATACACTCCAAGGCCAGGTCCACATTAATCTGGATAGATTTGAAAATGCATATTTTTCTCTTCGTTTTGGTCTTGGAGTGTGAAGGCGTTTTTGTCCAGTGAAATAATCAAGAGAGTGTAGATATGACAGAGTGTTTTAAAATGAAAATACAGTTTTCAGATCTATTCGGATTAATATAGATTTAGCCCAACTACATGAATTAACAGATGAGTTTGATCGTCCCATCCTGATTTTGAGACGCTTATAAATGAAATCACAACCTCAGGTTTCCCATTCATTTGCACAGGCTATGATTTCAGCTCTGTGATTGTTAATTCTCATTGTTATGTTTGTGCATTTAATAGTCGTGCATTTTTTTTTTATATTGAGTGTACAATTTGTAATTCAAGATTTGGGTCAGTGTTTGTTTTATCTATTAGGCTAGGTACATTGCATTTACTCGTGATTATATTTATGTATTTATATAGTGGCCCATTTTCATATTAATGTCATGTGAATTACTCATTTTGCACTTAATTTAGAATATGCATTGCATTTAATAAGCTGATATTTTCCATTGTACCTGTAAATACTTATGAGAAACAACCTTAACAACTCAATGTAAGTTGATTTATTTCCTGTTATCTCAAGTAGTAAATTATTATTATGATGATTCTTATTAACTTTATTAAGCCTATGCAATGGATTATTGTCCTTTGCATTATCCGCTGTATTATTAGTAATAATAACAACAATATGCTGAATTAATTTGCATTTCTTCATTTATTTCCATATGGTAAGCAACTTTAGAGTTGGGTCGCAACATAAAATCTGTGTTCTGAAGCAAAACCAGTTGAGGACCACTGTGTTAAACAGTTTAAAACATGGCACCTTTTGTGTCAGACCACCCAATTTTTAGGCGAGCAAAAGTATACTAACAGACAGTCTTAAAGTAAATTAAACTAAATAACACTTAATATTTGGTTGCATGTCCTTTGCTTGCAATAACTGCATCAAGCCGGCAAACCACTGAAATCACCAAACTGTTGCATTCTTCTTTTTAGATGCTTTTCCAGACTTTTACCGCAGGTTATTTCAGTTGTTGTTTGTTTCAGGGTGTTTCTCCATTCAGTCTCCTCTTCAGTAGGTGAAATGCTGCTCAACTGGGTTAAGGTCTGGTGATTGACTTGGCCAAGCTAAAACCTTCCACTTTTCCCCCAATGAAGTTGAGTTGGCAGTGTGTTTTGGATCATTGTCTTGCTGCATGATAAAGTTCCTCACAATTAGATTGGATGCATTTCTCTCTACATTGGCAGACTGAATGTATCTGTAAAGCTCTGAATTCATTCTGCTGCTACCATCATGAGTTACATCATCAATAAAGATTAGTGAACCTGTTCCAGAAGCAGCCATGCAAGCCCAAGCCCTAACACTAGCTCCACCATGTTTCACAGATGAGCTCGCTATGTTTGGATTTGATGTCTTTCTTTCTTCACACTTTGGCCTTCCAATACTTACTGCTGATGAATGGTATGCATCTTATGAAATGGCCTCTATATTTCCGCTCTCAAATGATGGATTGTGATGCCTTCACCCCTGCTCTGTGGTGGTTGTTGGTGATGTCGCTGACTGTTCTTTTAGGGTTTTTCTTCTTAGCTCTCACAATGTTTCTGTCATCAGCTGCTGTTGTTTTCCTTGGCTGACCTGTTCAGTGTCTGGTTGTTAGTACAGCAGTGGTTTCTTTCATTTTCAGGACATTCCAAATTGTTGTATTGGTTATGTTCAATGTTTGTTCTTTTATATTGTTTTTGCTATACATTGAAGACGTTTTGGTTTGAGATCAAAAGATGAATATGAGATGATAGATCAGAAGTTCAGCTTTCTAGATGTGTTAAACAAATTAGAACATGGCAACATGGCACCATTTGTTTGAACCCAGCCATTTTTTTCCAAGTAATCAAAAATAGTGGAACACATGACTGTGTTTCTTGCTGCCCATGTGTGCCCTGGTAAATTGATTGTTTCAAGAAATGAATAGCTCTGAATGTCTGTGCTTAGTTTGAGCAGGTTTCACCTGTGAAGACTGCATTAGTTGTTAAAAAGGATAAACTTCAGAAGTCTACAGAAACAATCTGCCTTCCAATTTACAGAGAAATGCATCCAAGATAATTTTGAAGAAGAGACTGAAAGGAGAAACCACTCGAAACAAATAACAACTGAAAGCGGATTCGGGAAAAGCCTGGAAAAGAATCACAAAAAACATGCAACAGTTTGGTGATGTCAGTGAGTCACAGGTTTAATGCAGTTATTGCAAGCTAGGAATATGCAACCAAATATTAAGTGTTATTTACTTTAATTTACTTTAAAGACTATGTCCCATTACTTTTGCTCTCCTAAAAATTAGGTGATCTGCCACAGATGGTGTCGTGTTCTAAGTTGTTTAACACATCTAGATGTAAATATCAGGAAATGAAATTCTGATCTATCTTCTCATATTCATCTCAAACCCAAATGTATTCAGTGTACAGCAAAAACAATAGTATTGGCCTTGCTTTTCTTCCTCTTTACTTTCCCTACATACAGTCCCCTTACTTCCAGACGGGACTATACACATACACACATACACACAAACACACACACACACACACACACACACACACACACACACACATATATATATATATATATATATATATATAGAGTCCACTCCAAAAGTAAAGGGACTGTATTTAGGTATGTATGTATAATATTTATGAGACTGCTGATGAAAATGTACCCACACAGATGGTGAAACTAAAGTAAAGAGGATTAGTTTACTAGTTTGGAGAAGGATGCTTCCAGCACACCTGTATGTTTATGGTTCTTCATGGTGAAGTCTTTACTTGCGTTGTAGCCTCCTTCTTACTCCCTTATCTTTCATACACTCGGTGTGGATCAATGACTGTATGTCTGATATATTGATCCTGAAACCATGGAATGAGGAACTGCTGTCTCTCTCAAAGCTTCTCTCTCTCTCTCTCTCTCTCTCTCTTTACACTTCAATACTCACACACACGCAAACATACACGCAAACACACACACACACACACACACACACACACACACACGTACACACGCGCACACGCACGCACACACACGCACACACACACACACACGTGCAGCTTCTCAAACACCCACATCTCATAAATAAAGTATAAAGCACTGGCTTTTAAAGCCGTAACTAGTCCCACCCAGACCTGCTATATGGACACACACATGCGCACCTCAACATCCTTTTACTAAAGTGTGTGGGCCCCGGTTGCAAGGAGCTTCTAATGCCCCTCTGAGTATGTGTGTGTGTGTGTGTCTGTGTAGCATGTGCACTTGCGCGTTTGTATTGTCGAGTGTATGTGTGCTACAGTTCTTGTGCTTCCACCTGCTGTCAGTTCACTCAGCCGGAGAGCAAAAGAACGAGGGAAAGAAAATAAGAGAGAGAGAGAGAGAGAGATGGTCTGCTCCCCTGGCTGGGTCACGGGGTCCCAAGGAAGGACAGCCGTCCTCTCTCATACATATTCATCCCTTCTTCTCTCTCAGTCCCCTCAGCTGCCACCTATCCTATAACAACACCCCAACACACACACACACACACACACACACACACACACACACACACACACACACACTCACACACGCACACAGAAGGCACCACCCCCATCTGAGCAGCTTTATATGACCACTGTGAGTCTCTCCTCTCCATCCACGCTTCCTTTTGTTCCC
>JANDJT010000167.1:8668005-8679175 GCA_024331685.1 Stegophilus panzeri | reverse complement strand
ATTATGAATGCAGTTTCATAGATTTGGGGAATTAGTAACTACAGGGACAAATACATTTTCACACAGGCCCAGTTGGTATTGGATAACGGTTTTGCTGCAATAAATAACATTATCATTTAAAAACTGTACTTTGTTTTTACTCAGGTTGCTTTTTTTTTATCTTAGCTTCAGTTTTAATTTCTGAAACAATTTAGTATGAGATATACACAAAAACGATGAAATCAGGATGGGGAAAATACATTTTCACAGCAGTGTATGTGTATATACATATAACCATGTATAATGCTATAGAAAATGTGTAAATATTTAATCTATACTATAGATTTCTTTATATTGACTAATAACATTTTTCCCATAAAAGTTGCCCCTTCCCCATATAAACCAGTCTTAATTAGCCTGCATTTGTATACTGCCTCTTATATTTTATGACACAGTAACATTTGCTTGTTCAATACTAGCTCATTTTCGAGTAAGATTGTCAGATTTTCAGAAAAAGGATGTGTCAAAATCTCAAGTGGTTACAGTGTCTGCAAACTGAAATTAATTCCAACAAAAGAATTTGATCATATAAAACACATTTTAATTTAGGATAACTTTAAATCAAAATACCATGCCATGTTCATTAGAATCATTATAATGGGAAAGAAATGCTAATTTGTTGTTAAAAGATGTCTCAGCCTCACTATTTGTTCAGAAGTTATTACTTACACCATATTTAACCTTAACCTTTAAGCAGAATTTCAGGCCTATATATTGCACTTTCAAAGGCAAATACATAGGAGTAAAAATAGATTTAATAAAGGGCTCGAGTGTTTGAATGTGTGTGGTGAATGAAGGCCATCTGTATGTCAGTGTGCCATGGTGTGTGTTAGCGAGAGAGAGAGAGAGAGAGAGAGAGAGAGAGACAGAGAGACAGAGAGACAGAGACAGAGAAAGAGAGAGCTTGGAGTCCCTGGTGGCTTTTCTGACTGAGTTCTGGAGTGACCAGTAGAAGTGTCCATCTTTTAGAGGGAGGCATTCAAAGGCTCAGGTGGGACCTTGCTCCTGCAGAAAGCCAATTTAGCCAAGCTGAGCTTCAGTGAAAGACAATAGCTAGGGCCTATTCAATTTGGGTTGCCAGATATGCCCCAGAGTAGTCCACTAAAGGACAGCTGAGAGACGACTGGACCCAGGAGAGTGGGTGGGGCCTCTGATTGAGTGACAGGTGGAGGGTGAGGAGGTTGATAGATATATAGCAGGAAAAGAGAAATGGCCAGATAAGATGTCTCTTGATACCAGGGCTCAGGTGCTGGACAATGGCATTGACAAACGCAGACACACACACACACACACACACACACACACACACACACACACACACACACTTTTGTACTATCTTAATAAAGGTACATTTTATGCACTTTGGGGCCCACAAGCTTACTTTTCTTGCTAAGTATGTAGCTTTTTTCACTACATAAAGTACCAGACATTTAGGCACCAGAAAACAGGAACTGTGCTTTTTCTATTGGCCATTGGACCTGTACCAAAGGTATCTGCTCAATACTGGTATCCAGTGGAATTGGTGTTTTTCAGTGAAGACTTGCTATGTTCATTGTCAGTTGCTTGTCACACTGTGTCTGTGTCTGAAACAAAGGGCAGAAGTGCCTTGATAACTTTCTTTTTATGTTGTCTCAATAGGCAGTACTTTTATAGCTACAAAGGTAGCTAGAAAGAAAACTCACAGGGCACCCTGTCAGACAATAACATACAGCACTCATGAATAGTCTGTGAATCACAGTCTCTGTCTGTGAATCATATTGGACAGTAAAATGTCTGTCAGCTTACAAACCAATAAATTGCCTCTCTTATGCATTTTTTGGCAAACCCTGGGCACAAGACCTTTGTGATTCAATAGGCCTGCAATCTGACTACATTATTCCCATAGACGGTAAAGTCTTAAAGTGTGCACTTGTCCACATCCAGAGCTTTCATGCCTACTTCAACATCACTCGCAGTTGTGTGCCCCTTGGTTGGTTGATGTAAAACACCACTGTCATGGTGTTAGTCTGCACTGATTGGTGTGACCCCTTTAGAGCTTCCTGAAAATGTTGCATCCATAGCCACACAGCTTTCATGTTGGGGATGTTAATAAGCCAACATTTTTCCACCTTTTTTTTATGTTCAGTTTTTCTATATGTGTCCTAGCCTTGCTGGGTGGGATATGTCATTATAATTTCTCTCTTTGTCAACATAGAAATGGTTTGAGGAGCAATATGCTCAGTTTTACTACTGGAGTTGCAAATAGTAGTATCCCAACAAGATAATTCAGACAACTCTGTCTTCTGTCAAGAAGGCCCGCATAACAGAAATGCCATTGAACAGTCTTTAGAACACTTTTTTTTCCATATGTGAGATCAGGGCATTTGTTTGCTTAACATCTGCTGTTGGAACTGTCTGCCTAAGAACCAATCCTGCAGACCCTAGCATTGTAAGGGTTCTAAGGAAACTCAAAGGGAAGGGTCATTTGCTGATGTGAAAATGAAGAGACCACTCAACTGAAACTGGAACTTACCATTCCAATAGTTTCCCAACTGAAACTATTGGAATGGCAAGGCCAATTAAAAAACAAATGAATTCGCCTTGCAGTTCCAATAGTTTCTAAGGGGACTGTATATTCCATAGCAATTGTTATGTGGAAATGCATCTTTTCAGATTCATGCTCATAACCAATTGTGTTGTTCACCAAGGAAAAGTCACTATGGCACTGAATTTAATGAGTCCCATTTGGGTTCTTTAGTCTGAGCTTGATATTTTCAGAATTTCAGTGTGTGCAGAAATTGTGTTGCTGCATGATCGGGTTGTCCATTTGGGCAAACCACACAACTGTACAAATCTTTTAAATGAATGAGCTTGATTCACTAAACAGATTCAATCATTTCTATTCCAAATGTTGGCAGAAAACAAAGGCACACAAAGGTAGCACAGTGCCTCAAAATATACAGCTCACTGTTTGGACAGAAAGCTGCAATAATCTAGTTCCTCTCTAGATTGTGCACTCTGCACCTGTCCAGGTATTAGCAGTAGATGTCCACCAAAATATATATATATTTTTTTTACCAGGATCCAGCAGTGGATTTTGAGACAGTCAACTTGCCTTATCAACGCTCTGTGTGGATGACAGATCACAGACCTGCCATTGCTTGGAGTGTTGCCTGCAGGACTTTTGTACCCACTATGCCTGTAGTTATGGGCTAGGAGCAACTCCGACCCAAACTTTTGGGTATACCATAGTGTCATATGCTCGATGAACCATTGTGTGAGCTAACTTATATTCAGTTACATGCCACATGGATTTACATGTAGGGTTTCATTGATCTGTACCACTAGTGAAACCCTTGGTTTCTGTACCAGAGGCATTAATCTCATTCTTAGTGCTACCTTTGCAGCAGGTATACCTACACTTTTCTCAGGTCGCATTGTTGCAGGTTTTTTTTTTATTTACTTTTTGTAATGTAAGATATGAAGCTCATGGGACGAAGAAAAACATGCAAGGTGCTGCATAATGTACTTACTGCTTTCATTTATTCATTCATCTTCAATAACTGCTTAATTCAGGATCATGTTTGTTTTTACATTAAAAAAATACTTTTGGAGAAAATATCATTGGTGGGAGGTTGGCCCTCGTCCAAGGTGTCCCACACGCGACCCTGTTTAGGACAAGCAATATGGAAAATGGCTGGATGGATGGATGGATATCATGGGCAGGTACAAAGAAAAAAATAACTGTAGGAACAGGTGGAATGGGTCAGAATTTCTTTTGTGCATCTGCATCATCAGCATGCTCTGGGGGTGGGCTATCAGCACTCTTTGTCAATGTGGATTCATTATTGAAGTTTAGACGATGAGAAGCAGCTACTCTGAGTACATCAGGGTCTGTCTCTGTATGCAGGCTGCTGTGCTAAGTTACTCTGAATTTTGCCCTTCAATGCACTGGCGCATTTCTGCTAACAGTTGTGCATTCATCTCATGCCTGTTGCCTAGTCGTCTTAGTTCCAGTGTTGTTAATGTGCTCACACTTCCTGTTCCAGGGGGCTGAACAGTGGAGAATTCTGGACATTTCTTTTCCTGCTGCAACAATGCAGCAAAGGATAACTTACATTTTTCTTCCTAGGGAGCTCTCCAGACATGTCTGCTCTTCATTTCACTGTCATGCTGAGACCAGGCAGCGTCAGAGGAAGGACAATGAATAGTCAGCAATGTTTACATTAGGCTGCAGTTAGGACAAGGTTCTGTAAGTACTTGTCGAAGATGCTCTCATCCCAAATAATTTAGGCATTGATCACTGTCCATCATCTAGGCCTGACTGAACAAACAGCTTTGAAATAAAAGGCTGTGAAAGTTAAATAATATACAAGAAGTTATGAATTTACTAATTCATAATATACACATTTTCAATTTAGATTTAATAAGATTTAGAATAATACAATTAGCAAGAAACAAAGGATGGCACTCTATATTTAGCGTCTTGTATCCACTTCCTCAACTCTTGGCATAGTGGGGACCTTTTATAGACTACCTACCTGAAGGTCATGGTCATTATCATGAGAACTTTGCTTGGCAAGAAAAGGAGCAAACAGGAATTCTCCACTATCTCCAGAGGAAATCTCCCTGGCAATCTGGATTCTTGGTGTTCTTCGATTCTCAAAATCAGCACAAGCAATGATTTTACAGTGCAAATGCAGCATGAACAAACAAAAATCCTTGTTTTTTTCTGATGCAACTGTAGTTTCTAGTTTGTTAATAATGACTTTATAGTATTATTTTGTTTCATTATATATTTTTATGAATATGAGTGCACATTTTTTTTTATTGTTATACAGTAGTTCATTTAAAAGCCTTCATCAAACAGCCATTGTGAATTGTTACTTAGAAATAATTAGCTTACGTAAGCTTACGTATGTTTCTTAGCTGTGAATAATCAAACACGTTCCTCCCAGGACAAACATGTCCTCTCTCATAAGGGTAGCAGAATCACAGGTGGATTTCCATTTCAACATGTTTACACAGAAAGTTGATATTGAAAAAAAAACAATCAGTGCAGCTACATGTGTATGAGTACATATGTATGAGTACATGTGTATGTTACAGGGCTTGTTTGAGATGATAAATCATTAATCAAAATATAGGCAGCTGTGTATGTTTGCTTGAGTGTATGAAGAGTATATCACGTGGGCTAGGTGTATATTTGAACAAAGGCTGTCAAGATACTCAATCAGAAGCTCAAGGCATGTATGAGTGCATGTGACTCTTTTGCAATGAAGCATGGGCTTATTATGTTGTGAGCGGTTCAGGTGATGATGGGGCCAACAGGTTCTGCTCAGCCGCCAAAAGTGTTCCATTAGGTTCCAATTACAGTTGCAGGCAACGTACATGCAGACTCGCACTCCGGCAGGCCAAAATAGCAGTAGAGATGGTACAAAGGACATAGGAGGAGAATGTGTCCATTCTTCACGCTACCTCTAGAAAGCTCTGTGTCTGTTTTGAGAGGGATACACAGGGTTCATGCAGCCCCAACTTAGGGGAGTTGTGGGGTCAGCAATAAGAAAGCTATAGAGAAAGCAAAGAGATAAAGAGCATGTGTGAGAGAGCTATAGAAAGATAGTTGTTTCCAGTATCTTGCACGTCACCTCTTGCTTCTGTGTAGGTCTTCTTGCAACCTGTTGTTTTTTCTATATGGTGTCTTATTGAGAATGATGAATATACAGTATATATGGCCAAGATTTGGTTTTAAACAGCAGCAAAAAAGTTCCAAAGGTCTTTAACACATTGACACAGTCCATCAGTTTAAGAATTTCACAGTTTCAAAGTAAAGAATTAGCAGCAAAAATCCCTTCTAAACTTCATCATTTGAAACTACATATGGAATTGTGTGTGTTGTGATCAGAAAAGACCAAAACTGACATTTTGCTCATGAACATGTCTACAACTTTGTTAGACCATACAGGAACAGACACAGTGCTGTTATTCTCTTTAGAAGAAACATAACCCAATATTGATTAAGTGTGTGCTGATAATTCTGAAGCAAGGGTTTTGTAGAAATACATGCAAACAAGAACTTTTATGTATGAAAAAATATATTGTTTACTATAATAATATAAAACTATGAGGCATCCCTCATGCTTAAGCTTGAAAGACAACTCATAGGAAGTCTTGTTCGTTTTGTCTATTATTTCATGTTGGGTGCCAATAATTCTGAAGTTGACATTTGTTGCTTTTTGTTTGTGAAGGAGCATGCATGTGAATGTTTGTATGTGTTTACAAACCAGAGGGAGCATGAGGATGAATGATGGTTGCATGCGAGGAGGTTAATATGGACTCGCAAAAGCTGCCTGACATCTCTGCCTGTGTGCGTGTATCACATGACTGGCCGGCTCATTCAGACCTAAAATAGATGGGTTCAGACTTCAGGCTATTTTTAACCAAGTTTAAATGTTGATGTGAATTTGTGATCCCGGTCACAGAGTTTTGAAATCTGCCCTTCTGCTCCCACAAGCTCTTTCCTTCTCTCTGTCTGATTGATTAACATTAGCAGGACCAATGTAACATTCGCCCAAATCTGAAACATTTGTCTAACATCAGTCAACACTGTAAGTCATTTTAAACGGGCAATAAAACTACCCAAGAAAATATGACTGAGAGGATTTTATGACATTGACATTAACATTGACTTAACATTCCACTGTTAAGGCAGTGGAATGATCAAAGACACAGAAAGAGAAACAGGAGGAGTAAAACAAAAAAGGGAAAAAAGTGTGTGAAAAGCAGAAAGGAAAAAATAGGGAAAATATTGGGCCCTGAGAAGTCCACCCACAGCTGCCTCTTTAAAAAACTTCATTCTGTTTCCTGGCCCTGTATGTGTGTCTCTGTGTGTGTGTGTGTGTGTGTGTGTGTGCATGCCTGTGTATGTGTGTATGTGTGCGCGTGCATGCATGTGTGTGTGTGTGTGTGTGAGAGAGAGAGAGAGAGAGAGAGCGAGTGAGTGTGGTTCCGTCGGCTTTGTCCCTCAAAGAGCTTTTTTTCTTCCTTTTGCTTTTTTTTTCTTCTCTCTTTTTTTCCTGGAGAGAGAGAGGCTGGCGCCAGCAGTCTGGAACAGGCCTGACAGGATTTGAATTATAGAAGTCGAGCGGGAGGGGAAGGGAGGGAGGGTGTGAGGGAAGAGAGTGAGTGAGCAAGGGAGGGAGGGAGGGAGAAGGAAGGCGAGAAGGGGGAAGGAGAGATTCAGTTTGTGTGTGTGTGTGTGTGTGTGTGATTGAGTGGAGCACAGAAAAGGGTTGTTATTTCAAAGGCACCAGCAACACAGGCGAATGAGGAGTCAGGCATGGTTTAGGCCAGCTATCTCGCACCACACTTACCAGCCAAGATATAAAGACCAACAGTGTAATTTCAATCACTACTCAAGCTCACATTATAGAGCTGCCTTTAGTAGTAATTCCACTGATTCCAATCAGAATCAGTTTTGTCTCATTCCTGTCAGTCAAGCAGTTGGATTAAACCTGGATAAGGCTTCTTGGTTTTAGTTTTACAGCCCAGTTTTTTGCAGCCTGTTTTGTATTACAGTAACATAATGATTAGTTCAGCAGTGCTTTGCATTTTATTATGTATTTCTACTCTGCGTGTTAGCATGTGTAACGCGTTACAACTGTGGGTATTAAACAGGCAAAATCTGAAACTAAATGCATGGCGTATCCCGGCTCGGACGTGCTTGTGCCTTTATAGAGGCGCCCAGCTCCGCTGTTCCCCCATGCTGAAATTGTTTCAGGCTGCTGAAGGCATTCCAGACACCGAGCATCTGTCCTCCCACCCACCCCACCTCACTTATCACCCACAGTGCATTGGGGTCTCAGATACATATGAAGGGTAAACTCATATAACCAAAACATAGTATAACATAGGTGGATGGAAAACTGCATACATGGATAGATAGATAGATAGATAGATAGATAGATAGAAGTCTAATTCACATAATAAAGTCTGACTTTTAGATTTCTAGCTATAGCTATATATAGGTAATTCTCGTTGTAGGAAATGCATTTTTCACTCAAAATTGAAAGCTATGGAAACCAAGCATAGCCGTCAGAGACAGCAGCTCTAAAAACACAGCCGTGTGCATGTTTGTGTGGATATGAGTATGGAAGAAGGAGGGAGCATGAGGGAGAGGGAGGGAGAGAGAATGAGAACAGCCTGTGCCGAGGATGGAAAAGCACAGAGTGTTTCAGTATGAAACGCCCTGGACCAGAAGTGATTCCAAATGTTGGACTCTGACCGAGCTTCACCAGAGAGCGAGCGAGAGAGAGAGAGAGAGAGAGAGAGAGAGAGAGAGAGAGAGAGAGAGAGAGAGAGAGAGTAAACCAAAGAAGATTGCATCCAGAGAAGGATTTTGCTAGCAAGCAGTCGGAGAGGGTAATGGAGACTGCGAGTGAAGCATGAGACAAGTAGATTGAGAGGTCCATGCTGAAAACACTGAAAACAAGGAGAAAGCTTTCACAGCCAGCCTGCGCTTGCTTTCTATTTGTCAAATCCAGGCTGGCTACTCTCTGTGTGCTTATCTGGTCCCCTTTTGTTACTTCACTTTTTCATTTGCAATAAATAGATGTAAATGTGGCTGGGATATCTGTGATTATACTGTTATTGCCTTGCATACATGAATTATTGACAATGCAAGTAGGATATCAAGCTAGAACACAGTGAGAGGAAGGGGACAACGATACTGTAAAAGGGATGGCTGTAATCCACGTGTGTAAATTCTGAAGTACAAAAGGTGTCATGAGAATTTATAAAGACTGTTAAAGGTACAAGCACACTGAGGGTCAGTTAGCTGTTGTAGGTGCCCCTATTGTCTCTGATGCTTCAGTTCTGTCTAATGAGAGCAAGCAGTCAACTGAGACAAATCCAGTTCAGCCCTGGGGTTAAGGTCAGGCTACTGCCATCATGTTTGTAAAACATAAGGAACAAGGTTACTATGAACCCTGGCATGTACACATAAACACACAAAAGCAGGTCATGGTTGTTATATTAGCTTGAACAGGAGGTCAGTTGAGAAGCCACCCTACTTAAGTGTGTTTAAGACACCATGAAGGTCATGTGAAGCATCACCAGGTGTAACAGGCATCAGACATCAAACATCTCCATAAATTTAGCATATAGCAACATAAAGAGCCATGTCTGGCTCTGACAGAACAAAGTTATGGATAGAAATAATGCTAAATATACAGAAGGTGCAAACAGAATTTATACGGGTCCAAGCACTGGTACACAGGACAGCTGGATAAAACAAAGTGAAGGAAAAATTATGGGAAGCTAAACTTGTGTTTTCCGTAAAACCATACTGATCATGGCATGATGATTATTTCTCCAGAATACATGTATACCAAACTATTTGAAATTACGATTACATTAGTAGAACATGATTGATTGATTGATTGATCCATCCAGCCAGCCAGCTATCCATTCATTCATTCATTCATCTCCAACATTGTGGTGGCTCTAGTCCAATGCTCTTTCAGCTGAATTTCTCCCACATCATAGAAAGTACGTTCTGCATCCATTCATTCTTTTGCTACCCATTGCTCATGTGTCGCTGCCTGGTAAATGGGAGCTTTGTCAAAAAATAGAAATAGCTCCTTCTTCACCACCAAGACTGGTACAGTGACTGCTGCCACTGCCACCCATTACTCATGAACAAGGTACTTAAACTCCTCCATGGGCAAGGTCTCTCCCCTCACCTAAAGGGAGTACCCCAATCTTCTGGGAGAAGAACATGGACTTGAACTAGGAGGTGCAAAGAAATGCAAAGAGGTGCAAAGAGAACAACATCATCTGCAAATAACAGACATATTACATCTAGTCCCCTCACTGGACACCATGAATTCCACAAACAGGAATGGAGACAATACACACAGGACAACAAATCCTCTGGACGATTCTGCACCAACTGTCAATAATAGAATCTCATCCACCCCTGCAACCTTGCCACTATGAATGTTTCTTTACAGTGGCTCCCAATTCCCACCTACTAGCCAGCTCTTCCCTATCACATGATAGAAGGATGAAGGGAGGATAAAGGCAACACTTGCTTCCTCTGAGACACATAATGCCAGCCAACCACATCTTTTCAAACTGCTGCTCATGCACCACTTGAGAGCACTATGAATGTTCCTAACCACCATTTTAACCTCAGCCTCAGAGATGGACTTCAAGACTTCTGGCACAGCATCCTGAAAGGAAGACATGTCCACTGGGCTAAGGAGTTCCTCAAAGTGAACCTTCTACTGCTCTAAGAGAGAAACAAGAGACAAGTCCTTGTGAAGGTGGGAGTTGAATTTGTCTCTCACTGAAGTTTCTGCCAAGTGCTCCCAAGCAAACTGGTAGGCTCTCCCTTGTTTACCAGGTAAATCTGGCCAGTGCCATGCGCAACAAATCTAACTCACCACCAAGTGGTGATCAGTTGACAACTTTACCCCTCTCTTTACCTGAAAGTCCAAAACTTATATATGTCCTCAAGTCTGATGAAACAATTACAAAATGTGATAACTTACCTTTGGCCCAAAATGCTCTTGTACCAAGTACCACTTGTATCACTGACAGTACGAGCATCCTTGTATTCAAGTAAAAGATTTGTTATTGACAATGGCTTGCAATGAAGTCTAATAAAATTTTGCTACTAAAGTTCAGATCTGGGAGGCCATTCATCTCAATCATGCTCCTCCAATAATCTAAGTCATTCCTAATTCCTCTATGAAAGCAGAAATTTCATAGAGGCAATCCTCTTGTCCACTGAGAAAAACTCAATCCAAAAAAAGTCCCCAGTCTGGGACTGGTGAGTATATCTGCACCCAACTGAGGCTATGTCATGTGGGGACTCCTGAGTCAAGCTGATTGAGATGTTTTCAAATATGACCCATACTGTGTGCAGAAGTGATATTCCATATTCCTAAAGCCTGTTTCCACTGCAAAGGTCATGTCTAAAGCCACCAAACTCCACATTTTGAGCTGAGCCTGACCAAGTTACAATGGTGGCCTTGCCACCAGGCACTCATCTGCAGATACCACCCCCAGGAAGTTCATTCCACCACTGAGGAACAGTTAGTTTGAATGTTCTTGAAAGGGACCTTGAGCCACGCTGAGTAGGTAC
>JANDJT010000167.1:8654163-8665277 GCA_024331685.1 Stegophilus panzeri | reverse complement strand
TATATAAATAGCTCTTCTCTGTCCCAGTGTTCACACAAGAGAACGACAAGTCCCTTATGTCATGTGCAATTTGTCTCTTGTGTGTGCACAGTGAGTGTGTCTGTTGTCATTTGTGGGCATGTACTGTCCATCCAGCACTTTTAGTCGCAATGAGAACACATAGTAGCCGAATTGTATAGCTTACCACGCACAATTTACTACAGTAAAGGATGAAGTGTTTTTAAAATACGTTTAAAGTGTAATAATGCACAGATCAGTGTGAATTAGTTGATTGATTTACATGTTATGTGCCAGAATTTGCAGTAGCTATTAGAAGTGCAAGCTAATTATACTAGCTACAAACTCTCTCCCTGATTCTCCCTGATTCTTCCTTTCAAGCTTTATTTTTCGTCATAAATGTCGCTATACACATTTATTTAGAGGTCATATACAGTATTTAAAAGGATAAAATGAAAACACAGTTTTTCAGTTAGTTTTTCTTCTTTTTTTGAGTCAAGCACAACATAGGAACTAATTGCAGGTAGGAAGTTCTGAAAAAGGAAATGAAAAAAATGCTGCACCGCGCACACCATATGATTGATCCGAGGAAACATTCGAGCTATGACGTATTTTAGGGCTATGACCTATTTCTGTTTTGAAATAATCTTGCGTCTCCAGTAACATTGTTTACATTCGTCAGTACAGTGGGACAGCAACATCTAATGTTTGTGTTTTCAGTCTTACAATAAAGTCTTAGGGTTAGGCTAATGTTAGCTTGGACGTTTCTTTCTACTAAGCAATATTTTCTTACCTTCAGAAGTATACAGTCTGATGCCAGCTCCAGCTTAGTGAAAGGAGCTCTACAAGTGTTATTACATATATGATGAACATCACTGACATCTTTGGGAGCGCTATTGTATAATGCCATTGCCATTATAGTGGACGTGCCAGAAGCAGAAGTACCGTGTTTGTGCAAGTAGCCCATTGGGTGGATTTGTAGCTTTTCCCCATCATACCAAATTTAATCAAAATCTCATCTCAACTCCACCCCCCATGAAATCACTTAAGGTTCTTCATGGTGGATTGGTGAAGAGAGAGCACTTCATGTCTTATGGTGCCCTCATTCATGTGTTACCTTCCAGTTCTCCCTTTAAGTTATACTGTCATATGCTGACCTGCATGAGTCTCTGCTTTCACTCCTAATACCTAATAACTGGTTCCCTCTCTCTCTCTCTCGCTCTTTCTTTGTCAAGCTATATGTGTACACCTACTGCCTGATGTGATGCCCCTCCCAGCTATTGACACACTTCTACTGCTGTGGATCCTTTCGCCCTCCAGACCTGCCTGATTCATCCTTATGATTTAATTCTACTTGGAGCTGCTGCACTTGTGACTCACTTACTGCCGTTGAGGATGTCCCAGATTGATGCCCTAAAGATTTGCACTTCCCAAAAACAATTGATGTAGAAGTCTCACCCTGGCTTCAGTGGATAATCTCATCTGAATACTGTAGAGTTGTACCTAAGAGCTGCTGGTGTAATCATAAAGACTGTCCTGTATTTATCACAGGACCCTTATTCAAAATATGCTCATACTGAACATTCATTCAACACATTTAATATTGTTTGACTTTGTAGAAGAGTAATGATATATCCCACTATCTGGTCCCACACAGAAGAGGATTTCTTCAAGGTTTCTACTTCTGTCATCTCAGGGAGTTTTTCTTTGCCACTGTTGACTCTGGCTTAGTCAAATAAAATTGAATTAAATGAACAGCTCAAGAGTTCACTGCCTGTGATACCACGCTGACTTTACAATATGGTGGACGTTAGCAGTTGCGGTTTTATTACATTGTAATTTTAGCTATACCAAATCTTTTCTTTGTAATTTATTAGCATATCTGTGCTCTGGGGACTTTTATGGAATTAAATTTGTGCCAAAAGTATAGAACGTAACCTTTCAATGATCAAACAAATATATACAATGAGAAAGAAGAAAAACACTGAAACTGAAAACAATAAACTCAGTGGTCTTCAAATAAACTGTTTTTCTAAGCTTCATTTTTGCTAATCATAGTTTATGAATCCGCTGCCAGAGTTTTGTTTACGCTTTCAAAGTTTACTTTTGCCATTGTGGAACAAATATCACGTGTGGGCGGGTTTACAAGTGATTTACTCTCATTGGCTAATGAGATTTGGAAGCTCCCTGACCTGGAAGTAGAGACTTCAGTGGCACAAATTTTGGAGAACGTTCTGGATGTGTTTCTCTGTATAGTTATAGTGTTTGTACTTTGTCGTGGAAATTACTTACATACTTAGTCAGTATATTAGCTCATAATTAATATTTGAGGTTTGAGTAGTCTCATACAGCTATTTTGTTTTTAGATGAGCTCTCAGGAACATCTCTACTTCGAGATCAGGGAGCTGTCGATTCAAATCTCACTAGCCAATCAGAGTAAAGTGCTGTTAAGCCCCAATCCCATTACAAATTTGTGAGAGAATTGTGAACATAAACTTGTGGAGCATATACGAAAACTTTGAAAGCAAAAATGGAAAATTCTGGCAGTGCATTCATAAACCATGATTAGGAAAAAGGAAGATTAGAAAACTGTTTATTTGAAGACCATGTTTTTCTTCTTTCTTGTTGCATAATTTTGTTCGTTTTGTGAACAGTTTCATTCAATACTTTTGGCACAAATTTCATTCCATAGACTTTAACCACTTGAAGAAATTTTATTTGAACACCTACAGTCACCATCACTGCATTCTATAAACAAACTGTGCTCAATTCAGGGAGAAAAACTATGTAACTATGACAACATATATTTAGCCATAACTGTGCTTGATTATATATCAAGTCCGGAAACTCAAATAGTATTTAAAAGGTATACTTCCATACACTTTACAGATTTATACTTTTGTTGAAAATGCTTTCCAAACATTTCAGTGATTCCCACTGTCATCATCAGCCTGCACTATTCATGTACAGAGAAAATGTAATGCTGTCTGAAACCCACATACCAAAATTGACACCCACTCATTTCAGTAATTGGCCAAAGGGCGAAGGTTTGGGTGTTTAAACCTGACAGTCTTAAGGCAATTCTATCAGTTCATGTTTATAATCATTGGTTAAACATCTATATCAAAATGAAAGCTAGAATCTGAGTTTGGCCATGTCACTATACACCTTTTATTCATGTTTGCCGACACCTGAGTCATAGGGTGTTGGACAAAATGAAGACTTCAGCACAAGCAGGTAGTCTGGTCTGAAGGACGAAGTCAGGAAAGCCAAGATCTAATTTTTGGTAATGCTCATATGACATACTCTAGCTTTGATTAGAAACATTTTGAACGGTTCTGATTTAAAGAACAGTGTTCAAGGTTTGTTTCAGACACGATTTGCGAAAGCAAGATCTTTACGTTCAGAGCTAGTTGCTCACTATAGCACAGCTTCCCCCTCTAGTGGACAAAAACACAGCAAGGCCTTTTTAACCACAGCATTAAACATAGTTTGTGTTTACGAAAATGGTATATGAAGTGCACTATTATGTTAGTTTCATCTTAAAGTATCATAAGATGTTTTATAAAGACAAACTTGCTTGGTACAGCCAACAGCTTTGAGGTTGAAAAGAAAAAAAAAGCTGAATTATCTTCAGATAAGAAAAAGCCGCTTGAAGTTAAAGTTTAGAATTTTAGACAATCTGAATTTGCTTGTCCCCACACTAATTTAATTCTAGTGTTATACTAGTGTAATATCAGTGTTATATTTGTGTAACACTAGTGTTATAATCCTGTAATACTGCTGTTATTCTAGTGTACTGCTTGTGTAATACTTGTATTGTTGATGAATATAACAATACTCAAAGTGTGTTAGAGAACATGGGTCCATTTCACTATGTGTGTGTGTGTGTGCGTGTGTGCACGTGCTCACATGAATGTGTCCGTGTATCCATTTCTGTGTGTGTGCTGTGCTGAGCAGAGAGCAGAGGCTCTGGGAAAATTGTGTGTGTGTGTGTGTGTGTGTGTGTGTGTGTGTGTGTGAGAGAGAGAGAGAATTCTTTCCCGCTGAAGTCACCCTGTCTGTGGTGATGGGAGAGCAATGCTGTCTACACACACACGCACGCACACACACAGCCGTCTCTGTGTGTCAGTGTCAGAGAGAGTGGGTGGGAGTACACCACCGCAGGGGTTTTAGAGTGGAAGAGGTTGAAGCAGGGAGGGGGAGAGACACACTAAAAAGAAAGAAACAGAAGGGAGAGAGATAGTGGCACAGAGAGCGAGAGAGAGAGTGAGAGAGAGAGGCTAAAAAGGGTGCAGGTGAGAAATAGACTGAGAGAAAATAGATAGACGTGGATGAGAGTGAGCGTCAGGCCGAGATAGATGGGGGGGGGGGGCTGGGGGCTGACCACAGCTTCATAAAAAGTAAACGAGGGAGAGTGGAAAGAGGGAGGGAGCAAAAGCGAGTGTGGGGAGAGGAAATGAGATTGAGAGGAAATGAGAAAAGAGGAATGGAAACAGGGGATATATAATGTCAGGGCTGGGTATGTGGATGCTGGGTAGGTGCATTTGGATTACAATGATTTAATGTGGGGATCTGTGGCTGGAAGGAAGGATAAGTTAAGGAACATTGGTAATAGAACCAGAACAATCTTTGTTTATAGAGCTCCTGGTGCTAAATACTAAAGCTAGAGTATAACGTACACAGTTCACATAAGTTGTATAATTTGTAAAGTCACAGAATTTACAGCATTTGTCTATCAAAATGTAACTGCTAGCTTGGGGGTGCATCATGGTGAATGGGCGAAATTATCCCAGCTAATAAAATAAGAGTTTGCTTTTAGTTTAATGTAATGCATTCTGAAACTTTTTGTTATACTTTTTGTAAAGTGATAGTTATTCTGGAAGATCTGAGAATATTTTTAAGTAATATTTATAAATGTCTGCTTGCATCTACTCATCCATCCATCCATCCATCCATTTTCCATATCACTTATCCTACACAGGGTCACGGGGGAGCCTGGAACCTATCCCAGGGAAGTCGGGGCACAAGGTGGGGGACACCCATCGCAGGCGAACAATCGCACACACACTAATTCACATGCTATGGACAATTTAGAAATGCCAATCAGCCTACAACACATGTCTTTGGACTGGGGAGGAAACCGGAGCACCCAGAGGAAACCCCCGAAACACAGGAAAAACATGCAAGGCGGGAATTGAACCCCCAACCCTGGAGGTGCGAGGCAAACATGCTAACCACATCAGAATCACTTTATTGGCCAGGTACACTTGCATGTACTAGGAATTCAACTTACAACATACTGCCAATTTAATTTAATTATTAGACAATAACAGGGAGTTCACTGGGACTTGATTTCCACTTTTTTTTGTAACCAACATATTGAATAATCTATAATGTATGGCCTACACACCAAGTGGGGATCCCACACACATACAATCAGTACATGATGAATTTTGTCCACTCTGAGTTACTCAGTTGGTCTTTGTGTCCTAATAATAAGAACAATATTATATTAAGTCCAACCAAAGAAGAGCCATCACTGTGGATGTTAAAACTAGGCTATACTATATTTAATTCATTTTCAAGTCTAAACTTGTCAATTATAATATGAGTGCATTTGTGGTTAGCCCTCCATCTAGATCTAGACTGTGGAACTGCCATGGTATACAGGGTGTTAACGTCGTGATAAAGGCCAATTTAACTAGCCAATGGGATCACAGTCTTTTGTTTCCTCTATTTTTACTTCTAGCAACTTCCCAGTAAAGACACAATTTAGTTTACAGGTCAAATATAATGGCTACATTTTAAACTGGATTGAGTGGCAAAAGTATGTGAACCTTTGCTTTCAATATCTGGTTTGACCCCCTTGTGCAGCAATAACTGCAACTAAGCGTTTCAGATAACTGTTGATCAGTCCTGCACATCATCTTGGAGGAATTTTAACTCATTCCTCAGTACAGAACAGCTTCAACTCTGGGATGTTGGTGGGTTTCCTTACATGAACTGCTTGCTTCAGGTCCTTCCACAACATTTTTATTGAATTAAGGTCAGGATTTTGACTTGGCCATTCCAAAACTTTAACTTTATTCTTCTTTAACCATTTTGTGGTAGAACGAGAGGTCTTTAGTTGCCTAGAAGTTACCTTGGGTTCCTTTGTGACCTTGCGGACTATTACACGTCTTGCTCTTGGAGTGATCTTTGTTGGTCAACCACTCCTAGTGAGGGTAACAATGGTAATGAATTTCCTCCATTTGTACACAATCTGTCTGACTGTGTGTTTGTGGAGTCCAAACTCTTTAGAGATGATTTTGTAACCTTTTCCAGCCTGATGATCATCAACAACACTTTTTCTGAGGTCCTCAGTAATCTCCTTTGTTCATGCCATGATACACATCCAGAAACATGTCTTGTGAAAATCAGACTCTGATAGATCCCTGTTTAAATAAAACAGGGCTTTCACTCTCACCTCATCCCATTGATTGAAAACACCTGAACTGATTAACTGCTAATCCTAGAGGTTCACATACTTTTGCCACTCACATGATATGTAATATCATATTCCTCAATAAATACATGACCATGAATAATATTGTTGTTTAATTTGTTTAATTGGGTTTTGTTTTTTTTTTCTTCTTAAGACTTGTGTGAAAATATGATGATGTTTTAGGTCATATTTATGCAGATATATAGAACATTCTAAAGGGTTCACAAACTTTCAAGCACCACTGTAAATGTGGTCATTCATGAGTGAATCAACAGCAGACACTGGAGATAAACTCAAACGTTTGAAAATAATTCCACTAAATCATTGTTCTATTTCACCCCTCTTAACGGACAGGGGCAGTGAATATCACTATGATTTGTTCTTGATACTCAGTATGGCACTCACACCACTTGCCAGGTTGGGTTTTGCTTGAGTATTCACATTATCTGTAACCTGCAGGCCTGTGAATATGTGCCATTAACACAGTTGATCTTTCCTTCCTTGTCATACTTTTCACCACTGACCTGGTAACTGGGCTCCACTAACACTCATACAGGGAAAGAGTTGGGTTCTCCCCATTCACCTCTCTGACTAGTGGGCCTGTGGCTAAGTGTTACTAATGCAGTTGAGTGTTTTTTCTTCATTGTACCACTTAATGTTCACTGATGAGCCTACTAACACTCAGAACTGGGCATTGAGTGGGTCTTCCTCTGCATGCACTCCTTAGCTCCCGAGACCCTGACATCTACCCAACAAGCAGTTGCTAAACCCTCCCGTTTCTAAGCCCTGCTCATAGCTAGCCTACCATGTTAACTGGATTGTTAACACAACTCAATTCAACTGGGGTTGGAGTCGAGTGTTAAACCATCATTCTCTCTGCCAGACCATTTTTCCATTTTGTTGGCAGTTCAGTCCCCAGATTCCACACTCGCTGCTGTCCAGAAACCAAAGACTAGGGGCACTATGGCTACATACTGCTAACACATTCAAGTGTTTGTTTTTGTTTTTATCCCTGCTATAATTATTTTTAATAGCTCTAAGACAGTGTCACATACTGGTCTGTTCAGACAACAATGTGTTTGCACCTGGAAGTGGAGTCCCAGATCTGGGAAAGGTTTGGCAAGGCACAGGTAGATCTCTTCACTGATGACAAATCATCTCATTGTCAAATATGATTCTCCCTAATGGAGCTGGACAGTCCACTGTGACAGGAAGCCTCACTGTCTGCACACACTTCTGCCCCTACTACTGATTCTGCCCACACCCAAAGAATTCAGCAATTAGGCTACATTCCTGTTTGTGGCCCTGAAATGGCAAGTGAGAGCTCGGTTTCCAGTGCTGCTCTTACTAGTGGTTGGAACATCTTGACAGGTTCTTCCACAAATGGACTTATCCCAAATAGACTGAGAGATCTGGCAACCTCAGTCAGGTTACCTGCATCTAGTCCTGCTCTTTTGGCATGAAGTGCAAGTTCAGGACTGTAAACGAGCAGTCCAGGACACACTTCTGAACATAAAAGCCCCAAGTACACATCCATTGTATGTTCCCAGGTCTCACTGGGGGCTCATAAACTTATCACAGCTTTGTCTTTCACCTTTGTCTTCTCACCCAGAAGCCTGGCAGGGGATCTCCACATACAGTAGATGTATGCAATAGAGTTGTTTATGAGCCAATGCAGAATGGCAAAATGGGTTTCACCAAACACTGCTTTTTTCCTAGCAATCACCTCAGAAAATGAGTGAGGGAACAGCATGACATGGAAATAAGCTCACCTTGCATGCAATGGTGGCCAGATGATTGGTGATGTTGTGATTAAACCAAAGATTTCTGCCCAAGGTCTTGTCACCAGTTTTATTAACCATTCTATTGACCTCGCAGGGTTCCATGAGGGTAAACCTGCAGAGTGTTCCATGTTATGTTCAGCACACACCCTATAGTACTATGGAGAGTGGAAGGCAGTTATTTTATCATCAGATAAACTCTTTCTCATGGATGAAAAATGAGGGGGAGGAAAATCAGAGTCTGGCCCAGTGGGTGATGGATGGCATCACCATGGCCTAGAAACAAACAAGATGCACAGGCCCTAGCATGTCTTGCCACTCTCCTTGTGGGCATTACTTATACGGTAGGTGTGCCACTTCAGAAAGTCTGTGCTGCTGCTACCTGGGCATCACAGTGCACTTTCTCCAGGTGCTCCAAAATCCCAGTGGCTTGAGTGTGGCAGTCATTGCAAATCATGACATTGTGGCATATGTTATCCAGATAAAGGCACAGCCCCTGGTAGTTCGGAGGTGTGAAATAGAATGCTTGTTATGTGTGCCACTATGGTTCTATGAACACTGGTGTAGTACCAGGGTCCCTGCCATTTGGAATGAGACCCAACCTATTGGAAGGTTGGCAAGGAGAAAGAGGTCTGTATGGCAATGATACTTATTGCAAATACTACATCATGCAGTCATTTTGTGACTTTGGTGGAAGGTCTTGCATCCTCCATGGCTCATTTGTTTGCACAATCCAAAGAGGTTATCCCGGTGATATCTGGTAAATGAATGTACATTATCAATGTGGCATTGGCAACTACAGCCATCATTACTTCAGTAATGTATATAAAAGACCTCTAAAACTTGTTTGGCAGCTAGTTTACAATGGGCAACACACACAAACATCTGTTGATTTTTTTGCCCTGAAAAGAAAAAAAAAAAAAAAAATACCCATCTGCATTTCTTTCTGATGTATTTGTCTGTTTTTCTAAGCATATTTTCAGAGGTGGTTTGAGCATCAGTCTCTCAATTTGTTTGACAAAACATGATGTTTATTTTCCATTCCTGCTTTCTACCATTCAAGACAAGACTTGAGAAAAGTGTGAGCTTTCCTGTCATTTTCCTTTCTGTTTCATTAATACAAAGCTGAATTGTTCTGCTGTAGGACAGAGACTGTTCTGCTCAGGCCTCCGAGACCTCTGCTTAGCTTTTATGATTTACCAGGATGGTCCCATTTAAGGAAAATGGAAGAGGTGGAGTCTAAGACATAACAACAAAGGTTGATCTTGTTATTACAGGTACATAGGTAAGAGAAATGAGGCCTCTGTGATGATCATGCACACCCCCACTCCCTCCCCACTGTGTTCTGCCAGGACAGCACTGGAGCTGGAGCCCTCAATCGTCGGGCAGCAGTAAGACGCTCAAGCCGTGTCTATAATTGCTTCGGTCTAGACACTGTCTGGTATGGGAAACAGACACGTACATTGAGTAGAAGGAGGGAGGGAGAGAGAGAGATGGAGGGAGGGAAAGAGGGAGGGAGAGAGGAAGTGCAATGAGATTAAAATGAGGTTGCACACAGCCTGTGTCCCTCCACTAGAATAAAACTTGTCACATGCCTGATGGATGGTGGTACGCTTAGACATGCTTGGGGCAGTTTGGACTTCAGAGTAGCCTGTTAGGGCCTTGTTATAGGGTACGCTAGTTGTGAATTGGGGATCAGTACCGCTTCTCTTCTATTTTTTCCTCAATGTTTTTTTTATTGAATTGGTACTCTTATCATTGCTTCTGAATTACACTGAATGTGTCTTGCTTTGGCTTCTCCAAACTTTGTCAAGCTCTTTACTGACCACTTTATGGAACCTCACTGCACTGGCAAGAATCAAATAAACCTAAAGTCTCACAACACATACACACAGTGAGAGAGAGAGAGAGAGAGAGAGAGAGAGAGAGAGAGAGAGAGAGAGAGAGAGTATTTGATTATGTGTGTAGAGCTGTGCTAATCTATGGTGCTCTCTTTGGTGGGTGGCTGAAGTGGTAAGACTCAAACAGACATGAAAAGGATGTGGCAGATAATAATTTCTCCTTTCTTTTGGGTTGCCTCTTCTGCTTTTTTATTATTAAAAAAGGAAAAAACATGCTGAGCGAAAAACTAAAAATACTAAGGTGTAGGTTGCTTTTTTACCTTAAAAAAATCATGAGACATACATATCTGGCATAAACAGTTTATCAAGGCATTCTATATAGCCTCTTATTTCTTTGCTGAGTAAAGACAGGATTGTACATAATGGCTTCTTCTTCCCTATGGCCCAACAGAAACCATTATGTTTTCTAGGTGGTGGTTGCAGCAAGTCATTGAGTATGCTTAGCTTATTCATCACAGCACCTACAAAATGTGTTTTGTGAACATTTTTAATGATGGACTTTAGAGCTGCTACAACTAATTGATAAAATCAATAATAGTTGATTATGAAAATCTCGTTTGAGATAAGTTGGTCTGCGCGTGGCATGGGGTGCATTTACTCACTACGTTACTTCTGTTCCGAAAACACACTTCGATGTACTGTACACTTACACTATGCACTGCGTACACTACCGTCTAGTGTGTGGATTTTAGAAAGGTAATATCGTCTCAAATATATCACTAGTGGTTTTTTACTAACCCAGAAGTATAAGCCGCTTCCTAGTCGACGGCACATGACGTCATACGCATGAAACCTGACGCCACTAGCTTTAGCCTAATACCCAGAGTCACTGACAATGACTTTCTTCAGTTTACTGTTTGTCACCATTACCTTTTATTCCCAACATGACCTCAGTCACCATCAGACGGAGGCGAAATCGTCAAGTGACTGAGGAAGAAAGTCCTCTAA
>JANDJT010000167.1:8610762-8623782 GCA_024331685.1 Stegophilus panzeri | reverse complement strand
GCCACGCCCGACTCTCACTCCGCCCACTTTTCCCTCCTCACACCAAAGATCCAGCATTAGGTTAGAAATGATGTTCTCACATCATCACTTACGTTCACTTTCTTCCCCACTTACCACATACATCTCGTTAAGCTGTTAATTCTAATTAGTCTAATTAATCAGGAACAGCATTACACACACACACACACACACACACACACACACACACAAATGGACACATTTATCTACAGACACCACAATGTTGTCCTCCCAGTAACCTTCTCCTTTTCTTTGTGCTCTCTCCTTATTTCTCTCTCTCTCCATTTCTAGGTCAGCACTGTTGCGGCTAGGCAGCACTGAGCATGCTCTCTCTCTCTCTCTCTCTCTCTCTCTCTCTCTCTCCTGTCTGCTCCAATCTGCCCAACCTGAGCTGATTTCAACCTCAGACAATACTGTGAGAGATGAGGGATAGAGGGTCTGAGGAAGCACCAGGAAGACCAGAAGGAGGGAAAAAGAAAGAAAAACAAGAGAAAGATCCACATAAAGCATGAGGAAAGAGAAGAGGAAAAAGAGGGAAAGAGACAGAAACATAGAAATGGGTTAGTCAAGCCTGGCATGGGCTGAGAGCTAGTGGGATTGTATAACACTGTCCTATTTCATTCCATAAATACACACGCAATGCTTCAAAACACATACACACACATGCACACACACACACACACACACACACACACACACACACACACACACACACACACGCACGCACACACTCCAGCTCTCAGTACGAACAAAAACACATTAGACATGAACCCTTTAAAGACACAGCTAATTTTGCTACAGCACTCAGACCTGGTGCTAATTCAGTCATTGGTAATGCAGAGCCACGTGGTGCAATGCTGCTTCGTTGCCTCTGATTAAGAGCCTGGAGGAGTCTGAAGCTCTGTGCAGCATAAAAGCTTCATTTTGTGCATTGTGAGGTTGAATATGATTTAAAAAGAAAACTGCACATCTGTGATGATGGATAGACATAAATACAGCTACATATTAATCATAAAAGTGGAGCATTAGCCTCAAACAGACTGAGCAACTGTTTCTGCATATAGCAGACAATAACAGCTGACCGAAACACAAAAAAGCTGTGGGTTCCTTTCTTATTGGGTTCAGGAACTAATTTATCTGATTTGCGATAAGAAAAAAAAGTTGTTTTACAGATTTGTTTGTAATCAGCATGGACAAAATGTTTTTTGTTGTTGTTTTGTGTGTGTTTTATTTTTTGCTCAGTACTAAAGGTTATATTACAGTACTTCATGTAAATTACAATGCTATTTACTGTACAGAATTTCCTCAGGGAAAGACATTAACCAACACTCTCTAAGATTTCACTATAGGAGACACTTAGGACTGGCAAAAACTAGACACAATTAGGTAAAAATACAGCAACAACAATAAAGAAAATCTACTTCCTGTAATATTCTCTCTCCCTTGTGCTGCCAGTGTCCACAAATGTGATGCAGTTTTGTATTTGAAATCAGTACTGGAAAGCACACAAGTCCTAAAAGTAGATATAGAGGACCCAATTAAACAAATGAGACAAAAATATTATATATAGTCATTTATGTATTGAGGACAATGATCCAATATTACATATCTGTGAGCGGAAAATGTATGTAAACCTCTAGGATTAGAGGTTAATTTGAAGGTGAAATAAGAGTCAGGTGTTTTCAATCATTGGGATGACAATCAGGTGTGAGTGAGCACCCTGTTTTATTTAAAGAACATGGATCTATCAGAGTCTGATCTTCACAACACATGTATCATGGCATGAACAAAGGAGATTTCTGAGGACCTCAGAAAAAGAGTTGTTGATGCTCATCAGGCTGGAAAAGAACATTGTTGCCCTTCTGCAGTTTGCTAAAGATCACATGGACAAGCCAGAAGGCTACTGGAAAAATGTTTTGGGGAGGGATGAGACCAAAATAGAACTTACTGGTTTAACCGCTTAACAATCCTGTAAAATTAGTCTAAAACGCCTATCCAAGGCATACCCAAAGTAAAATTAAAGCTGTTCTTGAACAGTTTGGAGTACATGCATGGTTTTAGTCTCTTTTGAAAGGTGACACTCAGTTTTCCCCCAGAAGTCAGAATCACTGTAAGTGCTACTGGTATTGAGTAATAGAAGTTTGAACACACTGAAATAGAAGGGTTTTTTCCACCAATTTTGGGGGGGAGCTATTAACTGGAAAACATAATGGGACCAAAACATGAAGCTTACCTAGTCCAAGTTTAAATTTGATAACAATACTAAAGAAAATTAATATTTTAATTGTATTTTTAATTGTGATATATTTTCCTATATCACAAATGAGCTTTTTAAATGGTTAACTGCATTAACACCATCAAAATGTTTCCTTAACACAAATGTTACAGACAGAAAACACTTTATTTACTGAATTAATAGCTAAGTTATTGTTCATTTCATTTTAGTAGCATGCTGTCTTACATGAGTTACCTAAAGTCATCTCTTAGCTTTCCAAATATATATTACATGAGTACCTACATACACACAGTGGCTGTGTACATAGCATTGTTTTGCACTCAACAACGCAATGTGGCGCTTTAAGCAGTTAAATGGCATAACATCCTTATCCTGTCTGTGAAACATGGTGGTGGTAGTATTATGGTTTGGGCCTGTTTTGCTGCAACTGGGCCAGGATGGCTTGCCATCATTGATGGAACAATAAATTCTGAATTATACCATTTATACGAATTATAAAGGAAAATGTCAGGACATCTGTCTGTGAACTGAATCTTAAGTGAAAGTAGGTCATGCAGCAATACAATGAACCTAAGGAAGGACCTGAAGCAAGCAGTTCATGTGATGAAACCCACCAACATCCCAGAGTTGAAGCTGTTCTGTACTGAGGAATGGGCTAAAATTCCTTCAAGCTGATGTGCAGTTACCTGAAACATTTAGTTGCAGTTATTGCTGCACAAGGGGTCACACCAGATACTGAAAGCAACTTAACAATACATATTAAATATACATATAAAAGCAAAAAATACTTTTGTCACTCACAGATATTTAATACTGGATCATTTTCCTCAATAAATAATGATCAAATATAATATTTTTGTATCATTAGTTTAATTGGGTTCTCTTTATCTACTTTTAGGACTTATGTGAAAATCTGATGATGTTTTAGGTCATATTTATGCAGAAATACAGAAAATATATAAGTTCACAAACTTTCAAGCACCGTTGTATATTTCCTATTTGTTTCAGTTTAGTTACTGAATAATTCATAGTCACAAATAATATGATATAAAATGAATAACTGAATAATAAACCAGTAATTGCATCAGTGGACAATCACACAATCTTCACAATAATAAAATGCACAAATTTATTCCACTATGAATTGGAATACACAATTGTGCGCTGATGAAATATACACATGCACACACACACACACACACACACATCCTTTAACTATTAGTCTTTAAACATTACATCTTATTGCATCTTTTTTTGATAGCGAGATGAGTGGTATCACCAAATTCCTTATTTTATTTCATTTATTTAACATCTCTGCTTTCAAACAGCAGGTGCTTTTTCACTGCCGAGCATGATGTAATTCAATTGTAACACCAAACTTCAAACGACCCTGCAGTCATCATGCTCCAGAAACACACACTTCAAAGCTGTCGGCATCTCTTTCTATCAGAGTGTGAGTTTAAAGCTGGCTAAAAATTTCTCCCAAAGCGTCAGTCAGTAATGATCACAGAATGATCTAATTAAATGGGCATGAACCACAGAGCAGCTTTTAACCCTAACAAATCTGTTGGTCATGATTGTGCTGTTTATATACAATCTTAAACTATTTAGTTGTAGAAATAAATACTTTGGTCCAAATCTGGAGAAGATGCCATTAGATATATGTACTTTGTTATGAACATCTATTGTATTTGATATAGAAAAATGTTTTCATAGAAATATTAGGAACACGTTTACATTTTATAAAGCACACATAAAGTCTTTTCTCAAGCAGGGGTCATGCTTCTGTTTGAAATTACAAACAAATAAAAGATTTTGGAAACACACTATTCAAATTTTTCATATTTCGTTTGATGGAATAAAACTGTGATATTTATACACAGCATGCCATTTGCATATTGAACCACAGTTTCGCCCCTGAGTTCTGGAATCTGATTGGTCAGAAGGTGTTGATTAATTTTTTGTAACAGCACAGCATAGCAGGTGCTCCACATACGTTGTTTTGTTATAAAAAAAAAAATCATGTGTAATCATTGATATGGTGAAACATCAGTTTCTGTGAGGAGACATTTATGTAACATTAATGGAAAGAATCTCCAGTGTCAGCACTTTGTAACTGACGGAGTGTTCAGGATGGAGGGATTTGCACTTTCCAGTTACTCGGTAACATGACAAGCTGAATTCTTGTGTTATTAACTTCAAGAGAGATTAAAGAAGAGCCTGATGCGGGAGTGAATGTGTATACCTGTTATAACTGTGTAAAATGTCAAATAAAATAGACAACATGGCCATTTATTTTTAATTACTGAAAAATTCTTAGCAGTGGCAAATTGCTGTGGTATAAGAGGAATAAAACACTCTTGCATGTGCACTTATCGGAAAATAGCCAACTTTGGTCTCCATCACAAAACCCCATCACTGATTATTCTCCTATAACAGCACCTAGCAGTCATGTTTAATTCCTTCCTTATTGTCCTCTCATTACTATTTTATAGCATGATTGTATTGTTGTATCACAAATGAGCTTTTTAAATGGTTTATTGCATTAACATAATCAAAATGTTTCCTTAACGCAAATGTTGTAGACAGAAAACACTTTATTTACTGAATTAATAGCTAAGTTATTGTTCATTTCATTTTAGTAGCATGCTGTCTTACATATGTTACCAATTATAGCCATAGTTCCACAAGCTGAACAAGATAAATATGGTTACACTTCCCACCAGACTCAATTTCATCATCACTGAAATGGTAACATACAGCCTGATGCAGTGGATATGTTGAAAAATCCCTGACTTTATCTTGAAAATTCATTTGGTTTTATTGGAGTCTTTTCATAATTTGGTTGTGAAAACATGAGACAAGATTTGAAACCGAGCCTCATTCCAATTAAAATTGAGAGCTGGTAAAAGACAGCATTTATTTAGGAGAATGAAAAAAAAAAAAAAAAAAAAAAGGGAATGATAAAGCACATGTGTTAGTTTTTTGACACAGATTTTCCAGCCATATGGTTGGTTTGACCTTGATTATGTCAGAGCTCTCTCCTGATCGTGCTCTCTCTCTCTCTCTCTCTCACACACACACAAACACACACACACGCGCACGCACGCATACACACATTTAACTATTACGTGCCTTTCACTAAGTACTTTAAAGGCGGTACGTGACTACACGCTATCACTTGTAAGTAGACAACAGCCTACAGTGTGTCCATACAAGTGCAGTGGTTAAGACGTTGGCCTACTGATCAGATAGTTTTGAGTTCAAATCCCAGCACCATTAAGCTGTCACTGCTGGGCCCTTGAGCAAGGCCCTTAACCCTCAACTGCTCAGATGTATAAATGAGATAAATGTAAGTCGCTTTGGCTAAGGGCGTCTGCCAAATGCCATAAATGTAATGTAATGTAAAAATCTGTGACCACGGAAAGACATTAAAATTTTTAAGGTGAAGTCAACAGTGCTGGAAAAAAATGCTTATTTTCAAAATGTATACATTTTATGACCAGGTCAGGCGTTTTGCAGTGCTTGCATAAGGCTGAATTAGGGTCACTTACAACCTCTAGCCACTGAGTGGCATCATGTAGAGACTTTATGCTGATATAAAACGGAGACAGAGAGTGCTGTCACAAACCAATCTACACTTCCTGCCTGACTTACATAGTAGCCTATGTGCGAATGTGTGAAGTTGGTGCATATTGAGTGGGAGCGATTCAGGCAGGAGATGTATACAGTAGCTCAGGTTGTTTTCATCCTCATTTCCAACATGCCCTCATTGCCTTCCTTTATGATTCGGAAGTGTACATCACCAACATCGCATGGGAGGCCACTTGCGGGCCAATTGGAAAGAGTGTTTAATGGGAAGCAGAACTTTCAGTATCAACACATTTGACCCACAAGTTTCCATAAATTCATGTTAACTTATAGGGATGGGTATTGCCACCAATTTGGCGATTCGATTCGATTCTTATTTATATGGTTTCGATTCAATTCAATATCAATTAGTTATCAATATTTCATTTAAAATGTTAGTTTTGCAGACATGGAATCCATGTTTTAATATAAATGCTGGTAACTGAAACCCTCTTACTTAGCTATATTACTGAAATATGACATTTACTTTAACAATAGGGCCCATGCAATTATGTTTAATTACTTTTTACTTTTACTTTGAGTAACAAACATTGTAAAAAGAAATCATAACTATGTGCATACAGTGCACACAAGGTGAGCACAAACTGCACACTGCACATGACTGTAAAAAAAAAAAAAAAAAAAAAAAAACATTGTAAATGTGCAACAGTGAAATTCATTAACAACTTGAAATGTTTAAGAAATAAAACCGTTTTCAAAATTCAAAACATGAAAGATGGCGACATCTTCAGGAGGAGAGGCGAACTACGGGTAATATTCACATCCTCTCAAGTAAAACATTAAGAATCTATTCGGGGATTTCCCGAATCTATATCGTTTCATTAAACTGAAGATCGATTAAAATCGGAGAATCAATATTTTTTACCCATCCCTATTAACTTAAACATAACAGAAACATTTGCTAAACAAATATAAGCTTTCTAGTGTCTTGAAAACACTAATAATATAAAACTGTTCTCGACTTAACTCATAAATGCAAAGTCTGAACTAGGAATTATGTCATTCTCAAGTTTGGCACATTCAAGCTACAAAGTGCTGGGAAAAAACAGATTCCACCATGAAAGTCACACTTTTTTTAACAACAAGCTAGCCAGCTAACATAAGTGGTCATGAGTTTATGATATTTACTTTCTCAAAACTGTATGGCCAATGTTTTAGCTTTATCTAACTAATGTATCTATGTTGATGGATTGATTGAGAGTAAATACTACTATAAAGTCTTTTAAAGTAGTGATATTTAAAGTAGTGATATTTTATTTAGTGTTTATGGTGTGATCAGCCATGTTGACATGATGACATGTGCTGCACTACCTTCCCAACTTTCCAAGTAGGAATTCGTGAGTTGAGGGGCCATTTTCTTTGGTTTTTCCTAGTCGAAGATTGAGTTACGAGCTTTAGTCGAAGACGGGATAATGTCAGCAAATATTCCATCCATCCATCTTCTATACCGCTTATCCTTTTCAGGGTCACGGGGAAATCTGGAGCCTATCCCAGGGAGCATCGGGCACAAGGCAGGGTACACCCTGGACAGGGTGCCAAACCATCGCAGGACACAATCACATACACATTTACACACCCATTCATACACTACGGACACTTTGGACACGCCAATCAGCCTACCACGCATGTCTTTGGACTGGGGAGGAAACCGGAGTACCCGGAGGAAACCCCCGCAGCACGGGAGAACATCAAACTCCGCACACACAGGGCCACGGTGGGAATCGAACCCCCGACCCTGGAGGTGTGAGGCGAACATGCTAACCACTAAGCCTCAGCAAATATTAAGTAGGCTTATTGTATTAATCCTTTTCAGACTTTTGGACATTTAAGACATTTTGCTTTTTCAGAAGTTCTTTAAAAATGATAATTTCGTCACAACACAGTGCCTTCAGGGGAAGTTCTGCTCCTAAACACTGCACTGGTGTTAGCTTGATCCCTTAAGCCTCTAAGGGATCGTCTCGCAAACTTTACTAGAGCTGAAAAAGTAATGAACCGCCCTTTAGACAGCAGCAGGAATTTTCCTAAGGGGAAATGTTGACAAGTCGGCGAGGGTGTCTTAAATATTGTGATGAAACAGGGCCTGGATTGAGGCCGTTGCAGCCTGAGAAAGAAAAACATTCTTGCCCAAGAGCCATTTGTTTGTGAAGTAACTCTGCAGAGCAACAGTGCCATCCTGTGGCTGGCTGTATAACTGTCTCTCTTTAAGTCTGTTACTAGATGCGTTATCTTGCTGATTCTAATTGAGAGCTTTTAACTGTTGTCTTTATGATCATTATGGCTCAGTTAATCCTGTTAGAGAGGAGTTAGTACAAGTCAAGGTTTATTTAAGTGCTAGAGGTACAGTAGTTCTCTGTTTAAATTGAGAATAGATTAACAAAAACTATTTGTTTCCAAGTCCAGTTAGCAGGCCTAACCTTATAAGCAATTTAACTCATACTTAAAACTACTGTAAGAACAATAAAATTTTCAATTCAATTACATTTTATTTTTATAGCACTTTTTACAATGGACATTGTCTCAAAGCAGCTTTACAGAAACATATAAACGCAGGATACAGATATTAAGTGTGTGGATTAATCCCAATTGAGCAAGCCGGTGGCAACGGTGGCAAGCAAAAACTCCCTAAGATGATATGAGGAAGAAACCTTGAGAGGAACCAGATTCAGAAGGGAACCCATCCTCATCTGGGTAACAACGGATAGTGTGAAAGTAAAAGAAAGTTCATTATGGTTTTTATATGAAGTCTGTTTGTTGAACTAATCCACTGTTCACTAAAGGAGACCTGAGTGCAAAACTGCATGTGGTAATTGCAGTCCCAAGGCCATAGCAGCAACCGTAGTCCCAGCAACCACAGCGAACATGTCCATGTGGAATTGAGGTCCAAAATCATGTCCATGGTATTTCAAGCAGTACCATCCTAATCAATCTCCAGGCTGTAGCCTCCAATTGATGAGAGCTCCATCCAGAGGTAGGGCATCTGAACGGATCAGACAGGTCCGGAGAAAAGAAAGGATCAGGATCACTGGCATCTCCATAAAGTCATGTGTGGCTCGACAGAAGGAGAGAGGGAGAGGGAGGTAAAAGAGTGGGAGGGATTGTTAAGTAAAACTGTGTACTTTGTGTAAAAGAAAGTCTATTCATGGTAAGCTTGAATAAACAAATACGTTTTCAGCCTAGACTTAAACACCGAGACTGTGTCTGAGTCCCGAACACTAATTGGAAGGCCGTTCCATAACTGTGGGGTTTTGTAAGAGAAAGCTCTTGCCCCTGCTGTAGCCTTCACTATTCTAGGTACCAACAAATAGCCTGCACCTTTTGATCTAAGTAAGCATGGCGGATCAGAGAAAACCAAAAGTTTGCTTAGGTCCTGTGGCGCGAAACCGTTTAGTGCTTTATAGGTTAGTAGTAATATTTTCTAATCAATGCGGGATTTCACTGGGAGCAATGCAGTGTGGATAAGATCGGGGTGATGTGGTCATACTTTCTGGTTCTAGTAAGGAGTCTTGCAGCTGCATTCTGGACTAACTGGAGCTTGTTTATGCTCCTACTGGAACATCCAGACAGTAGGGCATTACAATAATCTAGCTTAAAGGTGACAAAAGCATGAACTAATATTTCTGCATCATGTAGTGACAATATATTTCTTATCTTAGCAATATTTCTGAGATGAAAGAAGGCTATCCTAGTAATATTATCTACATGAGCATCAAATGATAGACTGGAGTCAATAATCACAACAAGGTCTTTTACTGCTGCACATGACGAAACAGAAAGACCATCCAGAGTAACTATGTGATCAGAAAGCTTACTTCTAGCTACACGTAGTCCTAGTACAAGTACTTCTATCTTGTCAGAATTAAGTAAGAGGAAGTTAATAAGCATCCAATGTCTAATGTCCTTTACACATTCCTCAACTTTATTAAGCTACTGTGTGTTGTCTGGCTTCGCTGAAATATACAGCTGTGTATCATCAGCATAACAGTGGCAGCTAATTCCATGTTTACGAATAATTTGACCTAGAGGTAGCATATATAAAGAAAAAAGCAGTGGGCCTAAAAAGAACACTCAGTTAAACTGTATTTACATTCTGAATGGCAAATTAGATGCTCTGTGATGTTTTTCTATGACTACTCTTGGCTCTATAACCAGCCGCTAAAAGAATAAATATCAACAGGATCCAGTTGTAGTAAGCAATTAAGAAACTTCTTTGCACAAAGGTTCTTCTCTCTGGCTTGTACAGGCAGACCACATAAATGAACAGGACATGACTTGCTTGCATTATGAGCCAGAAGATAGGCCAAAGATTTCAGCTATTATTGATATTATTGATGTTATTATTAAAGTGACCGTAGAGATGGTCCCATGTGGACACCATAAAGATTTTCACTTCCCAAAAAATAGTTTTGCCCTGGCTTCAGTGGGTAATCTCACTTGGATACTGTAGATAAAAACTATGACACTCACACGGATCATCCTTTCAGCACACTTAGTATTGTTTGACTTTGTGTGCAGTACAGTACACAAATATGGAAGAGAAAAGATTTGTAATGTCACTCTCCAGTGTTACACAGAAGTAAAGGGATGGGTTCCTTTTTGAGATGGGTTTATTCATGTCATCTCAGGGGGTTTTTTCTCACCATTGTTGTCTCTGGTTAGCTCATTATGGATCTAAATCTAAATCTGTAAAGTTGCCTCACACCTCCAGGGTTGGAGGTTTGAATACCTTCTCTCGCCCTGTGTGCGCGGAGTTTGCATGTACTCCCAATGCTACAGGGGTTTCCCCCGGGTACTCCCCCAGTCCAGAGACATGCGCTGTAGGTTGATAGGCATTTCCAAATTGTCCGTAGTGTGTGAATAGGTGTGTCAATGTGTGTGCAGGGTATCCCCCATCTTGTGCCCAGAGTTCCCTGGGATAGGCTCTAGGCTCTCCTGCGACATTCATGGATGGATGAATAGATGGCTGACTTTGACCAAAACATCCTAAAATATGAATGCTAGCTTATCTCCTCTGCTATTGTGTTATTACCTGGAAATATAATCCCGCAAGCTATGTAACGTAACTGGGAGGATAATCCACAGCTAATAATGAGCTGCTCCTCTCCTTACATGTTTTCTTCCTATAAGAATGCATGTGCTTGGAGGGACAGTCCTAGGAAGAGGCTTGGATAAAGGGTTAAACAAAGACAGTGGAGGGTGAATAGGTCTGGCTGAGTTAAACATTTGCTAACATCACTTGTACCTGTTTTACTGCAGGATAAAGATTAACGCTTTGTCCCAGAGTGAACACAAAAAAGAACTACTTATGCTCTAAAGCAAAACAGCAGTGTGGCATGGGCACGTAGCTTCCATGAACCGATAAACTTGGCTACATTGATGATGTGAGAAGGAGGATAAATTCTGAACCGTAAAAAACCACACTGACAACTAAGATGCCTCAAATCCCATGGGATGATGCTTCACCCAAAACATACTGCTAAAGCAACTGTAGAGTTTTCTGGGCCAAGAAAAGCTGAATTTCCTCAACTGACTGAGTCAATGTGTGAAATCCCTTGAGCTGCATTTTGCTTATTTAAGACAAGACTGAAGGCAAATAAACCCCCAAATCAAGCAGGGACTGAAAATGGCTACAGTACAGGCCTGGCAAAACATCACCACAAAAGATACACATGGGTTTTTAAGCATTCTTGGATAACTAAAACTAAATGACATCTGAAAATGGCTGGTCAAATTTATACATAGACTTCTCCAATGAGTTTTTATGAAGAATATGTTGAGTGTAGGGAGAAAAAAAAAAAAAAGAGGAAAGGGACAATAATTTGAAAATTGTTAAAGTAAGCTAAGCAATAATTACTTTGCCTCTTGTGAATAAAATCACATCGTTTGAGCAGCCATTTTTTAATCATGATAACTCAGCTATGATACTCAAGCTTTCCTCTGGCCATCTCTGGCCACCCCACTTAAAACTGCCTGGACGTGCCACTGCAGTGGCTCTACTTATTCTCACAACTATGATTTAGGTTTGATAATATCTGTAATATAATATATAATACAAATATATTATAATATAATATAATAAAATATTGATTTTTTTACATTTAGGCTCCTTGGTGAAAGAACTATTTAAGGAAATAAGAAATCTTTATTATATAAAAAAATATTTTTTAATATTACAACTCATTTTCCAATGTGCTTACCTACTGGATGTTACGTACTTTAACATAGTACATTGGGTTTGGAAGGGGCAAATTTTGAGTTTGGCAGCATATTCAGCCCTTAGATGGCACTGTTAAAGGAAATGTTATTATAAAACAGCTGAGCACACTCGCAGTCATGCAATAAATAAATCTCCAGACATTGGCTCTGCCTGAGATATCTGTTGGACATGTTCTGGGGAAACAAAATGTATTTATTTAATGCAAATGGAGATATATACAAATATTATATATATAAATATTGTTTATATATACACAGTGTACTGTGGTCATGGTCATTAGAGCTGTGTTTGTGAAGGACTGATTTTTTTTAAAATCCACAAAATCTGTCCCATATTCTCACTACGCAATGTCTAAATGTATGCATGCAACTCATATTTCACAGCTATTTTTACTTCCATCTATTTTTATTTGTATGACTCTTTTCATTTGCACAGTAAACATGAATAACTGGTTTGAGTATTTCAGAAACTACTGATTTCCTAGGATTTTCATGCATAACAGTCCCTAGTGTTTACACAGAATGGTGTGAAAAACAAAAAAAAATGAACATAGAAAACAGGTTGAACTTTGAGGCAACTGGGCTACAACACAAGAAAAACACATCAGGTTTCTCTCCTGACAGCCAAGAACAGGCTACAGTGGACACCTGATCTTTTTAAAGTCTTCAACTGCCCAGTGAACAGGGCCAATAAGTCAAACATAATAAGCTAATGCAGATTTTAAAGATATATGTACCATGGATATAAAAATTCTGCACAACCTGTCAGGTTTCGTGATATAAAATATGAAACCAAGATAAATCATGGCAGATGTTTTTCCATCTTTAATGAATATAACAATCAACAAACTTCAAGTGAGATACAAACATAAATTTGTGGGGGGGGGGGGGGGGGGGGGGGG
>JANDJT010000167.1:8598674-8610662 GCA_024331685.1 Stegophilus panzeri | reverse complement strand
ACTTTTGGTCTTTTATGATCCGCCACACCTACTTCGATCAAAAGGTGCAGGCTATTTGTTGGTATCTCGAATAGTGAAGGCTACAGCAGGGAGCTTTCTCTTACAAAGCTCCACAGTTATGGAACAGCCTTCCAGTTAGTGTTCGGGACTCAGACACAGTCTCAGTGTTTAAGGCCAGGCTGAAAACATATTTGTTTACTCAAGCTTACCATGTATAGACTTTCTTTTACGCAAAGTACACAGTCTTATCCATTACGGGATAATAAGCATACCTAATAATCTTTCCCTCTCTTTACCTCCCTCTATCTTTCTTTCGAGCTACACATGATATTCCAGAGATGCCAGTGATCCTGACCCTTTCTGCTCTCGGGACCTGCCTGATCCATCCTGATGCCCTATTTCTGGTTGGAGTTCTCATCAACTGGAAGCTACATTCTGCTACTGAGGACGGCCCCAAGCAGTGCAGCCCGGAGATTGCTGAGATTTTTGAGGATGGTGCCGCTTGAAATACCAAGGAATTGGTTTTGGACCTCAATTTTACATGAACAGTTGCGCTGTGGTGCTGGAACTAAGGTTGCTGCTATGGCCTTAGGACAGCAATTACTACATACAATTTTGTTGTAGTAACAGTGGATCAGTTTAACAAAACAGACTTCATATACAAACTATAATGAACGTCCCTTTACTTTCATACTATCTGTTGTTACCCAGATGAGGCTGGGTTCCCTTTTGAGTCTGGTTCCTCTCAAGGTTTCTTCCTCATATCATCTTAGGGAGTTTTTCCCTGCCACCATCACCACCAGCTTGCTCACTGGGGATAAATTCACACATTTAAAATCTGTATCCTGTGTTTATATGTTTCTGTAAAGTTGCTTTAAGACAATGTCCATTGTAAAAAGCACTATAGAAATAAAATTTAATTGAATTTAATTGAATATAATCTCACTATCTTATGTCACCCAGAGAAGGATGAGTTCCGTTTTGAGTCTGGCTCCTCTGAAACTTTCTTCCTCATGTCATCTCAGGGAGGTTTTCTTTACCACTGATGCTTCTGACTTGCTCATTAGTGATCTACATCTACATAGGGATTTGTGATAGTCTGCTTTGTGGCAATGTCTACTGTTATAATTTGCTATACAAATAAAATTTTATTGAATTGAATCATCATAGTAGTTTTTAGTATTTTCTGATTTTCACCCTGACTAGTGGATGTGTCTCTGACTACGTGGCCCTCAGTGGTATGGTGGTGCACTGGGTGGCATTGTTGCTTCACAGCTCCAGGGTCCCCAGTTTGATCCTGAGTTAGGGTTACTCTCTGTGTGCAGTTCTCCCTGTGTCCGTGTGGGTTTACTCAAAGTTCTCTGACTTTCTCCCACCTCCCAAAAACATGCTGTTAGGTGGATTGGCTGATGTCAGTGTGCATGGTACCCTGCAATAGACTGGCATTCAATCCAGGGTGTATTCTCATGTCATGCCCACTATTCGTGAGATTGGCTCTGGATGTACCATGACCCTGACCAGGATAAAATAGTTATTGAAGATGAATGAATGTTGAATATTGGTTCTGGGATGGCATTTGCACATGTTTGGCCACTGAATGTTACAATCAGTGTGCTCCCTAGCATGAGTCTCAACATACTATGTGGGCTGCTTTTTTTCACTTATTTTACTTATATATTATGGTATCAAACATACTACCTGAGGAGCAGCACTGAACATCTCATTGAATTACTGACTGATTCAACTCCTGAAGGACTCGCTAATTAGCTAATCACAGATGGAAAACACTAACCTGCAGAGTGCTGAGGCCCTGCAGAACAAACATTTTATACCCTTGTCTTAGAACCAAGGTCCTAAAGCTTCCTGATCCCACATGTGTCACTTCTGACCATTCGGTCGATAGCTGAATTATGTTTTTGAGGAAAAACTCAATGTGAACAAATGACCCGTTGCCATTTGGTCACCTACTTAACATTTTTAATTTACCCAACTTGTTATGGATTGCTAGAGACTTCCCCTGTGGGAAAGAAACACTCTAGCATTTTCTCTCTGTTTCTTTAATTAGCAGAAAAAGCCAAACTAACAATGTCAGTGCAGATAAAATGAACAGAATACATGACATTAAATTGAAAGGTCACGGGAAGCTGATTGCTTCCAGCTGGCTACAACAGACTTGTTCTTTTTTACATGAAACAAGTAGGAAGGCATAGTAGGTTCTGTGTTACATCCTGAAGTAGAAGATTCCATCAGGTGTAATGAACCTTCATTAGAGTAGTGTATCCAGACACCCTCTTTAGGTATATACTATACTGTGTGGTGCATGAAGAGAATAAAAGGATTATGATGATGATGGACCTTATGTAACACTGTTTGAGGCTAGTAGTTGTAAGACAGGAAATGGCACTCCAATGTCTGCACTAGATGCAATAGCAGGTATTGTTCATACTGTGAGACAGAGATGTTTTTCTACCAAGAGAACATTGATTCATGTAAATTGCAGTATGATAAGCTACTAACACACAGAAATTCCTCATAATAATATATCAATTCATTTCAAAGTAAAGTTTATTTAAAATTTCTTAATGTTATTTGGCTCCATTAAACCTTCACTATTTTGCAGATTAAATACAATACAAATGGTGTCTCCATCCATCCATTTTCCATACAGCTTATCCTACACGGGATCATGGGGGAGCCTGGAGCCTGTCCCAGGGAACTCAGGGCACAAAGTGGGGGACACACTGGATGGGGTGCCAACCCAGAGGAAACTCCCAAAGCACCGGAAGAAAATGCAAACTCCAAAAACACAGGGCAGAGGTGGGATTCAATACCCCAAACCTGGAATTGCAAGAAAAACTAAAGCATTAAGCCACTGTGCCCCCTATGGTGTCTCCACTATATTTTTTAAAAGGACTAACACAGAGATTGATAGGCACGTTATACCTGTGTGACAGAAATCTGTTTACATCAAAAGGCAAGCCAGAATAACATGGAAGAATAGAGAGTCCAAGTCACATTAATTAGTAACTGACAAACCTCAAGGATATATGCTTAGCTCACCTCCTCTCACTGTACATTATCTTGTTGAGATCCTTTATACAATCTGATGATTCATAACACTGCTAAATCTGTGACTCTTATTTTTACCTGTCCTTCTATCCAGAGGATTCCTGGTTCCTCTTTTTGGTGCAGTTAACAATGTTGACCAAATTGATGCAGAAACACCCTCAGTTTTCTGCATCTAAGTATGTATACGTGTACTTTCTTGTTCCATATTTTTAGGGGTTTCACAGATACCAATATTGATTTTGAATATGAATCAAGTTGCACTTTGACTTTGACTCCAACACTTGTCTTTTACTGTAGCTCTCTTTGTTCTTCCTAAAACTATCTTGCACTGTATTTTGTCTATTGCTGGAAACTCACTTCTACAGTAGTTATATGGCTATCAGCTACTGTAAAAGATGCTTGTGTTGTATCTCACTCATTAATCACTTTGGATAAAAGTGTTTGCCAAATAATGTGCTTATAATACTAGTCTAGTTCTCTCATTAAATTCTAGTTTGCTTTCTGGTTCATATATATACAGTATAATTTCATTTATCTTCTATGTAGTAGCAAAGTCTTGCCAACCATCCTGTAAGTTCTAACTATTCTTATTACTGATTGCCAAATGACCCTTGGCATTTTCCTTGATATCGTCTTGGGATGGTCTTTTTGATTGTGTTTGCCTTGACTACCTGTCGATCAACCATTGCCAGTTCATTGAGGTAGTGGAAAATCCTATGAATTTGGTTATTTTTCTTACTCTCTCTCTCTCTCTCTCTCTCTCTCTCTCTCTCTCTCTCTCTCTGAGTCACTGTCATTACAGTGTGAATAATATTCCCCATGTATTCATCTTCAGTAACTGCTTTATCCTAGTTAGGGTCATGGTGAATCCAGAGTCTATTCTGGGAACACTGAGCTTGAGGTGGGAATACACCATGGATGGGACCCAGTCTATTGCAGGGTACCATACACATACACACATTCACACATACATTCATTCCTAGGGCTACTTAACATAGCCAATCCACCGATATTTTATTAGAAAGTGGGTGGAAACCAGACAACCGGGAGGATATAGGAAGAACTCCACACAGGCAGTAACCCTAGTTTAGAATTGAACTGTGGACCCTGGAGGTGTGAGTAAAAAATGCTACCCTATATGAATAGTAATGATAATGTCAATGGAAATACAAATGTACAGGATATATGACCTTGTATAAATAAGTATCATTATTATCAATATTAACTATCATTACATGTAAAAGGGCTAATAAATAGCGTGAAGCTGCAGTGACCTCCTGTGACTTCACCCCGTGTTACTTTATGTCACATTATTATTCGTAATGGAGGTTAGGATGGATGCATGTGCAGATAAGAGCTTTTATTAAAGAGAGGCAGGCAGACAAATCCAAATCATGACACAACAACGTGGTCAAAAAACAGGCAATGGGTCAGGCAATTGGGAAACAGTCAGAAACTAGGCAAAACAGGAATCGAGAACGAGGGAAAAAACAAGATCAAAACAATAACACATGAACCGAGAAACAAACGCTTAATATATGGAAAAACTCACATAATACTTCGCCATGTACAAGATATACAAGGGGTTTAAATAACAATCTTAATCAGGGGTGAAACCCAAGACAGCTGAGAACAATGATGACACATATGGGAAACAACCAATGAAAATACAAGGGTGGAGATAGGACAGAATCATTACAAATGCACGTGTCGAAAGTAAACAAAGTCAGTGTCACTGAAAACCCAAAAGCATGCGCTCACTTTGCGCTCGCGCATCGAGTTTCCGAGCATGCTGCATGCTACAGCGCTAGCTCGAGGGGAAATCATGACACTTTAGAAATTACACAAATGCAAATGCACTCACTGTTCAGTCATTTTATTCATCGAAATTAGTAGTCGTTACTGAAATCTATATTATAGGCCATGTTTTCTATGTTGTCTATGTTTAGAGTATGCAGCACTCTTCAAAATGAGCAGTCATTAAAGCAATCTATATTCGAATACAAAAGAACAGGCCATGTTGTTTATGTTGTCTGTGTTTTTGGATGATTGATAAGGTTTACTTTAGAGGTCTAAGTGGTGGTTTCTCTGAGTTGTAGCACTTAACTTGAATAGGCGGCTAGGCTGTGTTCAGATCTTTATTAATCTGGTTCAGTTTGTCCATACATAAATTATATAATTTAATCTGTCCAAAGTCCAGATGGTGACAAAACAGAATCACTAATTTGCCCATATTGTAAATCAAGAGTATAGATTAATTGCAGGTCATTTTGACTGATAGGCCCAAGCTCTCCAAACACTAATTCCTTCTAGTATATAAAACAAATACATCCATAGATAGACCCCCTTTTTTCACACATGCATGCACAACTGGGCAGCATATATTCTGGCCCACTGTCTAGACAAAACCATGCATTAGATTCACACGATCATTGCTAAAAGTAAAATGTGTAGATTTACCTGTATAAAGAGTTTCATACTTTTAAATGTAAATGTCAAGTGTCATAAGTCAAAAGTGCGCAAAAGTGTGCCTTCCTCCATGACCGCACCGGGGGGGCGGGGGGCGGGGGGGGGGGGGGGGGGGGGGGGGACTGTTACACGTCGACCCTGTGTAACAGTGACCTGGTTGCATAAGTGTGTATACCCTTTAAATATTTTTTTTTGTTAAAGCACATTTTGCTTGTAATACAGCACTCAGTCTTTTGGGACAAGAGTCTATCAACGTAGTACTTCCTGATTTGGTAATTTTATTCCACTCTTCCTTGCAAAAATGCTCCATATCTATCAAATTGCAAGGGGATCCCTTGTGCACAGCCCTGTTCAAGTCATTACACAGGTGTTCAATACAGTTAAGACTGGGCTGTGACTCGCCCATTCCAAAACACTGATCTTCTTGTTCTGAATCCATTTCTTTATTGACTTGGATTTGCACTTATCGTACTGGAAGGTGAATTCTTTTCTTAATCTTCAGCTGTTTTACAGAGGCCTGCAGGTTTTGTGCCATTTTAGTATGGTATTTGGTAGAAATGCACCAATACTAAATTTCTCAGGCGATACCGATAGCCGATTATTCAGCATGATATCGGCCGATACCGATAGCTTGGCGGTTCTGGCTTTTATACCTTCTTTTAAATGAATCATAATTAATTCCACAATTCTGAAAGAAATGCATATAAAAACTTTATTTTCTCCATTTCAACAAGTTGTTTTACAGTAACTGGTCTCATAAACAGAAAACACATTACTCAAATTAACATTAACACATGAACTAAATTTTGAAGATTAAAGTAAGATTTCTTAAGTTATTGAATGTTATTAATTCATATTAACATTGAGTGAATTCTAAAAAAAAACCTCCTGTTAGTCTCACATTCACTCACCACAAACAAAAGCATTTCTACTTCATCATTGACATCAAACTGGTAATATAGAGGCTTAATATAATTTTTTTTTTTGATGATATTAACTCACATTAACATTAACTGGATATAAAATATACTACTCTACAAATATATTTTTCTGTGTAATATATACTTTTTGTCAACTCATCTTCATTTAAATCTTTCAATCGTATACTGGGGCTTTAATTCAGCACGAGCAGCTCGAGCAGCGCGGCAAAAAATAAAATTAGACTCAACACCGAAACTCCCACTTCACTGCTGCAGCATCCGGTGTAAAAGCACTAATTCGTTAACATGCACGCCAAAAAAATACACACTGCTTCTGCTCTGCTGCAGAGTCCGGTGTAAAAGTTTAGTAGTGTAGAGTTTACAAACTGCAGTTTTGTCATCATTGTCACCCAATTCAAAGTAATTCCACACAAGAGACACCTTCTTTACACGCAGCACAAATTTGATGTGTTTTCCCGCCCTCTTTTTATTGATAGGATATAATTGGCCCTGATCATTGGATGCTTTTACACTATTGGCCGAAAAATAGCCTTTATCGGCCGATACCGATTATTGGCTGATACATCGGTGCATCTCTAGTATTTGGAGCTATCAATGATTCTCTCTATCTTAACTAGAACCCCAGTTCCAGCTGAAGAGAAGGCGTTCCATAGCATGATGCTGCCACCACCATGCTTCACTTAGGGTGTGGTGTTTTTTGGGAAGATAAGCACTATTGTTTTAGTGCCAAACATATCTTTTAGAATTATGCCCCCAAACGTTCTACCTAGGGCTCCTCAGACCATAACACATTTTGCCAGATGGTTTGGCAAAAGTTAGGTGGACTTGGATGGTGTCACTTAATTTACGTAATGGAGGTTAGGACGGATGCAAGTGCAGTTAAAGACTTTTATTAGAGTGAGACAGGCAGACAAATCCAAAACGGTAATCACAAGCGGGGTCCAATGACAGGCAATGAGTCAGGCGATCTACAAACAGGCATAAACAGGGCGAGGCTAGAATCAGAAACGAGAAATGAGAAACAAGGTCAGTGAACATGAAACAAAACGAGAAACAAGGAACAACCGCTTGGTAATGAGATAAACTCAATACTACGCAATGTGCTAAGAGATATGAGGGGTTTAAATGACAAACAATCATGGGTTAAACACAGGACAGCTGAAAACAATGATGACACATTCGGGAAACAACCAGTGACAAAACGGGGCGGAGACAAAACATAACCATAACAAAAGCACTTGTCCAAAGTAAACAAAGTCAATGTCATTGAAGACCAAAAAGCGTGCGTTCGCTAAGCGCTCACGCCCCGGGCTCCCACTTCAAGCTCGCGCAATGGGCTCGCGCAACGAGCTTGCACTTTGGTTTTCCGAGCACGCTGCAATACTGCAGCGCTGGCTCGAGGGGAAATCGTGACAGATGGGTGAGAAAGGGCTTCTGTCTAGCCACTCTACCCCGCCGCCCTGACACGAGAGATTGTCACATGCATCAAGTGACCAGTTCTTTGTCAAATATTCCTGCAGCCCCTTTAATATTGCCTTGATCTCTTGGCAGTTTTCCTGATAAGTTTTCTTCTGGTCTTTTTGCAGTTTTGGAGGATGTTCTGTTCTTGATAATGTCACTGTGGTTCCCCATTTTCTCAACTTGTTGTTGATGGCCTGGAGTATTTTGGAAATTCTTTTGTAACCCCTTCCTCATGAATAACTTTCAACAGTGAGCTCTCGCTCTTAGCAGACCAAGGCTTCAGCAGTGAGATGAAACCAAGAATATGTCAAGACAATCCTACAGAAACAGGAGATCTTTTCTTTGGAGTTAATCAGAATCACTTAATTTATGACAGTTGTATGATAATTACTTTTGACCATGACTTTGAATGTGATTGGTTAATTTGGAGCTCAGTCACATGCCCCATTATGAAATGGTGTGAACATTCATCCAACCAGGCTATTGTACATTTTTCTTTTAGCCTCTTTGTTTTTCTAAAATGCTTCTATGTATAACCACTGCATATATACCATATGTCACAGTCACCTTTAGCCTTCTTATTCTCATTGTGTTACTCAGTAACAGACCATGTTGATACATGAATTAAGCATATTACATTAAGCTACATTAATTAATACATTAACTCTAGGCACAGATCAGAAATAATAATCAAATACTCAATAAAAAATACAAAAGGGAAATCCAGGACCCAGCTTCCTAGCCAAGAACTAAGTAGTGCTTCTAGAATTCATGCCTAATGTCTGTTGATGAGTGTGTGTAGGCTTTTTACCCTCCACACGTTGAACATTCTCCATGACCCTGCTCTGACCTCTCTCTCTCTCTCTCTCTCTCTCTCTCTCTCTCTCAGACATCTTTGCTCTACAGCATTTCTTTGCACAGTACTGAATATGTATGTATGTATGTGTGTATATATATATATATATATGTGTGTGTGTGTGTGTGTGTGTGTGTGTGTGTGTGCACGTGTGTGTGAATGTGTACATATTCCAAGTCAAGCTGTACATTTTCAATAACATGAAACTGTGCTATAATGTTTTTCTTTCAAGCATTACAAATACAGATACAGGGTCTTTGTAATCTAATTTTATCTTAATTTAAACTTAAATTCTAGTATATATGTATGTGAATGTGAGCGGTAGGGTGGTGGGGGTGAATATGTGTGTGATCACATGTGTGCAAATTAGTGTTGCTGCTGACATTCATCTCTTGTAAGGAAATGTGAAATTGTAGAATAAGCAAGGACGAAGGAGGGTTGAGAGAGAGGCAGCATGGCAGAAAACAGAGGAGGTGAAGAAGAGGTGGAGGTTGCACTGACTCTGCTGACTCAGGACTATTCAAAAAGGCTTGATTTCCACTCCATTTCCGTTGCTGCTTTGTAATTCTAATGAGAGGAGGGAAAGAGTATCAGAGAGAGAGAGAGCGAGAGGGGATCAAATTAAATATCGACTGACTTCAGGCTGTCCAGTGTAGAGAAGCTGCACACTGACTCATCAACAGTGAACCTCTGCCAGCTCGCTAAAAACAGAGACGGAGAGGAGGATGAGGACAGAGGGAAGGAGGGGGGATGAAGGGAAAGAGAGATCGAAGAGAGGGGGAGGGACGTGTAAAAATATACAACAGGGGTTGGAAGGGAAGCAATAAATATAAGACAAAAGCTTGAGATAAGGAATATGGAAAATAGCTTTTTGTGGAAAAAAAGAACATTTTAAAGTCACTATTATTAATTTACCCTTTTCTTATCTTTTTAATTTTAATTTCCCAGTATTTTAATTACCCTTTATTTCAAAATTTCAGTTTAAACTTTCTGTTATCAATTTTATTTAATTTTATTATTTGCATTTTAATTTGAATTTCCTTTTCTAGGCTTTACTAAAATGACAAACAAAAGCAACACATTTGTAAATTAAAACTGATATTAGAAAATAATAAAGGAGAGGATAAATTTAAATGGATAATAGAAAATAGAAAATGGAAATGTAACTGACATCAAATTTGATAGAAGTACTGTTTTAACAATATTTTATCTACATTTTCTAAATTTTAATAATAAGTTCTGGCACAAAATATCCCCAAAGTAACATGCAAGATGAAAATCAAAACAGACGAAGGACGAAGAAAGAGGGAAGGGGAAAGGAATAGATTGAAATGGAAAAGAAAGAGATAGTAGCTGATGCAAGTAAAGTAATCTCCTATAATAACAGCGGTGCCTAAGTGTACTGATCACGAGGTCATGAGATCCCAGCATCAGCAAACTGCTCCAGTGAATCCTGTCATGTCAGTCAGAGGAGTAAATGTCCTAGACTAGCATTGTCCTACCAGTGTGCCAAGATTTGGTCCCTTTTTTGTCTCTAGATTTGACCTTTTTGGAGCCCTTTAATGGTATTATTTCCTAGTGACAAATCTAGTGACTTTTTGAGCAGATTTTAGTAACTGTCCTACTCTCAATATGGCTCTTCCACAGCTACTGGTGTTTAGAGAGCAGATTCACTCCACTCATCACCAGAGTGAATAACCTGACTGAGATGCACATGTGAGCTGATGTTCCCAACGACCAATCAATGATCGCCATTGTTCCTCTCGACTAATCAATGATCACCATTGTTCCTCTCGACTAATCAATGATAACCATTGTTCCTCTAAACCAATCACTGATCGCCACTGTTCCTCTCAACCAATCACTGATTGCCATTGTTCCTCTCAACCAATCACTGATTGCCCTTGTTCCTCTCGATCAATCACTGATCACCACTGTTATTCAAGAAAAATTACTGATCACAATTGTTCCTCTCGACCAATCAAAGATCACCATTGTTCCTCTTGACCAATTACTGATCACCATTGTTCCTATCAACCAATCAAAGATCACCATTGTTACTCTAGAAAAATTACTGATCACCATTGTTCCTCTCAACTAATCACTGATCACCATTGTTTCTCTCGACCAATTACTGATCACCATTGTTCCTCTCAACCAATCACTGATCACCATTGTTACTCTAGAAAAATTACTAATCACCACTATTCCTCTCAACTAATCACTGATCACTGTTGTACTTCTCGACCAATCACTGATCACCACTGTTCATCTCAACCAATCACTGATCACCACAGTTCCTATCAAACAATCACTGATCACCATTGTTACTCTAGAAAAATTACTGATCACCATTATTCCTCTCAACCAATCACTAATCACGATTGTTCCCAACAGCCAATCAATGATCACCACTGTCCCCACCATTCGTCACCATTGTTCCCAACAATCAATTGGAAAAAAAAAAAAAAAAAAAAGAACAACCTCAAAAAAAAAATGAACAAAAAACCTCAGGTTGCCCTGTGCACAATAATGATAACCAACGTTACAGTCAAATTTACACACTCATTATTAGACATGAGTTTTGTTGTATCTTAAGTAGACTGGGGATCTGAGAAGAATCATCCTTTTAAGAATTTTAATGAGTGCTCGGAACTAACATTGCAACATCTCTTCTCTTATTCTATGTTTAACTGCAACCAGGAAACTTGAGTGCCATCTAGTCGTGCATTAATGTAAGGATATCACAAGTTTGTTCGCACAGATACGAAAAAGATTAAACTGGCAGCGTCCTAAATTGCGTACTGTGACAGTACCTACTGCATTCGATTCGGTACCTACTGCTTGGCCGTCGATACAGTACGTACTGTTCAGTATATGCATGGGCGTAACCACGCATTCTTTTATTGGGGGGGGTCGTGTCCCCCCCAATGTTGAGGAAATACCAATTTGCCCCCCCGCCCCCAATATACAGTACAAAATATTTTCTATATGTCCCCCTTTTATGAACCATGCCAACGGATCTGTCTTTTCTTCAGCTATTCTATTTATTTATGTCTATTCCTTTTTAATATATTTCCGTTTGTTAAGGAAAATAGGTGTGTGCCTCCCCTCTAATTGTACACTTGGTTGCACCCATACTCAATGCAAGTTCGTTGATATATTTTAGCAGCTCAGTCTGTAAGAAATGGA
>JANDJT010000167.1:8577384-8591387 GCA_024331685.1 Stegophilus panzeri | reverse complement strand
CATGGATGCCATTTTTGCCCAGTGTCTTTCTGATAGTGGAGTCATGAACAGTGACCTTTACTGATGCAAGAGAGGCCCGTAGTTCCTTTGATGTTGTCCTTGGCTCTTTTGTGACTCCCTAGATGAGTAGTAGTTGTGCTCTTGGAGGAATTTTGAAAGGTTCACTGTTGTACTGAGTTTTTCCATTTGGAGATAATGGGTCTCACTGTGGTTCTTTGGAGTCCCAGAGCCTTTGAAATAGCTTTGTAACCCTTCCCAGACTGATGTATTTCAGACACCTTCTTCCTCATCATTTCAGGAATTTCATTCAACTTTGTGTGTGTTACTGGGTAAGACCTTTTAACCAACCTCATGCTGTTGAAAAAGTAAAATTTTAATTGTTGATTTGATTGAACTGGGTTTGCAGTAATCAGGCCTGGTTGCGTCTTGCTTAAGGCTGCAACAACTAATCGATAAAATTTATGATAATTGATAATTAAAATCATTATGGATTAGCTGGGTCTGTGACGTCACTGTGGATAACCCCCGTCAGTGACGTCACTTCTCAATGGTGAAAAACGCATTTCTATGAATAAAAGCCATCTGAAAAACAGCGGAGGTCACAGAGTGAGCTTATGTGGGGAAAGTGCACGATCCGGGTCGTCCAAAATATGAGTGTTTTTTATTAAGAGCTTCAAACAAACTCGTAAGTGTATTAACGTGGCTTGTCGTGTCAGATGCTGCGACACATTTGTGCTGTTTAATGTGTTCCAGACATGTTTTCCTCAGCACAGAAATGACAATTTTACGTTTATATCCTTATCTGTAAATGTTAGAAATTCACAGCAGTATTTCCATTTTACATAAAGGCTCATCCTGACAACAAGTGGGTCTCCATTAAACTTTACTGAATGAGCGCGTCAAACAGTGCACAAAATGATCAAATATATTGTTTGATGCTATGTTTAGAAACAAAAGTAATTGTGTTTTTTTATAAGAGCAGTGTTTTTTAGTTTGTGCTTTTGTTTGCTATTTATTTATTTATTTATTTATTTTTAGCATTTTTAATCTAGTAACTTAACTTCTGCTTTAAAGCTTGTGGACAATCAGTTGGGTTTTTTTGTTTTTGTTTTTCAAAATATATTGTTAATGTTTTTTAAAATCCTTTGCACAATATATAGCATAGCCCACAGAGATACATTTAATACCTTTTTCATAGTCCTTCAATTTGCACAGTGTTTGATGGACTGCACTGGGCAGAATGTGAAAATAACAGAAAATAAAAGTCGGTCTTTTAACCCAAGTAATTGATTAATCGAAGTTGATTAATCTGTCAGTTATTTCTTTCAAAATAATCTTCGTTGCAGCCCTAGTCTAGTCCAGCTGAACCCCATTATGCATGCAGTTTCATAGATTTTGGGAATTAGTAAGTACAGGGGCAAATACATTTTCACACAGGCCCAGTTGGTATTGGATGACATTTACGCTTCTATAAATAACATTATCATTTAAAAACTGTATTGTGTGTTTACTCAGGTTGCCTTTGTTTTATCTTATATTTTGTTTTAACTATGATATATATATATAATCCGATTAACAATCAACAAATACTTTTTCACAGCACAGTATTTCATGCAACCACAGGACTGGTTCATGTCGCTGTATCGGCATGACATCTATTTCCAACGACCCAGGGTGTGTAGTTTTTGACATTTGCCTTCCAAGGAAATGCATTCTAGTTTAAAGTTTTATCATTCAGCCTCTGTTTAGTGCCACAACTGTTTCCGAGATGTCTGAAAACAGCTCTGTCTCCACTCCACTAATGGCCAGAGGCATCAGGATGCTGCCATATTTGGACGACTGGCACTACTCCTATGCACCACCCACAAATAACAGGCCGTTGGGGGTCTTCCACCTTCCTTATTTATATTACAGTGTTGGGCCTCGTGCTGAACATTCATGAAAAGAGCTTTCTGAAACAGGACACCCAATTAACTCCTCAGTGTAACGGGAGGGTAATGCAGAATGCTACCTCACCCACACGAGTCAAATTAGCCTGCACAATTAAATGTAGCATCAAAGTTGTTGAATCACACCCTGACATTGTAGTCATGAATAAGTATCAAAATTCTGGATACCTTGTTTAACTCTAGCTGCTAGTTAAACAAACATGTGCATTGAAAAACAGCATGTCATGCAAACATGAAGATGCTAGACATGAATAAAATACTATGTAAATGGTCTGCACGTAAATAGCACCTTTTAACCTTAGCGGTTTTACAAAGCGCTTTACACTGTTTCTCATTCACCCATTCTCTCACACACACACACACACACACACACCAGGGTGCTAGCCTGCTATCGGGGTAGCATGTTGGCGGTTCAATTCCTGGCCCACCCTACGATTAGTGGACAGCCTGCTCTGCCACCTGAGCCACAACTGCTGTGTGCACTGTGAGAATGAAATTGCTGCGATTTTGTCAGGTGGATAAATACTATTAGAGACATTTCTATATTTAGGACTCCATGAAGTTATTGTTGTGTATATCCCTGTCTGCATCCCTAGAATATATTATTGACATGAACTAAGCAACACTAGAATTTTAACCCAGGTAATTACATTTCAGAACAACAAAAACATGAGATTGACCAAGCACACTGGTGAAGTCACTTGCCCAGTTTCCTAGCTTATGAATATATGATTAGTCAATCCAACCAGTTTAACCTTTGTTGTCCTTTCATCTTTCTCACAATTTGTCTCCTGTCCCCAGGAAGGCAAAGGTAAGACGAGACCAGGCTGTGCCCTGGACTGTGGCGCAGGAATCGGCCGCATCACTAAGCGTCTTCTCTTGCCACTCTTCCGTACCGTGGACTTGGTAGACGTGACCCAGGAGTTCCTGGACAAAGCACGCTCATACCTGGGTGAAGAGGGCAAGAGAGTGGAGAACTACTTCTGCTGCGGCCTGCAGGATTTCCAGCCTCAGCCGGATCGTTACGACGTCATCTGGATCCAGTGGGTCATCGGTATGCCAGAGTTCAGTTGTAGTAAGACTTAAAACGTAACGAGTATGATGGACCTTAAAATATGATCTTTTATCTGTCCAGGTCACCTGACTGATGATCACCTAGAGGAGTTCCTCAGGCGATGCCGCAGTGCCCTGCGTCCCGATGGCCTGATCGTGGTGAAGGATAACGTGGCATACGAGGGCGTCGTGCCTGACGAGGTGGACAGCAGTGTGTGCAGAGACCTGCCCTTATTACGCCGCATAGTGGCCAGAGCTGGACTCCGCATCATCCATCAGGAACAGCAGCAGAACTTCCCTGAGGAGATCTACCAGGTCCACATACTAGCTCTTAGATAGGAGATGCCTACTTACCTAAATAATGAAACATTTTATGAGCAAGATGTTACACACAATTGTTTCTTCCTGCCATTTTTAATGATGCATCAGTTTGGAACGTAGCAAAATGTTCAATATGTGCCTGTATTAAGGGTCTGCGGTTTTAAGCAAGGCAGTTTTCAAGGTCTGATTTGCACCCAGGTCCCTGGACTACCGCTATCAGAGAACACAGATTTCATATGATGGTATAATAGTTAGCCATTTTACACTTTTAAGATATCTAAATGTCCTCTCATCTGTAGTTACTCGCAGGATGTTTTTGGAGGATAGCATATGTAAACAAAAGAACATGTTTGTGCTTTCATGGAAATAAGATGTGATATTTGAGGCAACATGAATTTTGGCCCAAACTCTGTGTGAGAGTAATGTGTCTAGTTTGTGTGTAAGTTATTAAGAGACATATTCATGTGTGCATGTATTGTATTTGTTTTGAGTGACTGTGGATTTAAATACATAAATAGCTCTGTAGAAAATATTGTTGTATTTTTCTTTTATGCTCCGAAGCCCCTTAAAAATAATTTTGTTACAAAAGAAAAATTCTTGCTGGTCAGACTTTGAGCATTCGCTACAACAAATAATCATGATCAAGAAAGAGGCAGTTTGATTGGCGTGGCCAATGACCAACCACAGACCTTTACATGTACGGCGTTTGGCAGATGCCCTTATCCAGAGTGTCTTACATTTGAGGGTTAAGGCCCTTGCTTCAAAAGCCCATCAGTGGCAGGATTTGAACTCTCAAATTTCTGATCAACAATCCAACATGTTAACCACTGCAGCTATCATTATGCAACATAATGTCATTTTAAATAAAAACTACATTGTAAAGTAGCAGTGATAGTCTGTATTTACACATTTATGCTGAAAGTGGAAGCAAGACTGAACACAATTTTCATTTCAGTCTTGGGTTTATTCATAACATACATCAGTGTAGTTACACTACTGCAACTCATTTTGCATAACTTGGTCCTTTTCATAGTCCACTTCTGGATACATGTTAGTCTGACTAATTGTGTAGAGCAGTCCATACAGGATTTTTCAGTTTTTTTGCGATGGTTGCAGCTAAAAATGCTTGATTTAGCTGTGACTTTTTAAAAAAATTTGCCATGTTTTTTGTGGAAAACTACTTGTATTGGCAATTGCACAAAATTGTTTTGCATGGTCTTTCGCAGTGATGTTTGTTGGTAAATGAGACCTGGCACATTGTGATGTCACATGACGCACGCGTCTTGGCGCAAACTTGTGAAAATTCGCAAGCTCCTCCGAATATTGCGGAGTTTCCTTGATTTTGCGTTAATTTCTGCGATAGAAAAATCGCAAAAGAATTGGAGGTTTTACACACAAACAACAACAATCGCTGTTTATGGTCATTTCAAGAAGGCATGGTGGGGAAGTTCTTTTTTTCTTCTTTCTTCTCTCTCTCTCCCTTGTTTACTCACTCAATTAATCAGGAACCTAAAATATTCTAAGAGAATAATGAGTATATTCGTAATAGGAACGGCATAGCTGAAAGTTGTCATTTTGTAGAGCCCTCTGCTGCCTAGGAGGTAAACTGCACTTACAATAAAAACACTGACAAGCCAGACTCTTTCATGGTTTGTAGTGTTGTACATGTAAGTGTGCATCAATGATTCAACCTCTGCAAGAGAATGTGTCTTTAGAGTAAAACTATAGCTTCAATCTGTACTTGAAAATGAAGTACTGACTTCAGCTGCATAGCATTTGAAGTGCTCTTGGTACTAAAGGCCATGTTGGCCCTGAATATATGACGTATGGACATTGAGCTGTGCTGATCAGGACCAGGTTTCACTCTGGAAGCGGCCGGTTTTCTCCATGGTGTCCAGCATTTCCTGAGCTTGGCTCTCTGTCACACCTCCCTCCTGCTGAAAAACCTCCTTCAGTGCGTCACACACTGCTGTGGGCATCTGCTTGGCGTTCCTGAGCACAGAAAGTACTGTTACATTCACCGATTCACTTAAAACACCAGGTTGTAAATGTACATGTGAGCTACAAAATACTGATGATTTGTTTTTTTAATTAAAGCTGCAGGTTTGATGTATTAATATTAATACATGGTATAACATCCATAGGTTCCAATCATGTTAAAACCAGCTACTACTTACCCTGCTATGTAGAAGAAAGCATTCTTGTTCACAATCAGGTCCCACAACAGTTTGGCCTGTTCCTTTACTCTGTGCTGAACATAGATTTTATCATCCTGCACAAAAAAACAGACAAAATGATGATTATTAGTTTGATACTATATCTCCTTTGCAGAGGCAATTCATGCATTAGGTACTACCTGAACACTTACCAACTGTCATCACCAGAATTATTGGCACCTTTCATGAAAAATTAGCAAAAACAAATAACATGCAATGAATAATATACACTCATGGCCAATTTAATAGGAACAATTATACCTGCTTATGGTGCCAACAGTCATGCCATGGTCAAGTCACTGAGATCACATTTTTCCCCATTCTCATGTTTGATGTGAATTAACTGAAGCTCTTGACCTGTAGCTGCATGAAGGTGCAGGGGTATAGGTGTTCCTATTAAAGTGGCTAGTGAGTATCTGTGCATATGAATGATTTATATATTTTTTGAGCTTATGGGGATGCTGTATAGTAGATATTGTTACATGCAAGTTGTAGTAGTAGTGCAATATTTCTGCATAACACTAGTGTCAAAATGATCCACACCCCTCCAGGTATTTTGTTGAGGCTCACCTGGAGAGATTAACATCACAGAGTCTTTAACTGTAATATCTAACAAGGTTGGATACACTGTTAGAGGAATCTTGTACATTCCAATATAGAGAATATTCCAGCTGTTTATATTCTTAGGTTTATACATGTGGACATCCTCTTCAATTCAAACTGTGCGTTTTCAGTAGGATTCAAATCCAGAGACTGATATAGTGATTGCAAAAAACTGATTTTGTGTTCCGTGTTGATTTGAATGTTTGTTTGAGGTCAAGATCCATCTACAGCCAATTCTTAACCTCCCCACAGAGGCAAATGAGATTTGGGCTGAAATATCCTGGTACCTGGTACAAAATTCATGATGCCATCACTTTTCACGAGAGCCCCGGACCATAAACTGCAAAACTGTCCCAAAGAATCAATGGTTGACCATCATAATTTTACAGTGAGTTAATATGTTACCAACGTTACCAATTCCTGACAAATTTTCAAGTCTTTCAAAGTTTTGAAACCAATATCTTTGCTATATGTCTTTGCAATCGTGTCCTCTCAAAGGGTGCCAATAATTCTGGAGTTGACTGCTGACTGTTTTATGTAAAATAGTACTTTTAAAAGCAGAACAACCTTCAGATTTGAACAGTGACATGCTTTAATCATCCCAGATGGAAATATTCAGGTCATTCACCCTGATGTTCAACTCCAATCTCCGAGCATTATAGCTGGATTACAAACATGAGCACAAGAATAGACTGCTGCTTCATGAGAGTGACAGTGTGTGCTGCTTGTTGTCAAGCATCCAAAAATGTATATTTAAAAAAAAAAAAAAAGAACTAATGGCTAACACTCATAATCACTTATGCATTTCATCACTTACAGTGCTGTGAAAAAGTATTGGCCCTATCCTAATTTATTCTGTTTTTGTGTATATCTCATATTAAATAGTTTCAGAAATTAAAACAAAATCGAAGATAAAACAAAGGCAACCTGAGTAAACACAAAATACAGTTTTTAAATGATAAATGTTATTTATTGAAGAAAAACAAATATCCAATACCAACTGGGCCTGTTTGAAAATGTATTTGCCCCCATAGTTACTAATTCCATAAATCTGTGAAACTGCATTCATAATGGGGTTCAGCTGGACTAGACACAAACAGACCTGATTACTGCAAACCCTGTTCAATCAAATCAACAGCATGAAGCATGAACTTTTTCAACAGCATGAAGTTGGTTAAAATGTCTTACCCAGTAACACACTATGCCAAAATTTAAAGAAATTCCAGAAATGATGAGGAAGGTGGTGATTGAAAAACATCAGTCTGGGAAGGGTTACAAAGCTATTTCAAAGGCTCTGGGACTCCAAAGGACCACAGTGAGACCCATTATCTCCAAATGGAAAAACTCAGCACAGTAGTGAAACTTCCCAGAAGTGGCCAACCTTCCAAAATTCCTCCAAGAGCACAGCAACTACTCATCCAGCAAGTCACAAAAGAGCGCAGGACAACATCAAAGGACCTACAGGCCTCTCTTGCATCATGACTCCACTATCAGAAAGACACTGGGCAAAAATGGCATCCATGGAAGAATGGCGAGGTGAAAACCACTACTAACCCAGAAGAACATTAAGGCTCATCTAAATTTTGCCGAAACACACCTTGATGATCCTCAAACCTTTTGGGAGAATGTTGTGTGGACTGATGAGTCGAAAGTGGAACTGATTGGAAGACAGGGGTCCCGGTACATCTGATGTAAACCAAACACAGAATTCCACAAAAAGAACATCATACCTACAGTCAAGCATGGTGTTGGAAGTGTGATGGTGTGGGGATTCTTTGCTGCTTCAGGGTCTGGGCAACTTGCAATAATTGAGGGAAACAAGAATTCTGCTCTTTACTAGAACATCCTAAAGGAGAATGTCCGGATTATGCAGCAAGACAATGATCCAAAGCATAAGGGTAAGTCCTAGTCCTAGAAGTAAATGAAAGATCAGTTATCGGAAGTGTCTGGTTGAAGTTATTGCTGCTGAAGTTGGCACAAACAGATTTTAAGTTTAAGGGGGAAATTATTTTTTCACATGGGCGATAGATGTTGGATAGCTTTTTTGCTTCAATAAAAAAAAAAATAATAAAAAATAAACTGTATTGCATGTTTACTCAGGTTGCCTTTATGTTGTATTTCATTTGAAGATCTAAAACTATTTAGTATGCGATATACACAAAAACAGAAGAAATCTGCAAATACTTTTTCACAGCACTGTATGCGTAAGGTTTAAACAAATTTATGCTTAGTAGAATATAAACACTTCTCTAAAACTAACTCAGAACCAATCATGATCTAAATTGTTAGTATCCTGTTCATACTGATAATCAATATTAACTCGCACTCTATCAGAAGATGGTGTGTGGTCCAGCTCACCTGATCTCTGGAGAAGGCCGTAAACAGGGTCATTTGACCTGCCTGGATTTTCTGCTCCCATTCACCACGACAGTAGAAGTCTTGGGACTCAGAGCGGCAGCCGAAGAACAGGACATTAGCTGAGACAGAACAGAACGCACACAAAAGAGTGTACAGTTATAGTTTGGAAATTTCCTCTTAACCCAAATGCACTTGATCAGCCAGGACATGTTTGGAAATGAGAGAGGACACGGCACTAACCTGTTCTCCCCTCAGCTATTCTCTCCTGTATGGCAGCTCGGAATGGAGCAACTCCTGTTCCAGGTCCTACCATTATCGCAGGGCTGTTATGGTCCTGAGGGAACTTCAGGCCACCCTTCTTCACCCATAAGGGCACACAAACTTCACCTAAATAACAAACAAGAGGACAGAATTCAAAAGGGTCTGCGATCTGTAACATGGTACTGCCCAGAAGTCTGATCCAATTACCAGGAAGTGTTTTATCTGTGAAAAATCTTTAAACCGTTAAACTGTGAAAATTCCAACTAGATTCCATCATTCATCACTAATGCAGGCTGAAAAAAGCTGTTATTTACCTCATGCAATAGCCATGATACAGAACATGGGACAATAAAATATAGAGGGGACATCCTAACACAATAATGGCAGGTCTAACAGGCAATTAAAGGGATAGTTCACCCAAAAATGAAAATTCTGTCATCAGTTACTCACCCTCATGTTGTTCCAAACCCATAAGAGTTTCATTCATCTTCGGAAGACAAATGAAGACATTTTTAATGAAACCTGGGAGATTTGTGTCACTCCATTTACAGTCCAATAACCAAAACTTTCAAGCTCTAAAAAGTTCATAAAGGCATCGTAAAAATAATCCATATAACTCCAGTGGTTTAATCCCAATTTTATGAAGCGATACGAATAATTTGTGTGCGCAAAAAAACTAAAATTAAATCTTTATTCACAAAATATCTTCACTTCCGCATAGATCTCCAACATGCGTTCACGAGAGAACCATGTTGATGTGAGAGCAGGCGAAAAAATGCAAGCCTGCTCTCGCGAGAACGTCCGCTCTCGCGCTACAACGGGACACGGAAGCACTGCACTGTTTACAGCAGAGGAAGAGGGACGCTATACACAAACTGAGTCACAAAGAACAATCTTTCTAACAAAGATGTCTGCAGATTTCGACATAGAGGAGGGCTTGCATTTTTTTTTGTCCGCTCTCGTGTTAACACAGCACGCATGCGTCGTGGTTCTCTCGTGAACGCATGTCGGAGATCTATGCGGAAATTAAGTTTTAGTATTTAAGTTTTTTGCGCACACAAAGCATTCATAATCGCTTCATAAAATTGGGATTAAACCACTCGAATCATATGGATTACTCTTATGATGCCTTTATGAACTTTTTAGAGCTTTGGGTACATGGACTATAAATGGAGGGACAGAAATCTCAGAGGTTTCATTAAAAATGTCTTCATTTTTGTTCCGAAGATGAATAAAAGTCTTATGGGTTTCGATCGACATGAGGTGGAGTAACTGATGAGAGAATTTTCATTTTTGGGTGAACTATCCCTTTAACATAGTGTTTAATTAACATGTTGATTTTTAAATAAAACATGTGGTGTGACAAAATTATTTAACAGCTCAACAATATAAGACATTCAGATAGAATTAAATTTCATATGAGGGTTTCTCAGACATCAACCCATATCCATCTATCCATGTTCCAGTCTAGTAAATGATTGGTCTACTAATATTTTCTTAGTCGGCTGTGGACAATAGATCCAGTTTGTTGCCAAGCAGCAACATCATCCAGGTGATGGATTAAAGGTGTAATGTATTTTTTTTATTACTAAAATAAATAACTATACAAACAGAGGATGAATATTTTATTCAATTTTGGCCCGTTAAAAGGATTATGTTCACAGAATACTTTGGACTTTCTGCTCATCTAACATGTCATTTATTATAAGAACTACAGAAGATGAAATGGTGAACTAAAAGTTACAGATGTCTTACAGAGGTCTTCCTTTTTTGCTTTCTAGGGAAAAATAAAATTGAATAACAATGATTGTCAGCATATCGAAACATGACGTCGTTGTATACAATTGTACGACTGGAGTTGTTGGTAGTACACGATTGTAATATTTCTCCTCTAATAAAATAAGGAGGAAAAAATTACATAATTTGACACTAACATTATGAAACCAAAGCTATATTTCACAAAAACAAAATGAAAATATTTTTATTTCATTAATAATCTTCCTACAAAGAGCCAGTTAAACAAACAGCAGTAAATGCAGTCAGTCTGAGGTCTAAAACCTTGCTAGTTATGTGTGATTCCCTAACACAGTGAAGGTGAAGTGTATATTCCTACCATGAGAGGAGGCCAGAGATGCCAGCCAGGAAGAGCAAAGGCCCTTTCGTGGCTTGTGAAGTCTGGTTTTATACTGCACCACTGCCACCAAGATCTGGATTCGATTAGGATGTGCCTGGAGAGTTTAGAAAGAGAAAGTTTAAAAAAAAAAAAAAAAACACTGCTTTTCTTCACTTCACAAACAATTTACTGCAAACAGACAGGATAGCTATATCCTTACATTGTACATACAGAGCCATCAATAACTTAGAACTCTGTATCAATCGTTATTTATTCTAATTGGTTCACTTTCAGGTCAATGTTACAATTAAAAGCAGAACAACTCCCACATTTGAACCTGAACAGGCTTCAATTATCTCATGTAGAACTATTCAGACATGCAGATATTCAGCCTAGACCTGGGTACTTTAGCTGGTTTACAGATAAGAGCATGGACAGGGTGCTTTGTTAGAGTGCTACTTATATTAATGACACTCTATGTCCTTGTTCTGTATTGTGTCTTTTGCCACATGCTGTCTAAGAGCGGCCTTCTACTCTGCACACACACTGATCAATCCTGTATGCTCGGTTTCCCTTTCCAGTCTGGTTTCTCTCATGGTTTATTCATGTCATTTCAGGGAGTTTTTCTTTGCCACTGTTGCCTCTGACTTGCTCATTATAGATCTATATCTAAATCTATATCCAGATTTCTGTAAAGCTCATGGCAATGTCCACTGGTAAAAGTGCTATGTAAATAAAATTGAACCGAACATGTCAAGTTCATTTAGATAAGTAAGAAGTACTACAATAGTTTCCAAAGGCAGTGTGTCCCGAAGTGTTTTAAATTCTCTTATACCACTGCATATTGCCAACAATTTTTTATTTATCTATTAAAGAACAACAGATCATATAGTTTCTGTTTATAGTTACATTTAATGTTAGAAAATGTTCCTGTTATCACTTACACTCTCTGAGCACTTTATTAGGAACACCTGTACACTTGCACATACATTTAGTTATCTAATCAGCCAATCATGTGGCAGCAGCGCAATGCAAAATTAAATAAATAAATCATGAAGATACAGGTCAAGCGCTTCAGTTCACATCAAACATCAGAATGAGGAAAAAGTGTGATCTCTGTGACGTTAACCGTGGTTTTCGGTGCCAGATTGGTTACCATGAGTGGAACCTGATGTGGTCTTCTGCTGTTGTAGCTCATCTACCTCACGGTTTGACTTATTTGAGTTACTATACACTTCCTGTCAGCTCAGACCAGTCTGGTCATTCTCCTCTGATTTCTCTCAACAAGGTGTTTCAGCCTGCAGACCCTTTGAACCATTCTGTGTAAACTTTAGAGACTGTTCTGTGTGAAATTCCCAGAAGATCAGCAGTTTCTGAAATACCGAAACCAGTCCATCTAGTATCAACAACAAACCGGTCTGGTGTTCGATGTGAACGTTACCCGAAGCTCTAGACCTGTATCTGCATGATTTTTTGCGTTGAGCTGCTGTCACATGATTGGCTGATGAGATAACTATATGAATGCGTATGTGTACAGGTGTTCCTAATAGAGTGGACAGTGAGTGTACGTCATAGCAACTATAAAAGCCATTCCCTCACTAGAAGATAATGCGACAAAAAACGCAGCTTGTAATGTTGCATTTAAACCTGAAAAGTGCAGACTCTGTCCTGAAGACTTTCCTGTGGCAGAAAGCTTACTGACTGATACAACACGCCGACACTTGAGATTCCTTCCCATGATACATTATTCTTTGTTAAAAGTAACAACGCAACTTTTATCCCTTTATGTCGGCATCCACCACACAAGTCTCCGTGAATTAGCTGTTACTATAGAAACAATAATGTATACAGTAATGTACAATGATTTGCCTTGCAACTGAATCAAAACTGCGCTTATAGAAAATTAATCAACACCTTATGCTCAATCAGATTCAAGAATTCAATAGTGCTGTAGTATTGTTTATATTAATATAATACAATAATGCATGTTTTCTAAAACTAGCTTTGTTAGCATGTATGATGACATGCCTGGATCGGTAACATCTGACCAGCACTAGTGCCTTATTACTGACTTCTTATTATTGTTCAATAATGACTTTATCCTAGTGCCATACTGAAGCAGGATGTTTAACAGCCAGGATGGTTTCTGACTAACGAAACCTCACAGTTGTTGATTGCTACTATTCACCCATTTCATGGAGGTATTCCTCACCATCTCAAACCAATCAACATATAAACACTGAATCTTCCAGCCTGTCTATTTCACACCAAAATAATATGATCTGTACTCAGTATAACCGCTTCTCTCTGATTGTTGGGACAGCAGTGGTGAGCACTGTGTTCTCGCAAGTATTGCAAATAAACCAAATCTTCCATACATAAGACCTGTTGCTGATCTGTAAACACAGGAATCTGTTGATGAACTTAAATTGGAAGTGGGGAAACAGGACATTACCAGGAGCGAGGATGCTATGGAGAATGAGCGTGGCTGGATTTCTGGAAATAAATCAAGCAGGTAGTTCACATTCAGCTCGGCTGTTGTATGAGGGAAGTCTGTCAGGACCTGATGGGAAAAACATTAATCAGAATAAATGAATGATGGTCAATCCAACCATGCGCTTCCTTCACTGCCATAACCTTAATAATATATAAAGCTTTAAAAACTTCTCAGAGACTGTGTGCAGGTTTCCAAACCATTTTAAAACCTTTTTAAATACTTCACTGGGAGTTCTGTGTTTGATTTCAATGTGCTACAACTGCAGACATGTTGAATAAAGGTTAACAGCCCTCTAATTACAAGCTATTATGAGTGAACAGCTTTTCTTTGCTCAGTTCCACCTCAATGGATAGGCTTTAGTGGGCTTAAGTGGAGTCTGCATTTGCAAAATACAGGGTTTGTGTAAAAGGTTGCACCATCACAGGAGCTTCCTCAAAACAACACAGAAAGAAATACATGTAGAGTTTGGAAAGACACACCGGATCTTACATGACACACACATGACCTTCATTTCATACAGAAATGTGGAAAAGTACAGTGCTGTAAAAAAGTATTTGCTGATTTCTTCTGTTTTTGTGTACATCTCATACTAAATAGTTTTAGATCTTCAAATGAAATACAACATAAAACAA
>JANDJT010000167.1:8523654-8557020 GCA_024331685.1 Stegophilus panzeri | reverse complement strand
GCTGTATTGAGTTGTTTCACAGACGAAAGTGCACGTTTTTTTACGAATCAATGTCCAAGCCTCATTAAATTTTTTTTTTTTTTTTTTTTTTAATTTGAATCCCAGAATCCCCTACTATAACTGTAATATCAGTCAGTCTTCAGACTATCTCTGTACCTGTGACTACACGAAAATCGTATTAAAATTGCCGTCTCTGTTCCCAACACAATTCCATTTAGGAAGAGCGTCAATTCTGCAGCGTTCACACTTCACACACCTATAGCATAAAAACAGAGCACCAATCTATCTCCCTTATATTCTGACCAACAGACACGGCGTATGATCTCACCTACGCACCCGAAACATAGCAAATCTACAGAAGAAGAAAGAGAGAAACCGTATTTGATTACTAAAACAAGCAACAGATGGAGTGATGAATCATGGCTGCGCACAGAGCGCATTTATCAAGACCAGTTTTCTGCGTCTTATTTTGCTTTTCTCAGCAGAAGGACAGAAACTTTGGCATGAGCTACTTATTTAATCAAACATTAATATCCCTGGTTTCCTTTTAACTTTGAGAGGACACACTGCGCTCTTGGCCCCTGATGTTGCTAAGTGTGATTAAATCAATCATTCAAAATACAGATGACACATCATTCACAAAATAGAGCAACCACAGTCTGCTCCAGTAATGTAAGAATTTAATAAATATACAGTGTGTATTGTTCAAAAGAATAACATGAGAATCGTGATCTCAACTTTCAAGCCAAACATCTTTTTCCTCAGGAATCCTGCAGGTTTTAATAAGGAAATTATACAGTATAGCTAATGTTCCCAAGTGCAGAACGTCCTTATGCTGTAAGGTTAACAGTGATCATCTTAACAAATCAGTTTCAATAACTATACAAATATTTCCAAAACAGAATAATGTGATGTCTTCTATGAAAGTACAACGTTGTAAGCTGATTTCATGATGTACCAAAACCCATGATATTGCGTTATACACAGTAACATATTGTGAAGTTTTAGGATGTTTTCACGTTTGGCCCAAGTCCTTGAGTCTGTACTAGGGATGGCCGATATGGACTTAAAACTATATCACGATATTTTCTGGTATTTATTGCGATAATGATATCAGTGACGATGAAAATATAGTACCATGCACCACTGTTTTTGGCTACAAGTGATAGCTGTGATCTTGAGAGCCTCAGAAACACAAACATTGATCTAAAATTAAAACTGATTTTCTGTAACTAAACCAGTTCCAGACTGTAGAGGTAGCGCCTCGTTTAGCGATAAACTCCTCCTCAGTTTCATGTCCGCCTTCCGCCATACTTGTTTTCACTCTGCACATGAGCTGCGAATGGGTCGTAGACCGTCGCACAGAAATATATCATCAACTATGCTTTATCATTATTATTGCGGGAAGACTAATTCTTATTGTGGGGAGAATTTCTACCAGTATATAATGATAAGATATCGCCCATCCCTAGTTTGTACATCATCAATGCAGGTTTGTTTAGTCCGTGAGTGTCGAATATATGGCCAGTGGGCCGGGACTGGACCAGTAAAGGTTCTGATCTGGCCCACTAAATGAAAAATGTCTTGTGAAGTTGTTGATGTGTTCACGTCCTATGAAACAGTTTTTTCAATGTTTTACCCACTTGACATTGGACTAGGTGTAATGTTAGTCTGTTACCTGAAATGAGTTCGACACCCCTGATTCGCCTCTGCGTTCAGGTCCTACTGGGAAGTTCATATTTATGAGTTGGGAAGTCGTAATTACGATGTCGGGTGCGTTCATCACTTTGGTTGGACCAAGATGGTGGTGTACATTCTCTTAATTAACTACAAAAAAAATCCAAAATCCAAAAAACTCTACTTCTAGAAAATGAGGAACAAACAATGCGCATCAGTGTGTTTTTAATCAGTTTATGAGGCCACTGTAAACTTTATCGTTACATATTATAATCGTAATTGTACAATGTTATCGTATTTTGTGCAGGCAGTCAGCTTGTTTTATCGTAAACTAGAAAAAGCCTGACAATAATTTGCTGCATATACCAAACACACTAACTGAAATCAAACTTACCGTCAATTTCCAGTGCATCCGCTGGTTCCACCATGTTTTCGTACCGATGCGCCCCCCAACTCGGAGCCCAAAGAAAATCCCACTTTCTCACTCGTAGTTATGACTTTGTGGTGGCGTTCATGTGAGTTCGACTTATAAATACGATCTTTCCCAAATGGCTTGAAAGCACCATAGGTCCCGTAACTGTATGTGACCATTTTATGGGCCACATCTGCTGTTTGGGCAAAAGCGTAATAAAGGGTACATCTCTTTATTATTCATTTAATTGAATTAATATTCCTTTAATTTGACTTGAGACTGATCAGTAATTGGTGAAGGCTTCAAGCTGCTTCATTTAAATGCAGCAGAAATTCAGCATTTTTGAGTTATAGTTGCTTGCATGTGAATGCTCCATATATCAAGAAGGATTTCCATTTCCTCTGCAGAGCCCAACATTACTTTCTCCACCACAGTGAAACTTGAAACAGGAAGTTCAATTTGGTACTGACCTGAAGTGAACCCCAGACCGCTGCTTGAACCAGGAATTGTTTCTCTGAACCACAGCACAGTTTGAAAGCAGCTTCACACTCGACTAATTGTATAAAACCAGAGTGCAAGTGGGAAAGTGTTCTTATAAGTTTCACTTCTGAAAGTGAACTATAAGTAACAGTAATGTGAACTGACTGATGCACTAGCGCTCAAAGCTTTTGAATTGGTCTGATTTCAGATCAACATAGAGGAGAAGAATCCAGACAGCTTCCTGTCTGCTGGAGAGATTCCTCTCCCCAAACTCTACATCTGCATGTCTGTGTTCTTCCTTCTCATCGGGACACTGTGGGTCCATGTTCTCCGCATGCGCAGGTACAGCAACCAGACTGTCACACTAAAACAACCAGTAGTGCAAACCATTACAACACTGACATAATGTAATACACTGTTTCTTGCTTCGTGTTTCTCTCTGTCTTCCTTTCTTTTCTTTACAGAGCCGACGTGTACAAAATCCACTGGCTCATGGCAGCTCTTCCATTCACCAAGTCTCTCTCGCTCATTTTCCATGCTGTGAGCATATGCTTATGATTATTCATTTATGATTTCTATGACGGTTAAACGTGGAACAACTGGAACTGTAAATTTGCTCTTTTTTTTGCATGTTCTGGTATCAATCCAGTATTTGTAGAATGACACACTGGGTCTTTTTGAAATTCTCTCAGTGTTGTATGACCATATCAGAAATACAAAATACAGTGATCACACTCACACAATCTTTTGTAATATACTAAAGATAATCATTTATATTTTAATTTATTTCTTTTAAAGTTGTTTTAATATCTTTTTTTTTGTTTTTTTTTTTTTTTGTTTAATATAGCCAATGTATTTAACTTTTTATGAAACCGAATGATCTCTGGATCACTTGTTAGGACTATTTAAGACCTATTAAGATAACATATTTCAGTCACTTCTAAAGCTTAGTAAGAGTACGAAGTGCTATAAAGCCTACTTGAGCCATGTTGGCTGAGATCACCTTGTGTGGAAAATAACAGCAGTGAACTAGAACTTGTACTTTGTAAGTATTAATTCAGATCAGTTTTCATGTTTTTAATGGAACGCTCTTTGCTCTGCAGATTGATTACTACTACATCTCCAACCAAGGCTTTCCTATTGAAGGCTGGGCTGTGGTTTACTACATCACACACCTGTGAGTGATGTAGAACTGACCATGAAGCAGTGTGTGTTTTCCCATGTTTGTAAAGAACTGTTTGGTCATAGAGCATATTTTTAAACTGTTTTCTCTGCAGGCTGAAGGGGGCACTGCTGTTCATCACTATAGCTTTGATAGGGACTGGCTGGGCCTTCGTCAAACACATCCTCTCAGACAAGGACAAAAAGATCTTCATGATTGTCATCCCTCTACAGGTACACCTTCAAATTTTGTAAGACTTTTTGTGTAGTTGGTTTGGAAAGTATTCAGACCCCTTCTGTTTTTGCTCACTTTGTGTTCGAGATTTCATTTAAAATGTTTACTTTACTTTAAAAAGTTTACTTCTTGTACCATTAATCTCCACAAAGTAATCCATAATAAATTATGGAGAAAAAAATATTTAAAAATCAAAATCTGAAAGCTCTCAGTTAGATAATTGTTCAAATACTACTTTGTAGAAGCACCTTTGGCAGCAAGTACAGCTTTGAATCTTTTTAGGTAAGTCTTGACAAGCTTTGCATACCAAGATTTGGGCATTTTCTCCCATTCTTTCTGGCAGATTCTCTTGAGCTCAAGCTCAGGTCTCTCCACAGACTCTCCACAGTCTCTCAACTCTGGGCTTTGGACTCTCAAGGACATTCAGAGCAACTCCAGCACTGTTTGCTTTGGATCATTGTTATGATGAAAGATGAACCGTCCACCCAGTCTGAGGTTGTGTGCAGGTTTACTACAAGGACCAGTCTGTAATTGGCTGCATTCATCCTTCTCTCAATTCAGACCAGTCACCCCATCTCTGCCACTGAGAAGCATAACATGATGCTGCCACCATCATGTTTCACTGTGTGAATGGTATTAGCAAGTTGATGTGCCGTACCTGGTTTTGCCAGAAGCATCCAGAGTTCATTTTAAATTTTAGTTAAATTTGTGTCTCACCAGATTAGAGAGACTTTTTCCTCATGCTCTGAGTTTTAAGTGCTTGCATATGCCTTTTACTCAGGAGTGGCTTCCGTCTATCCACTCAACCATAAAGGCTTGACTGATGGAGTATTTCTGAGAGGGTAATTCTTTGTGGCAGTTTCTCTCATCTCTACAGAGGATTTCTGAGGCTCTCTTAGAGTGGCCATTGGGTTCTTGGTCACCAGCCTAATCGAGGCCATTCTAACTTGGTTACTGTGTTTGGGCAGACAGAATAGTCCTGGTGCTTCCAATCTTCTACCATTTCACAATAATGGTGCCTTCTATGCTCCTTGGAACATACAAAGCTTTAGAAATGATTTATTCCTTTTGCCCAGAACTGTGTCTCAATGCACTTTGGTCACAGAAGGGTCTACGGAGAGTTCTTTTGGACTTCATCGCTTGGTTTTTGGTCTGAAAGTGTGAACTTATACACACAAGTGTGTTCTTTACTAAATCTTATCCAGTCACTTGAATTTGCCACAAGTGGACTCCAGTCAAGTTCTTAAGACATCTCAAAATGATCAAAACAAACAGGGTGCACCAGTGTTCGATTTGGAGTGCTTTAACCAAGAGTCTGGATACGATCATGTTATCTGATGATGTCTAATTGTTAACAATGTTTTGATGAACACAAACATGTACCATAAGATACCGTAAGATAAAACAAATGCATGCCATAACAGCTAGACACACAGCAGTACACATTAGAAAATAATGGATGAGGTGGAGGTGAAGGACTCCACAGCATTTGGCAGGTGTTCTCTAACTGTTTTTAAGGCTGCTTATTAGTATTTATACCACAGCGATGTTGAATTCTCGATTCTAATCGGCAACTCTGACAGTAATACCGGCTTCAAGGCAAATCACAGGTTTATAGTAATGAACTTGTTCGAATACGTTATTGTTTCTGTGTTAAATAAATAAACCGCTTTGGAACATGCTGCTATAAAAAATAATCTTCATGCTACCCTCCATCCATCCATCCATCTTCTATCCTGCTTTATCCTTTTCAGGGTCACGGGGAAACCTGGAGCCTATCCCAGGGAGCATCGGGCACAAGGCGGGGTACACCCTGGACAGGGTTTCATGCTACCCTATCATTGATTATTTCCATATAATAGCATACCCTGTCATGTTTTGTTCTTTAGGGCTGCTGATTTGCATTTAACAAATGGAGGCTTTCTGTGCTTTTTGATTAGTCATTACCTGAATTACATACAGAGGCTATTGTTAGACCATTGTTGTTATGGCTACATCTTGGTGGGTGTTTTTTCACACTGTTCTAACTAGAAGTAATGAAGCCATTTTTATGCACTGTAGCCTGTAAATAATTCTTCTTTTCCGTGTGAATCAGTGTCATCGTAGTGTCTGTTCAGTTGTGCGATAGTAAAGGCATACACACATACCTTGAGTAAAATGTTATTTATACTAGCATTGTTCAAGTACATGATATGAGGAGCAGCGATTTGGAACTGTACGAGATGTTCAGATACAAGATGAAGCAGTGTAAAACCTGTATTGATCCGAGGTGAAATTTGGTTCCAGGTCCTGGCAAACGTGGCGTACATCATCATCGAGTCGACAGAGGAAGGCTCCAGTGAATATGGATTATGGATGGAGATCCTGTTCCTGGTGGACCTGCTGTGCTGTGGAGCTATTCTCTTCCCCGTTGTCTGGTACGAGTTCCTGTTCCTCTCCTGCTTCAGCGTGCTCACAAGCTGCCACATGTTTCCCAGAGCTTTGTCACATCACCTAGATCTAACGTGGATCTCTTTCAGCCCTGCTGTTTATATTTGAATATTGATGCAAACACTGCTGAAATATTAATGATTCATGTTAATTCAAGCAAATTAGAAATATTCATGTTTCTGTGGAATGCTCTGTGTTTGACTGGTGTGTGTGTGTGTGTGTGTGTGTGTGTGTGTGTGTGTGTTTTGTTCTTTTTTTTCCCCCTGGCAGGTCTATCAGGCATTTACAAGAGGCATCAGCAACTGATGGAAAAGGTAGACTTGAAATTCAGTCACTGAATTTTTGCTGAAGTAATGCTTCACTGATTTCTAACACACAGGGCCTTGCTTACAGGAAAATATGATCATAAAATGAGGGTATGCAAATTTTACCATTATGTTGCTATTGATCAGTTTTGTGCTTGCCTATTGGTACCAAGCATCCATTTGTTCAGAAAGCACATGAACGTACGTTTTGACAAACATGAAAAGTTTCTAGATCTTTCTCTCATCTTCAGTAAGCGCTTAATCCTTATCATGGTCACTGTAGACCCTGAGCCTGTCTTATAAACACTGGGATCTAGGTGGGAATATACATCCTGGATGGGAGTCCATCGCATGACACTGTGTAGGAGTAGTTTACCATAGCCAGTGATTTGGTGAGGAGAGCGGAAACCTGGAGAGCCATGTCCAGCAATACTGCTGAAATATCTTTCCCTCCTGGAAATGAGCTCCTCCCTACACCAGACCAAAGCTTTGTAATATGTGCTTTTCATAAACACTGTAGGAAGACATGTCAAGGACTTACCTGCAAATGCAGTTCTGTTCGCAGCCAACAGAGGGCTCTTAAGATTACACTGCTGCTTTAAACCATCATCCTTACTTTCTGTAGCATCAGTAGGAATAATAAAAAGGAGGAAGTGTGTAATTCGGGTACTCGACAGGCATGGAAATACGTCTGAAATATGTACTATTTGAACGGACATGTCTGAAAGTGGCACTGGAGGATGGGTTGAAATCTGATGTATCGTTTGTGCTCTGATCGATGCTTATTTCAAGGTCATTCAATATTTTAATGAATTAGACATGGAACAGTCCATTCTAATCACTGTAATGGGAGCAAGTCTCTTCAGTAGCTGTTATTCAGTAGCACTTCATGTCTGATAATTGAATTGAATCGAATATTTATTATCATTGTATATGTACAACTCTCATTGCACTCGTACAATAAAATTACACTTGCAGCTTCCTTACGAGATGCTGTTGCACAATAAAAATAAAAATGTTACTATATATATATATATATATAATTTAAATGTATGCAGTCAATCCAATATGGAAATGGTAATGACAATAGTACAAAAGTAATACCAATGTTTTCTTACCAAAGAGGAATTCTTTTCCTGTTGCTCAGTTTACATGGAATTGTTATGTGCTCAAAGCCAGAAGTAACTCTTCATACATGCGTAAGAAATAACACACAATGGACCTCCCCGGAGTATATATCAGTGCGGTCTGGTGTGTTATTCCACTTACAACGCAATGATTTGCCAACGATTATAATGTTTTATTTATTTACGTCGCGCGTTTTAGTGGTTTATACCGAGATTTAATATTGCGGAATATCCGCGAGACAAGTTAATTCCCGTCATCACTTATGTTGTAGCACACATAAACAGTTGCTCCCTCACCAGCATCTACTTTTCGCTTTCTCTCTCTCTCTCTCTCTCTCTCTCTCAAAAAAATACAAAACAAAACACGCAGCTTGTCATTTTACAGAAAAACCAGAAAGCATAAACTCCTCTGTCCTGACGACTTTCCTGTTCAGATACAAATATTTTGTACAAAATAAGAGAGAAATGGCTGCCAGACCTTGAAAAATGTATTGGTTATGCCTCGGATGGAATACTTAAACTTTTCACGTTTTAGGTGTGACATGACACTTTCTACCCATTTGGGATGTGTTGGTGGCTTGACTGTTTCCATTGTAACAATATGAGTCATCATGCCAGTAATCTGGAGAAAGTCTTTGAATGCTTTGGACTGAGCTTCTGATAACAATAGATCCTCAGGGGTGACTAATTATGATTTTAATTTTAATTCAATTCAAATTAATATATTAAACAAATAAATACATTTATTTGAATGATTTTCCTATTCCAGTCGTTACTGTAATCAATTTTCAATATTTGAAATGATCGAATTTAATCTTTCAGTTGAATAAGTGAAAACCTACATTTATACTCCGTCACTCTAACAAAACAAAAACACACATCCACACAATAGCTAGAAGTGACCTATCTAGGTCAAGTCTGTTTCTAGTCCTGTTTTAAATCTAACTCTAATGTGTGATGGTCACAGTTGGCTGTCATGTATAACTGATTCATAATATTTGGTTTTTAGAGCAGGAAATGGTCTTTTGTACAAACTACATGGCTAGTTGAGCTACACTCACGCTCCACTCCATGCTGGCATACATGTCCTCTCTTCAGCTTATTACAAATGATAACAAATGATATTGTGTATGTGTGTGTGTGTGTGTGTGTGTGTGGATGGTTTTCAGGACAATCCTGAGTGAGCGATTAACATTAAACAAATTAAATATTTTTGACACCAACTTACACACACTGCACACTGCATTCATGTCCTTCCAGAAAATAGGAATTACCAGTGCAGGTACTCCGTTTTCCTCAGTCAGTGTCCGAGACAGATCTCGACCAGTTCTCTTCAGGGAAATATAGTTAAACTGATGGCGTTTGGTAGTTGTAGTGACACTGCTGCCCAACACTGTGTCTGTTCCACCACATAGCATTAAAAATGAAAGCTGTAGAAAGCGTGCTTCAGCCTGGAGGTCAGGTTCATTTAGTCTTTTAGTTTTAAAGTAAATGTTTAAAAAGGAGTATTCACGGTGTGTACAATGTCTGTTTAAACTCCATAAACACACTACACCAGTATCTACTGTATGTTCAGGCTGCTCATGGGAAATAAACCTGGAGCTAATACTGTTTGAGTCACATCCAGTCAAGCCAATATTTTACCGTCCTCATACTGTATGTAGACCTTAACAGAATTGCTATCCCGACTATATCTGGAATCATGTTGTCATTTATGGTGCTAACCAATTTGAATAAGTTATTCATGACTTTGTCAGCATGCTTAGCTTATTGTAAGCCCTTAGCTCATTTACAGCAGATACAGAATGCTCGGCTGTGCTCGGTCACCGCAAAAGGGGGTCACCCGTCGCCCATTTTAGCACATCTCCAGCTGCTTGCTGTTTATTACAGGGTCCTGTTTAAGGTGCTATTAGATTTTAACGCTCTTAATGGGCTGCCATTTTGCTTTGACCTTTTCAGTGAGCCACTGCTTAGTTTTGGCCATTATACAGTCACAGTTTTAGAAAGGTTTGACACTGAATATTTGGTATGTTTCAGATTTTATGTGAAAAGTAAAACCTATCTTTAGCCTTCTGAAATACTTTTAGCTATGAAATAAATAGAATGGTTACAGCTTGATCATGTGTTGTTGCAACGTACAAGACAATGGAAAAACTCCATGCCAACACTGTTGTATGCAGAGTTTAAGATCGGATCCGTGTGTAAAGTTACAGCACAAGTAAAAGCAGAGGTAGACAGTGCAGGTAATGACACAGTCCTCGCTGGCGGCTCACTGATTCCTGATTGAAGCTGTTGCTTATTTAGCAGCTCTACTGCAGTTATTTTGACACTAGAGCACTGAGATGTACAGAGGCATCACAAAGAGTTTTATAACTGAATCCCAACATTCAGGCTTCCTTTCCTCAGTCGGGCTTGAATTGATCTATTTCCCCGATGGAACGCGACAGCAAATGAGGTTTGACTTCTCTTAAAACTCAAAACTCCCAGTCAAGTTACAGTGCAATGTTGTGCATACTTTGTGTTTCTTCAGGAGTTGCTTTTTGTTTTGGTGCCTCCGAGCTGGCTTTTCCCTCCTCAGACCCTACCTTTTGGCAGCCATTTGTCTGGGAGAAATGAGCCGGGCCACACTGTGCTCTCACCCCAGGGTAGATTGCAGATGTCAGACAGGCCGTAAATGTCATTGCAGCTTGGTGCATCTCTTGTATCTAAAGGCTTTTTTTTTTTTTTTTTTTTTTTTTTTTTTAAGCAAAATATGTTCGTGTCAGAAAATTACTTTTGTTTTAAGTCAGAAATGATCAAGAGAATACTGTTTAAGATCATGTTTTTGTTCCATTTTTTACTGGAGTTGCACTTTAATAACTTGTTTGCCCTCCTTTTTTACAACTGACTCGATTGTCTTTTATATCCTCAGAGAGGTTTTTGGATCCTCTTAGTTGTAATATACGGCCCCCTGTGGTCCAGCCTGTCCTTCTTGTTATCTGTTCCAACACTACCAGATGGCATGTACTGCTTTTTTTTGTCTTTTTTTTTTCTTTTTAAATTATATCTGGAGACAGAAATTATGGTCGTGACCACTTCTTTTTCAAAATATTCTGTTAATTATTTTTTTTCTCAAATTTTACATAAGATATGGATATTCCAAACAGTCGATGTATGCAAACATTAAAGTATAAAAAGCCCAAACTGTGTTCCAGGTTAATAGCAGTCAAGACAAAAAAGGCGAGAAAAAAATTAGAGGAAGGTTGTGAGTAGTATAATAGGTATCAGCAGCTTACTGTGTTTTCAAAATAATCAACATCAACACATTATAATGCCCCGTTGCTTTGAATGTAAAGAGTCAGTATTTGGCAGTTTGAGAGAAATTACCTTTGACATGTTTTTGTTTAGAGCAGCGGTATTCGATTGATTTGATGTTTAACAATTCAAACCTCACGTTTTTATTTGCTATACCTGCTAACATTGTGCATTTTTCCTGGAAACAATATTCTACAAACACACAAAAGTGACCATTCCCTTTTCTATTCAGCTTATCGTTTGCAATATTATTGGTGGCTGAACCTGTCTAAAGTTTAGCGCTTGACCATAAGTCGTTTTTGCCCATTAGCAACAACACAAAGTGGCCAGAAGTGTTGGGATGGAGTGACTGATGGTGATACAAATGCAAAGACAAGCAGTGTAGTGAATATCCATTTTAAAACCTTTTGCAGTAAGTGAATAACAGTCGGTTGGTAAAAGTGGCTTCATAAAAAAATAAAAACGCCCACCTAAATGGAACGATCAATGTCTGTTCATCCACCAATGTTGACCTGAGTGGCGGTGCCTCCTGCCCAAGCCCCCCCCTCCCTGGCCACCCCGGTTTTAATACATCGCCACTACTAATCCAGCTATCCCACTGAGAAAACGTAATTCCCATCATAGAAATATGAGATGGGAATAGTTGTGCGTGTGTGTGTAAACACTAGGATCAGAACAGGTTATTCCCATAGCCCCACTGTGTCTGTCCCACTTCACTTGATTGCAGAAAAAAACCTTGTATAAAAATAAAAGAAAGAGGTCACACTGTGTTTCTGTCTCAGCTGCAGTATATTGTTCCGTTTTAAATAACATGCTGATTCCCCTTTTGTATGCTTAATTACCAAACGTATTACAACTATTACATGCTTTAAATTATGTGATTAAAATCACTGTGAGGTTTTGCTTCTTTCTGTGCCCAAATCAATTGATAATAGTGTTCCTTTTGTTGTGTGTTGTTATTTTAAAAGCTGCCATCAATCTGGCTCAGCTGAAGCTTTTCCGGCACTACTATGTGATGGTAAGTACTGACATTATTTACCATCTAATATTCTCGCCGCCTTCTTTTTTTCCCCCCTTCTGCCTCTCTTGCCTTTTCTCATTTCACACCTGCTGAAAACTCTGGTGTCCAGAGGGGATCACACTTTCATGTTCTGTGTCACATTGCTTTGAAATAGAAGACGGTTTTGGTTGTAGCCCAGTTCAAAACTAGTTTTTCCTCACTGTATCTTTAGGCAGAGCATCAAAGTGTTGTTTTAATATGACTTGCAAGTAAGGCTGAATCATAGTTGACAAGGGATAAGGTTGTACTTTAAACAACTACAAAAAAAATTTGCACTAAACATGCAGTTATTGTTTTTTTCCCCCACAGACTATTTTTGAACTGCAGCTACAAGAAACAGTGCATTTTTAATATTGCCTTACTTTAAAATATATTGCATAGCATTACCTTGAAATATTACAGTGCATTTTGCAACAGTAGCCATGCTATTAGACTATAAAACACTGCATAGTGGAAAAGGAGACTACTGTATTATATATTGAAAGGCTGTTCAGAATAAGTCCTTGGATAAGCACAAGACAGTCTTTATGATTACAGCAGCAGTTATTGGGTATAAATCTACAGTATCCGGGTAAGATTATCCACTGTTAACACGGGTTAGGCACAGGTGAGTATTAGGAAGTGCAAATCAACTACTGAGCCACCACTGCCCAGTTCTGGATCACTGTTTCACCTGTTAGTCCATTTGCATGCTCAAATGATCTCTTCGGTCCAATTTAGCTTCACACATCACGCATTCAGTCAAACACTGACTACATTTACATGGACAGCAGTAATCTAAATATTGACCTTATTCTGAATAAGACAATAGTCTGATTAAGGTGTTTACATGAGTTGTTTTTTGAATACTCCTTTCCTGCTCGTGTTTTACATGTTATAGAACATAGATTAATGGCACATGTCGTTACGTCCCCACACCACGCCATCCGACATTCCCTCCAGAATTCCACGCATCAACGTATCTTCGTTATGGAACTGTATACAGTTTTGGGTGTTTAATTTTTAATTTTACGAAAGCTTCAAGTGCAGTTAATTATTTGTCATGCTAAACGTGCAAATAGACGACTGCTTGAAGCCGTGGACTGCATCCAAAACCGCATACTTACCTACTACGTAGTAGCTGAAATACATGTATATCTCCTACTATATAGTAGGTAAGTACGCGGTTTCGGACACAGCAGTACTCTCTTGTTTGCTGTAAAACGGTAGAGCCCTGCCGTGTGTGTACGTGTCCTGACACAAAATGCGGTGAAAACTCCCACACGACATTAATAGTGTGATTAAGGTGTTTACATGTCTGTAACACACGTCGATAATGCGACTAAAACAGGAATACTCCACATGTCTTAATTCGATTTGTGTTTACTTCGAGTATGACTTTAATCGGATTAAGGTAATAAAAAATTGCTGTTTACATGCTAGTTTTGTTAATTAGAGTTAATCGGGTTAATATTAAAATATTGTTGTCCATGTAAACGTACTGACACTTTCAGATAAACAAAAATGTTCATTTAAAGAATCTATCTATCGATCTACAGTGTATATATTTATACCAGTCAGCTCATTGATGCACGTGGAGAGCGAAAGCTTGCCCGTCTGGTCCGATCCCACAGAAGACCTACTGTAGCACATATTGCTGAAAAAGTTAATGCTGGCTATGAGAGAAAGGTTTCAGAACACACAGTGCATGGCAGCTTGCTGGGTATGGGGCTGCGTAGCTGCAGACCGGTCAGAATGCCCATGCTGACCACCGCCTGTCCACCGCTGAAAGTGCCTACAATGGGCACGTGAGCATCAGAGCTGGACCATGGAGCAATGGAAGAAGGTGGCCTGGTATGGTGAATCACATTCTTTTACATCATGTGGATGGCCGGTTGCATGTGTGTCGCTTATCTGGGGAAGAGATGGCACCAGGATGCACTATGGGAAGCCAGCGGAGGCAGTGTGATGCTCTGGGCATTGTTCTGATGGGAAACCTTGGGTCCCGGCATTCATGTGGAGGTTACCTTTGACACATACCACATACCTAAACAGTGTTGCAGACCGAGTACACTACTTCATGGCAACAGTATTCCCTAACGGCAGCAGCCTCTTTCAGCAGGATACTGCTCCCTGCCACACTGCAAAAATTGTTCAGGAATGGTTTGAGGAGCATGACAAAGAGTTCAAGGTGTTGACTTGCCCTCCAAATTCCTGAGATCTCGATCTGATCGAGCATCTGTGGGATGTGCTGGACAAACAAGTCCAATCCATGGCGGCCCCACCTCACAACATGCAGGACTTAAATGATCTGCTGCTTACGTCTTGGTCCCAGATTCCACAGCACACCTTCAGAGGTCTTGTGGAGTCCATGCCTTGACGGGGCACATTTTGGCAGCACAAGGGGGACCAACACAGTATTGGGCATTAACGTTATGGCTGAAAATTATATATAATTTCCATGAATGCCAGCAAATGTTTTTTCCTGATTCTTTTAACAACTATCCAAATGAACTGCACCACAAAAAAAGACTGCATATGTGAATGTGCCTTTCATGAACCCTCACAGAAGTCAGTCTCTTTCTTCCTCATTGTGCAAAACGTATTGAATGTGCGATCCATGAAAGATTCTCACTCGTGCATTGGTTTCCCCTATTTTCTCTTGCTATCTGATTCTCTTCTTCTGTATCCAGACCATTGACGCTCGATCTCTTTGTAATGGGTTTTCAAATATAACGTTCTTTTGTAGAGCTCTCCCTCATTGCAGGATTTATATTAGATGTCGGTTCTGCTTGACCTGTACAATGACACAAGTGATTTATATTCATCTATTCATGACTTACCGTGTTGGAATATGTATTATAATTTCTACTGAGCTCCAGCACTGATGTTTCTGAGATTCTTTTATTCGTTTCGGAGGTCTGAATTTGTTGAGCATCACTGCTGCTGAAATAAGTCTGATGATGTGGAGTGAGAGTGGAACATAGTCTGGCTGATGATTAGATTGCTAGGTGCTGTTCAGTTTGTAGAGTATTTCGTGTTTGTTTTTTTGGTTTCCTTATGGAGATGTCTTGGTAGTTATTTTCCAATGCATGTTTTTTTTTGTTTGTTTTTTTTTTTTTTTTTTTTACAGTTGTGCTCAGAAGTTTGCATACCCCTTGCAGAATCTGTGAATCTATGATACACAGAATCTATGATACATAACAGATGTTTACATATAGTCCACAAGACAAGATAATAGCTGAATTTATTTTTAAAAATTACCCCGTTCAAAAGTTTACATACCCTGTGAAAAGATGGATCTCAACATCATATAGTCACTGTTGGAAAGGAAGATTCTCATTGATTTCAAATGCCAGATCCCTACATATTTATTTACACTCCAGATGTCAGTAATTACCTTGTAATGATTAGATAACTGACTGAGTTCAATGATGATGCGAGGAAACGTGAGGAATTCCGCGTGTCTGCACGATTAATATCTGTATTTGTACTTCACAGATCGTGTGCTATATTTATTTCACCCGTATCATCGCCATCCTCATCAAGGTCATCGTGCCCTTCCAGTGGAAATGGCTCTATCAGGTGGGTGAAGGATGTTTATCTTTCCTCTTGCACCAACTTATTCAGTCGTCAGTATACTTCCTGAATTTCCTCTCAGCAGTAAGAGTACACGATGACGGAGCTGTAGCTGTGTGTGAGAGGTACAAACTAGACTGTATTAGCCATGGATACGACATGAAAACATACTTTTCTTCAGAAATTTTTTTCCCCTCTACATAAGACGAAGCTTCACCATTTTATAAACTGTGTTATTTGACATTTAAATTTTATGTTCTTTTCATCTGTTATGCAAGTGAATTTCGTCCTAATGCTCTAGGTAGATCCATCCATCTTTTTTCCATATCGCTTGCGGAGGATCAGGAGCCTATATCAGGGAACTTGGGGCACAAGCCAGGGGACACCTGGGACAGGGTAGCAACCCATCGCGGGGCACAATCTCACTCTCTCTCTCACACACACACACACACACACACACTTATACACGCACGCATGCACACTGTGGGCAGTTTGGAAATGCCAATCAACCTACAAAACCTGTGTACCCAAAGGAAACCCCCGAAACACGGGGAGAACTTGTAAACTTCGCACACACACACAGGCGGGATTCGAACCCCCAACCCCGGACGTGCGAGACAAACGTGCTAATCACAAAGCCACCATGCCCCGCTCTACATGGAGATGAATCACAAATTATAGAATGGCTGGCTTCCTGAAAATTTTGCATTTTATGTTTTAAGCTTTATGGCCATTTTGGAAGGATTTCTTCTACCTCTAGTTCTGACCGTGTGACTTTAACAATACGTGAATAAATGTGCTTATAAAGTCCCTGGTATGGTATCAAATATTAAAAGTCTAAAGATCTGATAATAAATAAGCATTTATCAGTGGCAGATCCATATTGATTGACAGTGGCGTCTCCCCAGCAGCGCAAACCACTCAGGAACAGTGCAAGTACTAGAAAAGTGTGTAGGAATTGTGTAGTGTTACCTGGTGTCTTGCTGTATTTTGCACGTATTTGAATAAAAAACAGAGAATTCATATTTCTTGTAACTACTATTTCCCCATTCCATCTAGTTAAAAAAATCAACAGAGATCAGCAGAGCGTAGCACTGCAGTGTGCAGGAGCATGTTTTTTTGTTCCTGGAACAACATTTCCCCGACAACATCTGAGTCCTCTGTTTACAAAAATAAGCAGATGAGTAATTCTGATTAGTAGCTTTCTTGAAAACATGACCTCACCTTTAGCAAATATAGTCCTTCCCAACTCAAATATGCAAGAAGAAAATGAAGAAATTCAGAACGCTCTTAATTGAAAATAAATAAATTCACAGAAGCGATACACAGCAGTAGTGTGTTAAAATAAAGCGAAGTGGACATGGGCTTTAAGAGTGTAAAGAAGATGAATACATCAACTATAAGCCTTTGGGTTATTTTCAATTCTTTATTTGCTTTCTTGTTTCACATCCCTGCATCCCCTCCTTGCTTCTTAACTCCTCCTCACCCTGACGATCAATAGATCTATTGACAATTTAGGAATCAGTCCCAAAAGTATTTGCTGAATGAGGTGCCCTCTCTCAAAGAATGCCATTTGTTAATGATCGCACAGCTCTATCGCTTGTTCCGTGGCATAATGGATCACAGTGGGATTGCACACTGAATGAATAACATTAAAATCAATTAGAAAAGGATTGCACACGTACATTTAACTTTACACATATAAAGGATGATGCTTTAGCCTGTACAATATTCTACTCAATCCTCAACTGGCGTCTAATCTGGGCATGTTTCTGGAAGCTCACACACACTTTGAATGTCTTTTCATCATTGACTTTCCTCTGTCCCATCACATTCTTTGTAGATTATTTGTAACATTCCACATTTTGTTATTTAAAAGTGTCCCATACTGGTGTAACAATGTAGACAAAAACTCTACCTTATGAAGAATTACAGCCAGTACACCAGTTTAACCTTCATAACATCTACTGCTGAAAACCTTTTGTAGGTTTTCACACTTAAATAGTGCGCTACATATTGTGGTGGAGAGTTTATACCACTACTATGTGTCATGCTTTACAATAAGCACCTGTGTGTCCTCAATCTGGAAACCTTTTTTCTCCTCATCCTTGGTTTCAATGTGCTCATTTAAATAATTGATACATCCTTAATGATTGAGGACTTTGATCGATTTCCAGGTCATGGGCCTAAGGACACAGAATCAAGGAGCCATCAATTAGAGGATTGAGACAAAGCCAGAAACATGGTCTTGCCTGAAAATTAATACAAAATGCTACTTCAGTTCAACAGAGCAATATTTTACTGCATTCTCTCCCAGTTTAAAACTGTTTGGACTGCAGAATAATGGAAATGAAGCTAGTAGTCATCCATCCTTTTCAAACTTTTAAGTGTTTTGACATTGGATGGATGGGTGGATGGACGGACTGATGGATTAATGCAGTGGTTCTCAGTCTTCTTCAGCATGAGGCCCCCTTGTGTGGGGTGCATTCCTTTGTGGCCCCTTAGACTCGTCAAATTTTCACAACTTGGTTTTTTTTTTTTCACGCTAGGCTCTTCTGTATTAACTTTCTCAGCTAAGAGACTACCTCCTCTATCTAAAACTTATTTTAAACAGTCTTAGGTTTTATCAGCGTGTAGCTAACAGTACATGAGTATATCAACGGATGTCTCTGTTTGGTGTGTGTCTTAGTGTGCTGTGTATAATTGATTTCATTTATTAATATTTCTCATTTGTATCTGCATCATAGTTCAAAGGTTGACAATCCTGACATACAGGTCAAATTAATAAAAAATTTTTAAAAATGTTCTGGAATTTCTATTTCTCCCCCCTCCCAACGCAAGCTGGTGGACCCCAGTTTGAGAACCACTGGATTAATGGATGATTGAAACCATGAAGATGGCTTCGGACTGCAATTCATATGAACAGTTATGGTAGATGGCTTAGGACTGCAGTTTTGCACTCAAGTCTCCATCAGTGAACAGTGGAAAAGTTCAACAAAATAGACTTCATGTGAAAACCATAATGAGTTTCCTGGGTACACAATTGCACTGTTTGACCATGTAGTACACGGTTATAGAAGGGATTTTTATAGAAGGATGGGTTCCCTTTTGTGTCTGCTTACTCATATCGTCTCAGGGAGTTTTTCCTTGCCACCATCGCCTCTGGCATGCTCAGTAGGGAAAAATTTATACATTTAAAATTTATATCCTGAATTGATGTATTTATATACGTAAAGCTGCTTTGTGACTGTCCAATGTTAAAAGTGCTATATACAAAAAAAATTAATTGAATTGAGCCAATGGATGATGGATTAATGGATGATTGATGGATGGATGGATGGATGGGAACTGAAAGAACATTGGGTTACATTAATGTTGTGATGTAACACACCTTTATGCTGCTCTTCACAGCTGCTGGATGAACTGGCCACTCTGACCTTCTTTGTCCTGACTGGCCACAAGTTCCGTCCAGCTTCTTCTAATCCCTACCTGCTGCTGTCTGTGGAGGATGAGGAGGACATGGAGATGGATGATGTGTAAGATGTTCACAAAAACACAGAAATATGACTCATGCTGTATACTGTAAATAGATGCACAGTACAGACAGAAGCCCTGCTCATTTCTCCCCTCATGTAAAGGCATTGCCAGTGTCCCATTTCTTAATCTCTGCCTCTTCCCTGCATCTCTTACAGAATAAATTAACGTGATCTTCAATCACATCAAAGATTTATATTGTAATGAAATGTATTGTACTCTGTGTACTTTTGTTTTAAACCTTTTTTTTTTTAATCAACATGTTGGTCTATTTTCACTTTGGTTAATAGTTTCATACATTACCCACAATGCTGTTCGATTGCCTGCTGATAGTAGTGCCAGTGGGATTTAGCCCCCGCTTCATCTCTAGTGCCAGCAGGGCCTTTCTGCTTTTTTCACTGTCTTTCTCTCTGGTTCTGTCCCTTGCTCTCAGTCGCAGCCAGAAATAGCTTAGCAACATGTGTCCTTGTTCTTCACCTGCACCATTTTTCTCTCCACGTTTCTCCGCATTTTCGCTCACCCTGCTAAGGGTGAGTCCTTCCTCAAGTCCTTCACCTCAATCTGTACAGGGCAGTGGGTGAGTGATCTCATGCCTTTTTTTTTCTCCTTTTTTATGGATGGGAAGTGAACTAGAAGGGCAGATGTGCAAATTGTGCCCGATGAGTCATATAAAGAACAGAGAAGATAGATGACAGGGAAGCATGGGCCAAAAATGGATTCTATTAAAGCATACATTTGCAAATAGATCATCCAAAGCTTGGTTGGTGAGGTCTGGTTCTGAATTCAGGCTCTATTGTGAGTACAGGATCTGTTCGTATGGTTTTGCAGCCTCAGGTCATCAGCCTAGATTTTCACTTCAGAATGTTCCCTTGCTGTTGCCAGGAAGCTGACATGACCCAGCTACTCAAGCAGGCGCCATGTGGCCTGGCATTTTTTTTTAGGCCTCTCCTGATCCCAGGAGAAGGAGTTGCAGGTGCTGCTGGTGGTGGTGGAGGATCAGCTGGCCCTTAGATGAATACACCACCTCTCTCCTGTTCATTACGGCCCAGGCTGGCTCCATGCCACTCCAGCTGTGTATTGTGTGCAGAGTGGATGTGAGATTTTTCAGACATTTCATTTTGTTGTGTGGTAGGCAGTGATTGACATGTTTTAAATTTAAAAAATAAATAAATAAATAAATAAATAAATAATCAAAATGATGGTGGCAGTAGAATAGCCAGGAATTCATTTCAGGGGGAAATGAGGAAATGTATAAAAAAATAAAAATCACCCAGTAATCTATACAGTTATATTGAGAACACAAATTTGTCATCATTTAAGGTACAATCTACTGTATGTAATGTAAATAATGATATTTGGGAATAACATTTAATCTTATAAAAGCAGATTATTTGTCTTGTCCTGCAGTAAACATACTTTTCAGGCTGTCTCCTCCATTTCCCTGAGCTCAGAGGGCAGCTAGCTGGATTTCAAACAGAAACAGGAAAAAAATCTGGTAGCCAATACAATGTGATTAAACAACACTAAGAGATGTTTATTTGAAGCTTGGGACGGTTAAAGAAGGAATCGCTGCGAGGCCACTCAGGCTAAACTTGACCTCCAGGCTCCTGTATTCTCAGGCTTTCATAACGATAATGATACTGATAGTCTTTATTGATCACATATACATATGAACAGTGAAATCATATGCACATATGCACGTGAAATCAACCCACTTCTTTACACCTCTGACGGTGGGCTCGTACAGCTGGAGCAAACTGTGCATGAAAAGTCCATATGATCCATAGCTAACATAATTAATATAATAGTAAAATAGTACAACTTTTTTCTAATGTTAAAACTCCAGACAGGTTGCTGTTGGTAAGCATGAGTTTTATTTTTTTTGTTTCTTCTTCGTTTCTTTATTTATTTATTTATTTATTTAAGGAAGTCTTGAGAAAAGGCAGAATACTAAGACTTCCTTAAAAAAAAAAAAAAAAACAGCAAGGCACTGCAGCTTTAAATACTCTGCTACATTAAAGCATACAGTTTTACATATCTGCCTCAGCAGCTGTCTGGGTGTGATTGGTACTTGCTAGTTTGACATGATGTACTCTCAGCACGTCTGTGGTGACTAGGTATGTAAATCTAATGTGGATGGAATTAAAATATTGAGAGAAGTAATATCGCTTCATTTTATTAACCCAAAAGGGTGGCTGTCATTGTTTTAATCAGGGGGATGGTTTCCTCTTGCATCTGCCCCTAAATCTGAACCCTGGTGCTGGGATCATGGCTCCTGTTCTTGTCTTCAAACTATAAACCAACAAGCCATTAAACTGCGAGTCGAGGTACCAGATGTTTTCCATATGATGCGTTTACTGCACACGTAATATTCGTACACGTAATATAGACTCGTACTTACTGTTTCAGCAAATGTTGTATAAAATGTTTAACAATTTACCTCAAAAACGGGAGTGATTATAAATATTACAGGGTTGTAGATTAGGCTTTTGAGACAGGAATACTGATTCAGAATCATGGTTTCAGTTTGTAATCATGTATAAATTTTTATAGACCCGAAATAATCCTATAATTTAAAAAAATACCTTATTTAAACTGATTTGTTATGAATCTGGCTAATCTTTTCATTTCAGCCTTCTGTTTACATTTTTATGGCCCAGAAATTAGCTCCGCCCCCTAGCTAAAACTGAACTGCTCAGCTTTGCACCTTTTCCTAAAGAAATTAACCACACCCCCTGGTTTATGATAACTCCGCCCATAGTTCATTTTTAAAAATGAACTGTTAATACACCTCAGCTGGAAAAGAGGCAAGGGGACGTCTTGAGATTGCGTTTAGGCGGAATTGGGAAGGAGGAAGTGGAGGTCGGGCTGATTAGTCATAATCATGTAGACAAATTGAGCTAATTGGACTAACTCGAAATGCTAAGAATAACAGGTTTTCTTTATATAGCACCTTGCTAACACTCAAGCTCAGTTTACAAATCAGTTGAAAGGGAAAGACAAAAAGCACAAAATGCAAATTAAAAATCAAATGACCGCTGAGTCATTGGGAGCTCAGAGCAGCTTAGTTCTGCAGCTTACAGTCCCACTCGTGACCGACACCATCACACAGCACGCGCATCACATCCAGGAGGCTGAAGCCAGGAAAAGTGTGCAGCTTGAGCTTGGTCTGTTGGCGCTAAAATGTGGCAAGAGAAATGATTCGAGCACTAAGCATTAAGCTTCTTAGTACGCTCAAAAACTATGAAGCTAACCACAAGGCTTAAAACTACAACATGTACAGACACATAACTTCTCAATATAGCTGGAAGAAACCCAAACAATTATAAGCTAACTGTACTTATAGCACAGCACTGTCAAATCCTCGATTCTGATTGATCAGAAGGTGTTGATTACATTTACGTTTATTCGTTTAGCAGATGCTTTTATCCAAAGCAACTTACAAATGAGGAAATACAAGCAAAGTGATACATCGAGTGGAGAACAACACAAGCAGTGCTACCATACAAGATTTTTTTTTTTTTTTTTTTTCCCTTCTTCTTCTTCAATAAATTAGGGGTTAGTTGGTGTTCACGGAAGAGGTGGGTCTTTTTTGAACATGGTGACAGATTCTGCGGTCCGGATTGAGGTTGGAAGTTCATTCCACCACTGAGGGACGGTTAGTGTGAAGGTTCTGGAAAGGGACCTTGAGCCACACTGAGTAGGAACTACTAAGCGTCGGTCATTAATCGATCGCAGATTGTGTGAGGGAACGTAAGCCTTCAGGAGAGTGTTGAGGTAGGTGGGTGCTGTTCCAGACAAGGTCTTGTACATGAGCATTAAGGCCTTGAATTTGATATGGGTGGATACAGGAAGCCAGTGGAAGGAGATGAAGAGGGGTGTGACATGGGTTCTCTTGGGCTGGTTGAAGACGAGGCGTGCTGCTGCATTCTGAATCAACTGAAGGGGTTTGATGGAGCTGGCTGGGAGGCCCGAGAGTAGTGTGTCGCAGTAGTCCGGTTTTGAGATGACTAGAGCCTGGACTAGAAGCTGTGTAGCCTGTTTGGTGAGAGAGAGTCTGATTCTCTTGATGTTGTACAGAATGACCCTACAGGACCGTGCAGGATCGCCCACTAATATGGCATATGATAAATTTTCTACACCAGCACAGCTCTGACAGTAGTGCCGACTGCAATGCAAAGTGCAGGTTTATACAGTCCCTCCAGGATTTTGCGATTCTGCGATCGATTTCTTTTAATGTGCTCCTTCAAATATGTGATTGTTTCTCTACTAACACCTTGCACAGGAACTTGTACCGCAATTGCTCCATATAAACTGATAATTGGTGAAGTTTTCTGTAAAGGAGCACTTTGTAACTGTCAGGGGTAAAGCTGTAACATTTTCCACCACAGGAACATTTTCATGATGTGCTTTCTCTGTAAGCTGGAAAGCTTGTTTTTTTTTTTGTTTTTTTTTTTTTTTTCTTTCCCCTTTTATCACAAGACAGAGGGGGGAAAAAAGGAGAGGCTAGTGAGGGAATGACTATAGCTTTTATGCGGAACTAGCTTGTTTCATGGATATTAAAAGTGACTATAAATGGTTAAAAATGTATGACACGTCATTCTTTAATAAATTAAAACTGTGTCAACTTACTGCAAGGAATAAAACACTTCAGGCATATGATTGCTTGACTAATTAGCATAATGTGGCCATGTTCTCAGTGCTCAGTATCTGAGTGCCAAGACCAGAGGAGCACTGTAGAGGCAGAAATATGGACGATTCATTGATATTTTGACAGCTTGGACGGATGGATTATAATTTCTAGCAACACTGACATTATTTGTTCCAATCCATACAGGATTTCGCAGGTTTTTTGTGTGTGAGATTTTTTATGACCAAAAATGCTCGATTTTGCTGCGGCTTTTTTCAAAATTTGCAATGCAACTTTTTTTTTGGGGGGGGGGTAAATGAGACCTTTTAGCTGTACTCATGTTTGACACACGTGAATCGAAGAAGACTTTGGCTGAATGCGCGTTGTGATGACGTCACACGATGCCTCTCGGCCCCAAATCTGCTCAAAATCTGCAGTAATTTTGCAATATTTGGAAGAGCTTGCAATTTTTGCTTGATTTTGCATTCATTTCTGCGAGCACAAAATTGCAAAATCCTGGAGGGACTGTCTCTTACAAAACAATTCATTTCCGTTTTAAAGGTTTTAGGGTGAGTGTAACCTCTAAAGAGTGTTTCAGCAAGTTTTAGTTTCAAGTGTATAGTATGGTTCTAAATGTTAAAGAATAGTTTGTGATCAAGTCTTCTCTTAATAAGCATTTACCAAGGATGGTCAAGACATACGAATATATAGGTGAACTAGACAAACTGTGTGTGCATATCAGACTGTATAATGATTGGTGGTGGCGTCCTCACAGCAACAGAAACAGCTCAACAGTGTGGTTTCTAATGAGAGGTTGAGTGTGTGGTGAAGAACACTGGGTGGAGTAGAGACATGAGTTAATTCTTACTCATTCGTAAGTTTATGCAGTGTCTCTTTCTTCCAGTATGTCTCCGCGCATCTCAAACTGGTGGGGGGGGCAGAAATCTCTCAGCTGAAGAGATCAACATTTATTCTTCTGCAAGTAATTTCAGCATGGAATCCGTTCTCTCCACAGGGTAACTACATCTACAGCCATGGGGGAGGGCGTGAAAAAGGTGAAGAAAGTGTCAAACGGCCCATCAGAGGAGCGGGAGAGCATGGCATGATGGGAAACGTAGTCCTTCAGGGATGTGTCTGGACTTCATGGCTAGTTGCGACATGGCTGGCATTTTAACCTTCATTTGTGGAGGACACAGTGAAAATTCCCACTGGATGCGCTCATGCTGGGACGTGGTGTAATATCTCTGTAAATGCTCTACACACGGTATAAAGACTCACTAATCTCCCTTTCTCAGTAGTTCTAATGGAAATGCTTGGTGCTGTGCTTTTGTCTTCAGTTAATGCAGGTTGTTTTGCTTTTATTTATTTATTATTGTGTGTGGTTTTTTTTTTTTTTTTTTTTTTTTTTTTTTTTTTAAATTCATAGTCTCTTTATGGTATTTTGTTCTAGCACTTTAGCCAACACACTCCGAGCAAATCTCAAGTCACTGCAGTGTCCCTATGCAGATTCCTCGGTACTCCAGAGCCTCAAGTTTACTTACAGGTTTTACAGATTTGAGTTGAATTACTTTTTGCTGAAAGTGGCGTTTTTAAAAAAAAAAAAAAAAAAAGATGAAAAGCTAGGCTGTATTTCCTGTATAAATGTACAGATCTGAGATAATTGTACAGACACAAGATTTCCTACCTTTAAAGGATGAACCTTGACTTTGTCATGTTTTCAGTGGCAGTTACTGTATCATTTTTATTTGAGGATTAATGATGTTATATTTCAGGGAATCTAAGCGTTTCCTATGTGGATGTTGCAAATGAATGCACTGGGCTGTATCTTTCAAGAGTATCAATAATTTTAATAATAATTGAAATCACAAATCTTAAGTTATCATTTGGATCAGTTATGAAAGGGTTTTATTTTAATGCTTAAATATTTTGCTTTTCAGAAATGTGTGGGCTACATAAAGTGGTGATATATTCTCAGTATTAAATTGTGCAATGGTTTGATTTCTGTTGAATTGTGTCTACATTTGTTTATTTTGTCTGAAGTTGAAAGACAAATGGATGTTTTTTTTCCGATCTGTGTGATGGCGATCAGATATCAGGGACAAAAGTCTGATCGATCAGTCGTCTCTGCGGATTTTGTAAAACGCAGAGTAGTTGAGGAGCGTCATTATATTCATTTACGTGTCGCGTTGAAAAGATTCTGGACGACACAAATAGGATGCTCTTCGTCACCCACGTGAGATGTGTTTACACTTGTTAGTAAAGGCCCTTATGCCCTGTGCTTGTGTTTTATATGGAATATCACTGCTAATTCTTACTATATCGAAGGTTTAAAAAGAAAATATCTAATTTGGCTTCTTCACAATAACACTAAGGGTCGATACTTAATGAAAGTCAATTTTTAGAGGACATTTTGTTGAACAAATGTTGGTGTGTATTTAAATGTATTATCATTTTTCTTTTAACTGCTACATTCCAAATACAACAATAATTACACAAGTCCGCTTTTCTCCTTGCTCATGATGACCACAAATTTTGCCATTCTATGGCAAAGGTCTGATCTTTACGTTCTTTTCAAATTTTCAGGGTAATGGATTAAATCGGTATCATTTTGATGTGGACTTCATTTACATTTTGTATTTTTGGTTTATCACTATTTGAATGATTAGAGTAATATATGACCACTTTTTGGAGTGTGTCTAAGATTTCAAGACTTTAAATAGGGGTGTGTGATATGGCCCAAATATCATAACTCAATTCTCAAAGACATTTTCACGTGTCCTGATATATACTGTAGATTTGATAAGAAACTCCCAGCAAAACTGTAGTGTTTCTTTCTTAAAAACCTGTGGAAAAAGCTGAATTTAATGATTCTTAAATTTAAAACACACACACACACACACACACACACACACACACAACGATATCATGATATTGGGGTGACCGAGTGGTGTAACAGAAAAGCTGTCACCCTATATCATCAGGAAATCATGAGCTTGAACCACAGCGATGCCAAAGCCATCCACGGCCAGGAGACAACGAAGCATTGTGAAAGCATTGTTACTGTAACATCACATTTCATTACTTCAGTATGGTTGATGTGCAGTTAATATGACATTATCACATACACATTATGATACTTCACTGGATCTTATTACTAAGATGTTCTTGTAAGATCATGGCAGCTTATTACTGACCTGACATGACAGTGAGCGAGAACTTCATATCAATCAGTGATGCTTTGCTTTAATCTTAGATACAATATTGCATGCCTTGTTTTCTGCCCAAACCACTGATGGGAAGGATCTATGTTGCAAATGTTAGTGCAAATGATCCAGTTTCATAAAGCTGTGTGCAGTGCATGGATGAGCAGCTGGCCTGAGGGTCTATGGTGCTCTAGGCAAGATTTGAGAATGGGTCGCTCTTGTATCATTTTTCGCTAGCAGCTAAACATGTCCTGACACAAAAACAACCATAGAATGAGTGCTTTCAAAAGCATCTATTTTTTTTTAATTATTGTTAACCCAGCTAACAGATTAGCATTCCTTCAGCTTACATTTCACCTAAGTAATGGTGAAAATCAATCTAGCTAATACTTAGTTAACACTAGGGCCTTAGATGAGTCAGTCTGGTATGGGTGTACTGAGGACAGCAAATTTCACATTTTGTAAGAGAAAAACAAGCAACCGCTGAAGTGGACTAACTTATTAATCTTCCTCATGTCTTGAGTACTCCCTGTCATTGCTGTGGCTTAGATGCCCTTTAAGAGATTGCGATGTTGCCAAAATGTCAACAAGCAACTGAGAACAGCCTGAAGAGCCAGAGACGCCAAAAATTGTGTCACAAACACTAATCTAGCTCCCTGTGAGGCAAAATGTAACTCTCATCAATTTCAGAGTACTTTATTGGCATGATGGTTTACATACAATATTGCCAAAGCATCAATATAGATAAGAAAGGAGAATAAACAAAAAATAATAATTAAAAAATAATAATAGAGAAAATATGATGTTTGTTGAGTGTGTACGATGGAATTTGGGACCTGGACCATCGGTACTGGTTACTGGAACTCGGCAGGATGGCATAGGTGGATCTGATGAAGAAGCTAAAATTGGCATGTGGGATTTTCCACCAATCAGACCAGCTTACAGCTTTGTTGACCATGCCTTCCTCTGTTGTCCGGCTTCCTTGTTGATGTTGCCTGACTGTCTTAACTTTGTGCTACTCTGCATCTGCCCTGATTAATTTTGATACCACTAGCACTTTTCTCTCCCTCCTCTGCTGGCCTAGGACCATGTCTTTTATTGTTTCCACCCATCCAAGGCCTTTTCTCTTGCCAAGAATCTCCTGATGTTTCAGCAATCGTATGTTAGATCCATTTGAAACAGACCTCTGACAAGTAAATAGGAAAGGTTTTCTATCAAACTTCTTGTTAGAGATATCGCTGATCTCCATGATTTTCATCTAGTGCTGACTCTGCAGGAAGTTACCCATTTGAATATGCTCTATGATCTGTATGTTCTGTTTGTGGAGTTTGTTTGAAAAGTAGTGACTGGATAACCTAGCTACCTAAATGAACTGGATGTTCATATAATTGATCATTTATTTCAATAGGACCTGACTTGGTCAATTTTAATATCCAATCCAAATTAATATTATGACATCTAGCAAGCGAGGTAATTTTTCATCTACCCTTCAAGGCATTTTGGCGTGCTACCTAGCAGCTACTGGATGGGGGAGTACTCCCTGAGGGGCCGTTAGAGCAGTTTACAGCAGATTAAGACATAGCTTTGCTACAGAACTATGAAAATTGTCAACGCTATTAATGTTTTGTACAAAGTTTAAATAATGTCAAATGAAGTTTGCTGGGCTATGGTCACAGTAAGAGCTTCAGGTGTGTGTTGGAAAGTGAAGTGAAGCTCATTTCAGCCTATCCCAAAACTGCCAACCATGCCCTTTTAATTATCATCAAATAACTCTTATAAAATGTATTCATTAGAAGTAAATATATTGGAGATAATATCAAGGTCAACTAAACTAAAATGTTTGGCTTATTTTCCGTTCACTAACATGGGAATGGGCGGGGTTAAAAACTCTACTACAGCCAGACACTAGAGGTCCTCAGATACATTTTGGCTTCACTTTTAAACCTGTTACGACATCCAACCATATACAGTATACAGTCATTAGGTAGACCCAACCACTTGGCCTTGGACCCAACCTGTTGGAGTCCATTCCTGACATAGTGGATATGGTGATCTCATACAATTTCAGGGGCTACAGCAGTTGCTGGTACAGGACCAACTTGTAGCACCAGACAAGAAGGTAACAAGAAAAACGTATGCTTTATCATTATTTAATCAATAAAAAAATGTAATCATCACTGTGATATAAAGAATAAAACACTTTGGGATGTGCTGTAACAGGAAAATTATCAACTTTGCTTTTTAATGGCAGCACATTGTTGTGTGTAATAATTATACACAAAATTATTACAATATGTTGCACTCAAACATTATTTGAATATTATATCTGTTGTGTGTGTGTATGTATGTATATATATATATATATAATGTGTGTGTGTGTGTGTGTGTGTGTTAAAGATCTGACATAAATTATAAATGTTCATGTTACAATGTGTTATGCATTTATTATATAATAACTGACCCCTTACTAAATCTGCTTTAATCCATCATTTGTGGTAACTGTTAATGTTAGCAGTACATTACTATTTTAGGTACAAGCTGCATGTCTTGCTATTTAGGGACCTAGGATTAGCTTAATTTGTCTCTTTTGATGTTGATTGTCTTGACACGTAGCATTTATCTCCACAGTCGTTTACCATTAGCACTGGGGGGTTGTGTGATTCTGGTGGCACTCAATGCAACCTTCCTCTGTCTTTTCGGGAGTAAAGATTAGATATAAGCCACATTAGCTGTCTCCCAGTGTGAAAAATGACCTGCTTTAACGATATAGCTTTCAAGATGCAAAGCTTTGTGTTTCCAGCTGGCGTTTTCTCGATCCACCCATTTTTGGACATGTGATATTTTACATTGTGTTATGTTAAGCCCATTTGTGACTTTCAGTTCTCTCATTTCAGTGATTTTTGTACCCTGACAGTTTTTCTCTTCTTATTCTATGATCTTTTATCGTTCATGAATTGTATAAATCATTCATGTAAAATTGCATGCATTCGTTAATGAATTCACTAATGAATAATTAGGAAGAACTAAATTTGCTGCTAGTATACTGTCACTGATACATGATGGTTTTAAATATGTTTGCTTACAGACCTACAGAACAAAGACCCTGTTTGAGTGTCTGTGAAGGTGAACTTAAGGTAAGGAAGGTAATAGAATTGTTATAGCGCTGCAGACTGAGACGCTAATGTTCAACAGACTTTTCCCTATTGAGCACTAATGTTTCATTCTATATTGTCTGAAGGAAACAGCTGCAGAAATGTATTACAGTCATGATTATGTTTCATTGCCCTCCTTACAAGGACACTCATTTAGTCCCTGGAAAAGCTCATCTCTGTTCTTTGATCATTTAACCTGCACTGACCTTCATATAATAGTCTATGTTTCTTTCTATCCTTAACCTTTTAAAGTCCTGGTTTGCTCAGCAACCTGGTCAGAAGGCTGACCCTTCTCTGAGTTTGATCGGAGAGGGCATGGTGTTGCTTTCACATCTGGGATGGCCTCTTTTTAGAGGGAGGGTAATTTTGGGGAGTGCAGAGACAGAGATGGATTACTCTGCACTGGTGTGTTGGGGCAAAGGGACATCTTTGGAGATCTGCTAAATCTCTGCCAAAAGGCACTGATGTCTGTGTAGTGGCTTTGAGAAGATCTGTATTGCCAAAGAGAATGATAAAAAGAGAATTCTTATTGTCCTGTTATGTATGGCAATGCATATTTTATCAGAACTTGAAAACGCAATGTGAAATGATCATGAGGTCATGACCTCTTTTTTTGATGCAATATTTGGACTGCAAGACAACTTGATCTAATTTGTTTTTTTACATCCAGTTTGGATCAGATTTATAAAACTAGCTTTGGAGCCGTAGCATGATGCTGCAATTTTTATATACGGTTTGTGCTTGCTTGTTCTGTTTATATTTGTTCACTTCAACATTAGAATGTACTAGAATGCCTGTGCTCACATTTTGCCATTTGTCTTGTCAAAGCCAAACTGGAGCCTTTGAGCAAATTGAAATGGTCTCCGCTGAGCAGGCCTGCTGTGCAGGTAAGCTCCATTATGGTGCTGTCATTGCTGTTTCACTGGTGTGTTGTTTGTTTTGGCAATATTTCCTTATTTACGCCCAGATGGTGCTGGCATGTATGAGCTCAGCACACTCTCTGCTCCCAAGCTGCTGAAAAGCAAAAGCATATAATATTACTTCTTTTGTTTTAACACTACCTGCAGCCAGCAAAATCAAATGCCACTCTTACTGCATGCAAATGTCTTGGCACTGCCACCTGTCTCAAGTCTCATGTGGTTGGCTTGGCGCTGATAGATGGATAGAAGAATAAAAAAAGAGAAATCGCTCCCTTAGAGGGAAAAGGGGCCATATCAGGAGATGTAGCCTACTTTAAAAATGGCCTGTGCAAGAGCTTTTCTAATCTAGGGTATGCAATGTCTGCCAAGTCAATATGGTCTCTCTGCTTTCTGAAGGGAGGGTGGACAGTGACACTGCAGGTGATGTTTATAGGACAGCATAGCACTGACTCAGCACTCTTGCTCACTTGTTTACTTGTTTCTGCCTCCTTTTAGCACCATTTGTAAACATCTCTCTCTCTCTCTCTCTCTCTTTGACATCTTTAGCAGAGCACAAATTCATCATTATGCTGCACCAAGGGTTCAGATGGACCAACATAGCTTGAGGTGTTTTGCCATGACATCAGTAGTGAGGGAAAGCTCTGACATCATCCAGGCTCCTATGGAATGTTTGATGCACTGAAAGCCTGGGGTCGCTTTCTGCTTCACATAAAGACAGATACAGAGCATTAGTCACATGGAGATACTCTAACAGTCAGACTTTTAACTATATATGGATATTTTGACTGTTAAACCCAGACTGAGAAAGAATTCTGAATCAGATTAATAACAGAAAGCATGGTGAACCTACAAAAGTGGAACATACAGTATGTTTTAGCTGTTCTGGACCCCGAGATGTTTAAGTTATTAAAAGCTCTGGTAATATGTGTATATCAATGTTTAAATTCTATTCTTAAATTCTTAAAGAGATTATCAGTGATTAGTGTGCATATTTTTTTCATGACATTATTCTGACTTTTTCCTCTCTTATAAAGTCACTTTAGTCACTTATTTAAATTTCCTATTTATTTGTCATGTTTACAATTTTTAAAACCCCATTTTTTGTTGCAGTATTTAGGAAGGCATGCAATTGGCACTGTAACCTCACTACTATTTATGATTGGAATATTCCATGTGGACATATTTGGAAAGCTTTCTGCAATTGCCTGCATTTAGCCATATGCCTGAAACCTGAAACCACACTGTACAAGTAAGGGGCGTTTGACAGTAGACTGTCTAGTGAACTCATTAAATACAAGAATGCAATGTATATATACATACATACGTACACAGTGCCCTCCACTAATATTGGCACACCCTTGGTAAATACACAAGTCACCTACATCATCACAAGTTGGTTGGAAGGGTTTCAGGAAAAAATCCTCTACTCTCATCCAAAAACAATCTCAAGCTTCTTCAGTTTGCCAGACACTGCTGGACCTTCAAATGGGATCGGGTTCTATGGTCAGATGAAACCAAAATAGAGTTTAGCCTTATGGAAAGTATCTAATGCCCATGGTTAAATATGGTGTTGGCTCTTTAATGTTTTGGGGCCATTTTTCTGCCAGAGGACCTGGACATTTTGTTAGGATACATGGCATCATGGACTCTATCAAATATCAACAGATATTAAATGAAAACCTGACTGCATCCGTCAGAAAGCTTAAAATGGGCTGTGGTTGGATCTTCCAGCAGGACAATGATCCAAAACATACATCAAAATCAACTTAAAAATGGTTTACTGACCACAAAATCAAGGTTCTGCCATGGCCATCCCAGTCCCCTGACTTGAAACCCATAGAGAACCTGTGGGGTGAACTGAATAGGAGAGTCCACCAGCGTGGACCTGAAATTTTAAGGATCTGGAACAATTCTGTATGGAGGAATGGTCTCAGATCCCTTGCCATGTATTCTCCAACCTTATCAGGCATTATGGGAGAAGACGCAGAGCTGTTATCTTGGGAAGTTGCACAAAGTATTGACTAAAAGGGTGCCAATATTTGTTGCACACCTATATTTAACAAAGATATAGTTTTTGGATAAACCTGTGATGTGTTTGAAATTGTTTGATATCCATGAGAGCAGAGTATTTTTGTGAAATTTTAGAGCAAAAGATCAAAAGGTTGAACAATAAAGACAATTTTACCTA
>JANDJT010000167.1:8478442-8490385 GCA_024331685.1 Stegophilus panzeri | reverse complement strand
TCAAGTTTTGACGTGTTGTGTTTTACAGTGGAGTGTATATAGGGGATTTAAATATATAGATAGATAGATAGATAGATTGATAGATAGACAGATAGACAGATAGACAGACAGACAGACATACAGACAGACAGACAGATAGATAGATAGATAGATAGATGTTATGCTTAATCTTTTTCCTGAAATGAAATTATCATTTAAAGTTTGTGTTTTGTGTTCCCTCATGTTCCCCTTGTCTTATATAACATTTTGTATAAGGATCTGAAACCATGTAGTGACAAATATGCATAAATAGAGGAAATCCGGAAATCCGAAATCCAATACTTTTTCATAGTACTGTATACTTAATTGAAAACCATTTGAGATTAGGCCACAGAAACCTCTAATATCACCAATAAGTGACTGTAATATGTGTGTAGATCAATTGTATGTCAGTTGGAAATTGATACATGAAATACAAAAATACTTCTTTTTTTTAAATTAATGTATTTATTTAGAGCTGTTTTTATCAAGAAACACAGGGGTCATTTTGCCAGTGAGTTTTAATAGATGCCTATGTTAGATTACATGACTGAAGATAAAACATGAGACCTAAAACATAAAATATAAACGTTCTAATAGTGAAAAACACACTGATCATCCTAATGTTTACCTGTGTCAGTGGAAGCAAGTGACAATGAGGGAAGGTGATGGTTAAAAATAACACCAGTCAATTTAACACTTTTGGTGTGTTCTTTTACCCATAAGGCCAGTTTTGCACTGATGGTTTCTGAAGCATGTTTATTGTAACGTAACACAAATTTTAACCAATCCACACCAGCCTCTGAGACATAAAACTCCTGTGTGTCAAAATTTAACCCCATCCAGCATCCAGCTGTGCAGTCAGCACTTTGCTGTAGATGGTTCTCTTTGTGTATGGTAGTGCTGCTTTTAGTGTTACAGCAAAGTGTTTTTATGGTAATGATGCTCATTACATCAACACCACCATAAGGGACCAGAATTAGCACAACCATGCGGTGTGTTAACTTTCATGCTCTCTCCTATCAGAATTTCAAATGAACTGTGTTGTAATTACAGCTTGTCCAAGGACTGTCCCCAGCCTTCATGTTACACTAAGGTTATTGTACATATTAGCCGTCATTTTCTGCATAAAAAAAACGAAGTATGCTATATCATCGGTAGTGCTTAACTGAACTTAAGTGCTGTGGATTGGACATTTATGCTAATATAGACTGAATAGAATATTTTAAATATAAATATGATTTCTCCATGTTTAATAGAGAAACTGAGCTAAAAATTTACCCATTCATGTGGGGGGAAAATTATTTTGTTCCACTTTTAGTGAATTTAAATGGATTATTTTGACCCAAACAGAATATCAAAGCTACATTTTGCTGGTAATTTGGCTCTGGGAAAAGGTCAGCCCTGTTTTTGAAAGTTGCATTTACTTCAGTTTCCCAAATGCCACATCAGCCATGAACACTCTCAAGAGCAGGTGCCTTAATGTTTATTTATATGAGTGAACAAACACTTTAGTGCTTTACTATAGTTTCACTTGTTTCAAGGATTTCGTTTCTCACAAATAAACTTTCCTAACTATTGCCCCTGCTGTGTCACTTTGGACTGTACATTTTGTTATATTGAGTCATTCTCTTCTCTCTTTCTCTCTTCCTCTCTGCATTCTTAATTCCCTTAATGCATGTGCCAAAAGCCTCAGCTTACCCGCCTGCTGTATACCACATACAGCAGATGGAGAGCAATTGACATGGGACAGCATGCCCAGGAGAGAGAGAGACAGAGAGAGAGAGCGAGAGAGAGACAGAGAGAGAGAGAGACAGAGAGAGAGAGAGAGGAGAGTGTGAATGTATTAAAACAAAGCATTAGGGGAAGCTGAACAGAACAATCAGGAGGTAAATCAATAGAACAAAGTGAAAACTGATAAAAGGACATGGATGGAGACAAATGACTTGTCATTTTTATTTGGGTGTGAAGAACATTTATGAATGTGTGAATACTGTTTGACTGTATTCTAACAAACCTGCACTCATGACTTTACAGGTTTGTAAATACAAGTTTACTCTTCCATTAGCTCTTCACATTGGCTGTAGAAAATAAAACACAGTACAGTCTCTTGGCAGAAAAGCAATAAGAGACTCAGCGCAATGATTTCTGATCTTCAGAACTGGCTGCTACTGAAGCAACTCTGTCCTCAAAGCTAAAATAAGGCTGTCTGCAAATTAGAAATTAAGGGCATTTTTAGAAACCAGTGGGTCCTAAACAGCATTTCTAAATGCACCTGTCATAGACTATCATGAACCTCATTGTGTGTGCATATTTCTCAGGCCTCCCTTGTCTTCTCATGTTTTATTGATTACAGAACATTTGTTTATACTGTATTAGAAGAAGGCTAACTGTACCTTGGTGCTATACATAGGAAAGCAGTAAACTTGTGCTTTTCCTGTCAAACATCCTATCTTTACTTGATGCAGGAAAACTAACAAGGATCAATTAATCAAACACTTTTAGAAGAAAAATATTTTACTTGGGTGGGATGGTGGCGCAGTAGGTAGTGTTACTGCCTGACAGAAACAGCGTCCCTGACTTGATCCTGAGCTCTGTTGAGTGTCTGTGTGGAGTTTCTGTGAATGTTCTCTCCATGTCCACATGGAGTTCCTCCAAGCTGTCTGGTTTCCTCTCAGTTCTCAAAAACATGCTATCTACACTAAATGTGTGTGCGTATGGTGCCATGCGATGGACTGGCATTTCATCCACAGTGTACCCCCACCCCATGCTCTCAGGATAGACTCTGGAGCCACTGCGTCCCTGACCAAAACAAAGCGCTTACTCAAGATGACATTATTAATTAATTAATGAACAACAAATGAATTTCTTCTTAAGGTGGAGACACAATCCTGACAAATTGAAATTTGTATTACTTTGCCAAACAATATCTTTTGGTCAATGAAAGTATTTGTCAGTAAACAGTTTGAGACACTACTTGAAAGCCGCATGCGTCGCACAAAGTGGCCAAGACACCCATGTAAGCTAAAGATGGCTAACATCAAAAGTTGTGTCCAAACTAGTGACCTCTTTCACAAATATTTTGCTACTGCACCAGCTAAACACCATTAACAACCTAACAAACCATAAATATACCCTCTCTGCTGTAATTTCTTTTCTGTTTGTGCCAGACTGGCTCTAGTACTTGAGGTGACACACAGGATTATGGGATATGTATCACTATGAAAGATACATGAATGCTGTCATTAAAAACAATGTCTTTCTATGCTGTAGCTTTAAGATTTCCCTTCACTGGAATTAAAAGGCCCAAACTTGTTCAAGCATGACACTACCCCTGTGCACAAAGCAAGGTTATAAAGACATGGTATGTCAAAGTTGGTGTGGAAGAAGTTGAGTGGCCTGCACAGAGCCCTGACCTCAACCCCACTGAACACCTTTGAGATGAATTGGAATGCTGATTGCAGGCCAGGCCTCCTCACCCAGCATCAGTGTCTGACTTCACTGATGCCGAATGAGCACAAATTCCCACAGCCGCGCTTCAAAATCTAATGGAAAGCCTTTCCAGAAGAGTGGAGGTTATTATAACAGCAAAAGTGGGACTAAATCTGGAATGGCATGTTTAACAAACACTCCATGTGAGTGTGATAGTCAAGTGTCCACATACCTTTGGCAATATATTACCGAATATATTACTGAAGTAAACATGTCTTGGCTGAACAAACTGTAGGGTAAACTAAGCCCAAATATATACCCAAATTCTGGAAAAAAAAGGTTAAGAACATTTTACTGCATTGAGGGAAAACATATGTGTATTTGTAAATATAAACAGATATATAAAATTCTGCCATCACAGTCTAAAGCTACATGGATGAATGAGTTTCCTGACTGCATCTGTAGTTGTCTTGTTATTTGACAGCCTTTCTTATTGCAGTACTAACAGCTGGAGCGCCAATGACAGCACAGCTGGCTTTATCAAGCTTCTTGTTACTGTTTCCTTAGACACACACTCATCTTATGATTGGAAGCATTTTTTTTTTTTTTACTGTTATTCAGATGTTACAAACAGACACTTAAAATGCATTTTAACCGTCTCAAGATTTTACTGCCATATTCCCTCCTCCACACTGTTAGTCAAGATAATCTGCTGGCTGTAAATGTGTCTTCAGTCTGGAAAGCATCTCCTCCCACCACCATCTCTCCAGCCATCTCCTCTGCTGATTACAAAAGGCAGCAGCTTGATTAAAATAACCTGTTTGTTTGTGCAGCATATCAGCTGGTTCACCAAGCAGAACAATTGTGCAGCTAGATGAACTCATAAGGAAACATTCATACCAATGAAAGAAAATAACTAAAGTCTACAACCTGAGATCTCTGAGATCTCTCATTAACAACAGCTTGCATTCATTTGTGTGGGCATAGTTGATTTTAGTGATGTATTAAAACTCCAATCAGTCTTTTGCTGAAACAGTGCTCACTACCCAAGTAAATATGGTGCATGGGTTGTTTAAAGATATGCATATCATTCATATCATTTATATTAAATACATAATATATTAAATACATAATATATTATATTATATACATAAATTAAATTAAAATCAAATTCAAACAGACCAGAATTCAAATATTTATTGTATTATACTATTATAATATTTATTGTATTGTACTGAATTTATTGTAGTAAAGCATTTGATTGGAAATACGCTCCGAAGAAGTCTTTTATTCATTAATCACTTCCTGCATTTGGGTTGAATCAGGGTTGAGACAGCAATGGCAACAGTACAGTATACAGTACATACAGTAACATATGTGAACGCCCTCTAGCTATTAGTACAGTACCATGAGAACATTAAGGCCATTATTTGTGTTAAGACATTAGAGCATTAGAGAGAAACGCGTGGATCTGTCTTTGCCTAACAGAACCCTTGTAATAAGTTGTTAGACAGTATAAATTTGTCTGTAACACTGTAACATCTCCTGCTGATTAGCAACATGACGTGCCCTTCAAACAGGACAGCTGTGCATGCACAGGTTCTCACATTTGGAAGAAATACAGGATGAGAACGGTGTTAATTCTAACAAGCTCAAAATGGCAGAAAGCTTCATTAAGTAGCCATCAAGCAGCAAAAATACATAAAAAGATAGCTGACTCTCATTAAAAAGCAGTGATCATACACTCAGATTGGTGCTATACAAATATTCTGTGAGCTTTCATAAAAGAACAGAATCTGTACACAATTTCTACTGGTGTGAGGTTCACTGTGTCAGTATCAATACTGTGGGCTAGTTTTAGGTTTACAAACAAGGGAAATTATTTACATGTTCATTTAACTCGGCACACTTTCATTACACAAGTGTGTACTGCATCCAAGAGGCCTTCATTAGCTTTTTTTGCCCAACAACAGCTAGCCTGATGAAACTTGGCAAAAATGTGTATATGTGTCTTGTCGAATATATCTGGTATCAGAAATGTTTCTATATAGTGGATCTTGTGTTATCTATGTGTTGCTAAATCTGTGTCTGTAAATGATTAATGATTTTTCCTATAAAATGTCATACAATGGAGGTCAGATTCTGATGTCTGCAAAAAAACAACAATTTTCATTTTCCATCATGTATTTACATATCTTTGCATATTTTGTCATTTTCTGTGAGCACACCCTCCAGAAATTATCAATTTCTTTTCAGCTGTTCAAATTTCAGATTAAATGTCAGGGCTGATTTTCCCAGAAGCACTGGAGTGCAAGGATGATTATTAAATGGTAGAGTGAGGGGCTTCCAATTGGTGCAACAGAAAACGGTTCATCCTGTCATCAGGAGATCGCAAGTTCAAATCCCGACAATGCAACAGCAATACGCTGCGAATCTAGAGAGCAAAATTGGCTGTGCTCTCTGTGTGGGAGGCATGGCATACTCTCTCACTCCTGTCAATCACAGCCACGTTGCCTTGTGATGCAGTAATTTGAAAAGATGCACGTGTTAGCCTGGTTAACCTGACTGCTGTTGGGTGATAGCGGAGCGTGTGCTGGTGTGTGGGGAATTGGCATACAAACAAAGTTAAGATTACCAGTTGAGATTATCCTAACTGCAGGATGTTTTGGGGAAACTAGGCCTACCTCTGTTTCTTTATATGTTTCATATAATGCATTGCTCATTTATGTTGAAGGATTTTTGATATTCATAAGTTTAATGAACATGTTGAATGTGTTTTACTGTATACAGAGATGCCAAATAAACTAATTTAGAAGCTCACACTTGTTAAAAACGGCTTCCTATCTCTTTCCAAATCTCTCCCCCCACAACTTGTTTCGTTCCTGCCTCTATTCCTCTCTTCTGTTCTCTTTTCTTCAGGTACAAGGGTTTTATTAAGGACTGTCCCAGTGGGCAGCTGGACTCAGCTGGGTTTCAGAAAATCTACAAGCAGTTTTTTCCCTTCGGGGACCCCACCAAGTTCGCTACATTTGTCTTTAATGTCTTTGATGAGAACAAGGTAAGGAGGCATCAAGATTGCAAGGTTGCAAGGAGGCTTTAGCAAAAAAAAAAAAAAAAAAAGGAGGAAAACCCAGTACCCATGAGCAGTTTTTATATACAGTACTGGATTAAACACAGATGTGTTTGTTTTATTATCTGTGTAATGAAGACAACAGTTAGAGTGTGTGTGTGTGTGTGTGTGTGTGTGTACAGTTTATAACACACACTGACCTCATCTGCCTGTCAACACATAAAAATCACACTATTTCCTGACCAGGGCTGTCAGAGAAATCCAAATCAGTAATGCAGACATGACAAATGTGTATAAACTGTCAGTGCCTTATATATTTTTTGGAATATTTAATAGTATTAACTCAAGGGTTAACTGCAGGGGGAGAAATCAGGCATATCTATTGTTGGAAATCAGTTTAGCTTTCAAGTCTTGTACAATAGTCTTTGTGTCAGATATGATGATGGCACATAACAGGTACTAGTTCAGACCTAGTTGATACCCATATGATATAGTTCTGCTCAGGCGCACGGTGGCTTAGTGGTTAGCACGTTTGCGGTTCGATTCCCGCCACGGCTCTGCGTGTGCAGAGTTTGCATATTCTCCCTGTGCTGCAGGGATTTCCTCCGGGTACTGCTGTTTCCTCCCCCAGTCCAAAGACATGCATGGTAGGCTGACTGGCATATCTGAAGTGTCTGTAGTGTATGAATGGGTGTGTGAATGTGATTGTGTCCTGCAATGGACTGGCACCCTGTCCAGGGTGTACTCCGCCTTGTGCCCCATGCTCCCTGGGATAGGCTCCAGGTTCCCCGCAACACTGAAGGATAAGTGGTATAGAGAATGGATGGATGGAAGGATGGATGGTTCTGCTCACCTGTACCTACCTATCCATCTCTCTCTCTCTCTCGGCAGGATGGACGCATTGAATTCTCTGAATTCATCCAAGCGCTTTCTGTCACCTCCAGAGGAACACTGGATGAAAAACTTAGATGTAAGTGCTAATTTATTAAGATGTCCACTATTCATATACAACATACAACTCCTTAAGTCTTGATGACTTCAACAAAATAAATCAGTCAATTATATATTTGAGTAATATATTAAATAAGTTGAGTTTTTATATACTGTCTCTGTGTTGGCATTGTGTCAATACAAAACATAATAACAGCAAATAGAAATTAAATCATGCATGGCATCTTGGCAATTTGTGCACAAGAATACAGAATACAGCTGCATGAAAATGAATGCTAAGCCTAGTTTTAGCAGCACTGACTAATTTACAAAACAGGTAATGTTACATTTTATTGTGTCAAGTTCACAGCCCTTGCTTGAGACTAGCAATTAAAATGCAATGACGGATCAATCTGGGTTCATTGATAATGAATCTTATATTTGCTTGCACAATGTACACGGCTGACTACTCTGACATCTGATAAGAAAACATATCATTGTGAAATTGAATGCTGTTAATATTCTGTCACCACAATGGCAATGATCTTGTGTCCATACAGAAAGGTTACCCTGAACACTGTCTTCTCATGTCTGATAAACATGCTCAGTGACTTCAGGCTCATTAGTACAGCTATTGAAAAACATCAGAATTTTTACATGTGTAGAAGCATTACAGCAATTGTATATGCTCATATAGTGTTGATGTTGCAGGGGCCTTTAAACTTTACGACCTTGACAATGATGGCTACATAACCCGAGATGAGATGCTGAACATTGTGGATGCTATCTACCAGATGGTGGTGAGTTATATAATGTAGCTTCCTGTTTCTCTCTCCTCCTTCATAGTATCACTAACCTGACCAGTGAAAATGCCATCTTTATTTATATCTGTGTATTTATGTGAATATTTTCCATGTTGGCTAGAGGCTGATTGTGAACATGTGAACATGAACATGTGAGTTCAGGTCTCTCAGATCACATTCTTAGGCTTCAGCTTCTTTCGACTGCAGGGAAACACAGTGGAGCTGCCAGAGGAAGAAAACACACCAGAGAAAAGAGTGGATCGCATTTTCGCTATGATGGACAAGGTGAAGTCCACACACAATGATTTCGCTTTAATATCTACAGTAGAAAAAAGAAAACCTTCCAGCATGATTTTATATACAATACTCTGTCTAAGGTATTATAATTTTTTAAATATTAAGCTTGTCTTAGATGTTTATTTTATATTTATTTACAGCCCCCAGACTTAAGGAGTGAGTTAGGGGCTTGGAGTGACTTAGGGGATTGAAATGAAAATCATTTTTTATTCTTTTTCTGGGACTGTAAATTGTGTTTGTTTTTGACTGTTGGTCACACCAATAAAAGAACACTGGAGCTTACCTGGAGAGCTTGTATGAATACACTCAAGTGTCAGACGCAATCACAAATGGTGGCAGCAGTGAAGTGTCTGCAACAGATAAAAGCACTGTGAGTGTGGAGTGCCGTTGCTACATGTTCCAGATCTTCATCCGAGCTTAGCATGAAAGAGATGAGCCATTTGAAAAAGAAGCTGTGAAACAAGAACAAAGGTGGCATTCACTACAATGCCAGTTTGCAGTCTGTTGCAAGAGGATGTGCGTAGAGGCATTTGAATGCATTGCCTTCAAGGATCTAGGTGGCCCAAAAAGGAGTGGGCATTGCAACTTGTAACATTGCTTAAAGGTAAATATGTGGACAGCATATGTGGCCATGGACTTTGATGAGGCTTTGTTCCTATGAAATCAGTAAAGAAACTAACAGGCAGCACTTCAGAGAAAACAATGTACTTGAGGGCAAAATGCCAACAGAGTTCTTAACAAGATTGAAGGTCCTATATGAGAAATGGATAACTATAAGCAAGAAAACTAAAGAGGACTAGACAGTATTCCAAAATGGTGAATCCAGAGCTGAAGGCTTAGATTATTGAATGCAGCCCATCATCCGTGAAACAAGCACTGGAAAATGGTGGAAGCATATATATAACAAGACAAGCAAAGGGCGAATTACAGCTTGTCAGAGACAGACCCAGATCCAGCTTTGTGCCTGGTAAGTTTGGGAGAGGGGTTGACATTGGTCCAAAACAGCAGGGTACATGTACCACTGCACAAGGATGTTGAGTTAAAGAAAACTTTAAAGGGAAAAAACGCACACAGCAACTTTAAGAAAGAAACACAACTGAAATGCAACAGTTGTACCCATATAGGTCACAAAAAGCGTGAATAACCTAAGCTAAACAAAAGAAATCAGCTGAGCCGTAAAAATGACTTACCTATAGCAAAGAAGCCCAAAAGAAAGCAATCAGAAAGGGACAAAAGACAAGAGAAAGTTATGGCAGTAGAACAGTGAAGCAGTTAAAACACCTGCTAGCAATGAAACATTGTGTTACATAGCAACATAACCTCAGAAAAAAGATGAACCATTTAAAATTCATTATTTACTAAATGAAAGCGGTCTAAGGGGCAGTGGTGGCTTGGCGGGTTCAAGCCCCAGTTGGAAGGTTGGGGGTTCAAGCCCCAGCACTGCAAGGCTCTGGGTTACTGATTGGAAGGTCTGGGGTTCAGGCCCCCACTGTTGGGCCCTTGAGCAAGGCCCTTAACCCTCTCGGCTCCAGCAGTATCATGGCTGACTCTGCGCTCTGACCCCAACTTCCTGGCATGCTGGGTCATGCTGGGGTATGCGTAGAAAAGAATTTCACTGTGCTGTAATGTATATGTGACAAATCAAGATTCATTATACATTATATATGTAGGAGAGGGGCAAGTTATTCTTAAGGAAGATAAATTGTACGGAGTCAAGGAGGTACTTAAATCTCTCAGAAAGAAAGCACTAAAACTAGGACACTCAGTACTGTGGGCAGGCCAACTAGGACAAACCAAAACAATTGATAGAATAGCAGTCAGTATCTAGATGTGGTGGAAATTTGTAAATCATGTCCAGAGTGCCAGTTAAAAGCCCCAGGACAGAAATCTGACCCTTTAATAACGTCAATCAATCAATTATGATGTGCCATTTTCAAGAATTGCCATGGCTATAGTAGACCCCCTGCCAAAAGTCATTTGGGAAACTGCTATATTTTGATAATCTGTGACTACACGACTCACTATATATTACCTTTGAAAAATATGCCAGATAATAAATGCCCTAATACAACTGACTTCTAGAGCAGGCATACTGAGTAAAGTACTGACAGATCCAGGCACTAATTTTATAACACAGCAGATAAAAGAGGTGTTCACACTGTTAAGAGCAAGGGGCATTAAAACCCCCATACCATACCATACCACCCCCAAACTGGAGAGAAGGTGGAGTGTATTAATCAAACACACAAGAACATGCTGGGCAAGTACATGATGGAGACCGTAGCTGACTGGGATACCTGGCTCCCATATATTTTTTTTCATACAGAGAAGCCCCACAAGCTTCAACTGGATTTTCTCCATATGAACTTCTGCACAGAAGACAATTATGAGGTCCACTCTACTTCCTCATAGAGGCTTTGGAAGGGGACAACACAGAGGAAGGTCTGAATGTCCTGCCCTATGTTCTCAAGAATGAAAATATGGAAAAGGCCTAACAGCAAGAGAAAAGTTGAACAGAGAAATGAGGAACAAGAAAGGAGCAACTACATATGAACTGAGTCTGCCAGACAGAAAGGAGAACAAGAAGATTTTTCAGTTAAACTTCCACATCAACATGCTGAGACCATGGTGAGAAAAAGCTGAGAGCTGGGCATGTGCCATTGAGGAAGATACTGCACCAACAGTTCATCTGAGCCAACAACAACAGATGTAAATAAAGAGCTGAATTACATCAAATCTGTTCAGAGAGGAATCAGGAAGACTGAACATCACAGAACACCACATCTGTCTTACAAAAGCAGGATCCATTTGATAGACAAACTGCGGGGTACCAGCGTGATAGATTCCTGAGAGGTGGAGGAAATGTTGGAGCTGGGGGAGATTGAACTGTCCAAAAGTACTTAGTGGTATTGGTTCCAAAAAAAAAGGATGGAGGACTACAGTTTTGTGTGAACATTTAAAAATTCAGCACAGTATCAGATTTTGACCCTTGCCTGATGCAGAGAGCTGACTAACTTATAGAGAGGCTGGGTAAAGGTTTTAGCATTACGTATGTGTAAAAGATACTGACAGCTACCATTGTGTCATGCAGCAAAAGAGTTGACTGCTTTCTGTGTGCCCAGTGAGTGGCCTATACCATGTTAAAGTTATGCAGATTGGGTTATATGGAGCTACTGCAAAACATCTCAAAGACTGATAGATAATGTTTTGAAAAGCACAGAGGACTTTGCAGAAGCAAACATAGATGACAGTGTCATTTACAGCATGAATTGAGAAGACTATCTGGACCATTTGGCAACAATTCAATTCAGTTCAGTTCAATTAAATTTTATTTGTATAGTGCTTTTTACAATAGACATTGTCTCAAAGCAGCTTTACAGAAATATCAACACG
>JANDJT010000167.1:8453093-8473007 GCA_024331685.1 Stegophilus panzeri | reverse complement strand
AAACATTAACTTTATTCTTCTTTAACCATTCTTTGGTAGAACGACTTGTGTGCTTAGGGTTGTTGTCTTGCTGCATGTCCCACTTTCTCTTGAGATTCAGTTCATGGACAGATTCATTGTTCCATCAATTCATTGTTCCATCAATGATAGCAAGTCGTTCTGGCCCAGATGCAGCAAAACAGGCCCAAACCATTATACTACCACCACCACATTTCACAGATGGGATAAGGTTATTATGCTGGAATGCAGTGTTTTCCTTTCTCCAAACATAGCCCTTCTATGAAACCAAAAATTTTATTTTGGTCTCATCTATCCACAAACTATTTTTCCATTGTTCATGTGACCTTTAGTAAACTGCAGCTGGGCAGTAATGTTCTTTTTGGAGAGCATTGCCTTTCTCCTTGCAACTCTGCCATGCACACCATTGTTTTTCAGTGTTCTCCTGATGGTGGACTCATGAACTCATGAACATTAGCCAATGTGAAAGAGACCTTTAATTGCGTAGAAGTAACCCTGGCTCCTCTGTGACCTTGTGGACTGTACACGTCTTGCTCTTGGAGTGATCTTTGTTGATAGATCACTGTATACACTTCCATTTGTATACACGCTGTCTGACTGTGGATTGGTGGAGTCCAAAGTCTTTAGAGATGGGTTTGTAACCTTTTCCAGCCTGATGAGCATCAACAACTCTTTTGATGAGGTCCTCAGAAATCTCCTTTGTTCATGTCATGATACACTTCCACAAATGTGTTGTGAAGATCAGTATTTGATAGATCCCTGTTCTTTAAATAAAACAGGGCGCTTACTCACACTCGCTCATCCCATTGATTGAGATCACCTGACTCTAATTTCACCTTCAAATTATTCTGCTAATCCTAGAGGTTCACATACTTTTGCCACTCACAGATATGTAATATTGGATAATTTCCTCAATAAATAAATGACCACGTATAATATTTTTGTCTCATTTGTTTAACTGGGTTCTCTTTATCATTTTTTAGGACTTGTGTGAAAATCTGATGTTGTTTTAGGTCATATTTATGCAGATATATCAAACATTCTAAAGGGTTCACAAACTTTCAAGCACCACTGCAAAATAGATTTTTCTTGTTCAATGACATTTTGTCTGATCGCAGGCCACCTCGACAATCCATTTTTGCCATCCTGCTTGCTCTGTGAGAGAAGCTGATGTGTTCCTTGCTTTCCCACACTTGCTTGGACCATGTACTGCATTGGCGCATTGTGGGGGATGTTTGTGGATACGTCTCAGCTGTCAATTATTCATCTGCATAGACAAAGAAAAACACAGGTCAAGACAACATTACAGTGCCATCTTCTGCAGAATTATTCTCCAGATTCTTGTGAATATGATGACTTAAGTAATTTCCTTTAAAGGAGAGAGAAGCACCCATGCATGAGCAGTGCACATATAAAAATCAGTATATTACTGAATACCAGTAGACCCGTCCATTTTATTTTGTTTGGTGGAGCAAGATGAAGACATTCAGACACATCAAACTCATGAGGGGCCTCCAAACAGGACAACATGTTCCACTTTCCATATAAATATATAATAAATGAATAAAACTTTAAACTGTGTTATTGAATTGTAGATTATGGACAATGACATGAAAGGCTGTGATTCACTGGACCTGATAGGCCAGTCTTTTTGAAGATTAAGTGAAAATGTATTATACTTGGTTTCATGTATACAGACATGCATCCAGTATTTAATTACCTATTTATGTCATTGTTTTAAATTGTTCTGATCACATGTGTGGTGTAAATTACTGCTGCAACCTGTGCCGCTCTTGTGACGCTTCTCTGATCATATTGGGGCGTGTGACTTGCATTAAACTCTGATATGGTGATGTATTGCTTCTCTAGCTAAACACAGAATATTATAGACGTGCTAAGGTGTTAAGCCTTGGCTCATATGTCTCAAAAGGAACTGTTCCACCATTTTCAGATTACTGATTTTTCTTAATATGGTACATTTTGAAAACTTCTGTTTATTTAACTCAGATACCATTTTCCATTTCAATCCACTTTACTTGCTTAACAGAAATTTGTGACAAAAAGAGTCTAATCTAGCAAGCTACCTTTGTTAGCTAGAAAAATGATTGGTTAATTGGCTAATTTTAGAGTAACGCTAGATGTTTACATCACGTCCATATTAAGTCATTTTACATTATGGAGAAGCCACACCAATATGGCAGCCAGAAGCTTCACATCCCTCTGTACAGAATGACATCATGATCTATTATGGTCATATTATAATATGTTTATCTATGGTACTAACAAATCTGAAATCAAAAAAGTACTTTGTTCAACAGGACAGTCGTATTTGAATATGCAGCACATTGTACAGCATGAAATTGTAAAGTATGTATTCATTCCCTGTTTGTCTACACAAACTGCTGACTTTTCTGTTAATGCGGCAGGAAACAGTTCAAGTTTCATTACTTACATGTATTGATACATGTAACAATACATTTTACACCCTGTAGTCTTTGACATGGGAAAAACATATTTAAGAACATTAAAAACTATATTATTTTAAGTATTGAAGGTACATTTCCATCATTTGTACCTTGGGGGAAAATTGTAAGAATTAAAAAAAATACATCAAGGGCAGCTTTTTAAGCATAAATCGTTTTTAAAAAAGTATAAAAGACCCATCTTGGTCTCCTTAGAGAAGTGGTTAGGAGTTCTGCCTGTTCCTTTCAAGAACTCAGCACTGTATTGCTAACACAGTCAATATTGTGAATACACTCACATCATAAAGTATGTAATGACGTATTACTGGAGTTCATAAATAAATCAAAATGGTTTTAAAACAGAACTCTGGGTCTTTTACAGAGGGAGTTAAATTGAGAATAATAAAACTTTCCCCCCTGATTAGCAAGCTATGTTGAAACGTGATATAGTTAGCAGTAAGGCTGAGTGATATGATGTTATAACATTAATATTGTTTTAAACTATGCCACTATGCACTTTCCAAAGAATCACATGTATGGTTTTTGTTAACAACTTTTCCACACTGACTATGTTTACATGGACAGCCGTAATCTAATTATTGACCTTATTCTGAATAAGACAATATTGTGATTAAGGTTTTTACATGAGTCGCTTTTAGAATATTCCTTTCATGTTCCCGTGTTACATGTTATAGAACAGAGAGCGATTAACGGCACACGTCATTACGTCACCACGCCATGCCGTCTGACGTCCCTCCAGAATTTCACCTATCAACATACATTTGGTCTTCGTTATGGTACCGTATACAGTTTTGAGTGTTTCATTTTTAATTTTACGAAAGCTTCAAGTGCAGTTAATTATTTGTCATGCTATATGTGCAAATAGATGACTGCTTGAAACCATGGGCTGCGTCCCAAACCGCGTACTTACCTACTGTATAGCAGCCGAAATACATGTATATCTCCTACTATATAGTAGGTAAGTATGCGGTTTTGGACGCAGCCGTGCTGTCTTGTTTGCCGACAAAGGGTTGAGCACTGCCGTGTGTGTGTGATCGTGTCCTGTCGCAAAATGCGGTGAAAACTCTCACACGATTTTAATAGTGTAATTAAGGTGTTTACATGTCTGTAACGCACTTCCATAATGCGACTAAATAAGGAATACTCCACATGTCTTAATTCGATTTGTGTTTACTTTGAGTATGACTTTAGCCAGATTAAGGTCATCAATAATCGCTGTTTACATGCTACTTTCTTAATCAGAGTATTGTCTTAATCGGGTTAATATCGGATTATTGTTGTCCATGTAAACATACTGACTGACAGACTCTGGGTTAGACGTACACGTGTCAGGAGACACAGAGCAAAACGGAATGCAATTCAGCTACAGAATTCACTCACAGTGTGTCTGAAATTAATTTAAGAATAATAATGCTAAAAAAAATCTGTTTTATTAAATACGATCATGTCAGAACAAGTAACTGGTGTGGAGGGCATTAATGCAGCTGATGTGCCTTTTGATTACTATGTAAGTGTGCTTCACTGTATGTGTTATAGGGCAATCGAAGTAGGGGGCCATTACTACCCCAAGGTTGACTATTTCATTATTCCTCATATACCACAGCAATTTGCTGACAAAACAAACCAACAACAAAAAAAACCCCACATAGACTCTGTCATGTTGCCAAGAAACTAGAAAGTCTTCTGTGCTGAAGAGAGGAAAACTTACTGACAGTTGCAAAGCACTGACACCTGAGACTCTTTGCATGAATGTTACATAAACCTCCTTATATTAATTATACAGTTGTTAAATAACACACTTTTTAAATCTGCTTATTATTGGGCTTAGATTATGTCAAGTGTTAAATGTTATAATTTTATTCTGGAAGTTGTATACCGTGTTTTACTATCAGAAAAGCTTTAGTTGTGCTGTCTGTTTTATCTTTGTACTAATGTTATTGTGAAGAGGTTTTAATTGTTTCCCCAGCGGGAGGTTCACAACCTTCCCCTTTCCCATCACCCCGCTCACCAGCAGCTAAACACAGAGTAACTATACTCTACACACAGAAACCCAACAGTGTCCTCACTAATCTTATAATAAATAATTAATTTGTTTATACTGGTTGAAAATGCCCAATAAGTCAGTTTGTACTGTGAGAAAGGGTTAATCAAGACCTTTTGACCAGTCAGAATCAAGAATGGTACAGGTGGTACAAGAATGGTAATGGTGCTATGGTACAGCTGTTTTATTACAGAATAAGCTACTTTGTATAAAAGTGTGTTTCCTGTATCTGGAAAATTGCAGATCACAAAAGTCATATTACACACAACACTGGCAGTTCAATAATAGCTTGATTCTGTGGTAATCCATGACAGCACTGCCTATAAATCTCTGAGCACACACATGGCACTAATTTGCCCAAAGTTTAGTACATCGAACAGAATATGCAATTAGTCCCACTTCCCACTTTTTGCATGATCCTCCCACAAATGCATATGGTTGAGGAGGACAATTATAATTATGCCTAAAAATAGGTTCACACAGCTAAGTACATCTGGCCCTATGTTGTTACTCACATTAACGAGACATTGGATGTTAATTTTTCTCTTAACAGTTATTTTAATTCCATGTTGCTCTTGGTTAAATACTCTCCATTTATAAATGAAAAACAAAATCAATTCCTCCTTTTTTTTTTCAATGTAACACCATTGTTTTCCTGGCATTTAAGCAGAACTGTGTTTTGTGATACATATTGTGTATCATGAAACAATATTTTTGCTCCTAGTTATAGATGCTAACTCCTAGTTAGCAGATATACCTATATAAGTTAACAGTTTGCAAACTCTGACATTCTGCAGTTTTGTTTCACAATACTGTGCTGAAGATTGTAAGGCTCTTTAGCATATTAAAGTGAGAGCAACACTACCAAAATACCATTCGCTCCTTGTGTCACATGGATAATTAAATCAAACATGATTTCTCACCGCCTCTCTTAAACTGGTGTAATGAGGATTGGAAGTGTGGCTGTTCCATACACTGTTGCCAAATTTAATTGGTAATTATGGATTTTGATCACATGTTCTGATGTAACAGACAGAGAGGATTAATACTAGTGTGAAGGAATTTTTACAAACCAAATTTAAAACAGTAGTTTGGTGAAAATTTTAATTAATTTTTTCTTCTTACTCTGAATGTAGCCAAGACATGGCATCAAAAAGTTAGCTTCTATATTTTTCCATTGGAGCGACAAGACTAAAAAAGTAAGGGAAGCTTATAGTTTATAGCTAAACTGCTACTGACATTACATGACACTGTTAAAAATAGACTACAGTACATCACAGAAATAAAAACAATAGCAGATCACTTTTCCTCAGCACAGACTCATGTAAAAGTATTCTTAAGAACAGGGCAGAGTCGAAATACACTCACCAAACACTTTATTAGGAGCATCTGTACACCTACTCATTCATGCAGTTATCTAATCTGGCAATAGTATGGCAGCAGTGCAATGCATAAAATCATGCAGATACAGGCCAGCAGCTTCAGGCAATGTTCACATCAGCCATCAGAATGGGGAGAAATGTTATCTCAGTGATTTTGACTATGGCATGATTGTCTCCTGTGGATTTTCATGCACAACAGTCTTGAGAGTTTACTCAGAATGGTGCAATAAAGAAAACCACTCAATGGGTGGCAGTTGAGTGAGAGAGGTCAATATAGAATGGCCAGACTGGTTCAAGCTTATAGAAAGGCTACAGTAACTCAGATAACGAACTTTGTACGATTGCAGTGAGCAGAAAAGGATCTCAGAATGCACAACATGTTGAACCTTGAGGCAGATGGGCTACAGCAGCAGAAGACCAAGTCTGGATTCACTTCTGTAAGCCAAGAACAGAAAGCTGAGGCTGCAGTCGGCACAGACTCACCAAAACTGGACAGCCGAGGACTGGAGAAACGTAGTGTGGTCTAATGAATTTCTAATTGATTTCTGCTGAGGCACACAGATGATAGGGTCAGAATTTGGTACCAACAACATGAATCCATGGACCCAACCTGCCTTGTGTCAACAGCTGGTGGAGGTGGTGTAATAGTGTGGGGAATGCTTTCTTGGCACACTTTGGGCCCATTTGTGATTGTTTCAAAAGCAAAGGGAGGCCCTACCCAGTATTAGTACAGTAGTGTTCCTAATAAAGTGCTCAGTGAGTGAGCCTCACTTATATGATTGGGTTTGATTTCTGTCTTGCTTGTAAGTTGTTTTGCATAAGTGTATCATTCGCATGTTCTCCCTGTGCTTCAGGGGTTTCCTCCGGGTTGCCCGGTTTCCTCCTCCAGTCAAAGACATGCATTGTAGGCTGATTAGCATTTCCAAATTGTACATAGTGCCCTCTGCCCCGAGTTCCCTGGGATAGGCTCCAGGCTCCCCGCAACCCTGTGTAGGATAAGCGGTACAGAAAATGCATGGATAGATGGATGGAAGTGTATCTGCTAAATGAGCAAATATGAATTCAACTAGTTTAGAAAAGAATTAGCAGTAAAATGGAATATTAATTACTGCTGTTATTTATTTATTTATTTATGTATTATTCCACAGCCCAGTAAAATGCTCAAATCTGATTAGTGATATAGTGTTGATTTTGCTCAGTCATAGGAACCTGTATGGTGGATGCAACACAATAACAAAGGCTATACTAAACAGATACTAAACAGATTAACAGACATGCTGTTATTTAACAAAGAAAAACTACCATTGTTGATAGGAGAGAAAGAAAAAAAGAGAGGCTGGTGATGGAATGACTATAACATACTGTAAGTGATAACAACAACTAATTTGTCTCATGGACATCACATACTTTTATCAGGTATCAGTATTTACTCGTATTTGTACACCTAAAAAATAAAGCTCTGATACCAACATCCAACACCACACGATTCTCTGTGATGTAATGACAGATGACATGAAATAGTGATCTGGACATATTTCACGATAGCAGTCAGAGCAAAACAGACTACAAACTGTGCTCTGTGAAATATCATGAAGACGAACTACGCACATGGGGCACACCACTGCCCCATGTGCTAGCAGTAAAATAATATGAATGACATACTGTAAGTGATAACAACAGCAGCACATGGGGCTGTGGTGGCTCAATGGTTAACCCTAACCCTAAGGCTCTGGGTTACTGATCAGAAGGTCAGGGGTTCAAGCCCCAGCACTGCCAAGCTGCCACTGTTGGGCCCTTGAGCAAGACCCTTAACCCTCTCTACTCCAGGGGCACCATATCATGGCTGACCCTGCGCTCTGACCCAAACTTCCTAACAAGCTGGGATATGTGGAAAAAGAATTTCACTCTGCTGTAATGTATATGTGACAAATAAAGCCTTCTTCTTCTAGAGCATCTTCCTATAATACAACATGAGAAAACATCTTTTGGCATTTAAACAGTATCTTTAATAGAAAGCAAGTGGGCGGCCAACCTGACTGAGTAGAGCAGTATCAGCGATTCTGGACATGAGCAAAAATTTGTACAAGTTTCTGTGTATTGTGCACACACAAAGGTATTCAAAATCATGCATAGAAGCTTTTGCATGTGAGAGAATGTCAGTTCTGTAAGCACTGAACACTGAGATATGCATGCTTCGGGTCTACACTTTGCTCATGAATTAGGGTGCAATTCACAGCACCATGCACTCATTTTAATGACTAATCTTACCGATACACAGGTTGGCCACCTTACTCCCTCTATTAAAGAAAACTCTACAGGGGAGTTTATTGCTAGCAGCACATGGTAGCAATCAACCTAAAGAGAGCTAAATAAAATGCTCCTTGATGCCCTTGATTGATTATTACTAAGTAGGGTATTCATTTCTGTAGCAGTTGTAGTAGCAGTGAATACCCAAAACCATGTGCTCATATTCATACTCAGTCTGAAACTACTATAAATGGCTAAATGTAATAAATAAAAATTGTAATCCTTGGCAAATTTCTGTAGTGAGAAAAAAATAAAACACTTTAGGATAATCAAAATAATCACCTTTGCATGGGACTGCATCACACCGCCCCATCGTTGTTTATTTTCCTATCACTGCAAGGTCCACTGCATTTTATCAGAACAACCCTACATATTCAAAACAAAGAAAGTCACACACCTAACTCCTCCGCACGTTTCTTGCTTGTAGTCTACTGTGATCCATGATATCTGCCTTTATGGCCATCTGCTTTTCAGGCTGATTGTGAAACTGCCTGATCTGACTCTCAGTCGGCTCCTGCATATGTGCTTCCAGCTGACAGTCTATCACATTTAATGGGCATCTCATGCCTGCAGGATTCACACACACACACACACACACACCTGCATCTGGGATTCTCATTTGTTATGTCTGTCATCACACCTCCAAAAAAGGATCTTAAAGATTTGGGAGCCGGTATCACTGTACCTAAGTATTTTATTTGATTTATTTCACTTTTATTCTACTAAATAAATGTGAAGTTTTGCCATGGCCCACTAAGTAATTTGAGGAAGCCAGTATTTAATATCTGATTTATTAAGCAGATTTATAAAAGATACACTACATGGCCAAATGTTTTTGGACACCTGACCATCACACCCATATGTGGTTCTTCCCCAAAATGTTCCTACAAAGTTGGAAACCCACAATTGTATAGAATGTCTTTGTATGCTGTAGCATTACAATTTCCCTTCGCTGGAACCAAGAGGCCTAAACATGTTCCAGCATAACATTACCCCTGTGCACAAAGCAAGATCCATGAAAATATGAATTGCCAAGTTTGGTGTGGATAAACTCGAGTGGCCTGCACAGAACCCTGACCTCAACTCCACTGAACACCAGGCCTCCTCACCCAACATCAGTGCCTGACTTCACTAATACTCTTGTGGCTGAATGATCATCAATCCCCACAGTCACGCTCCAAAATCTAGTGGAAAGCCTTCCCAGAAGAGCTTATTATAACATTGAAGGGGGACTAAATCTGAAATGGGTTCATTATTTTAAAAGTCTATTAGGTAAGATTTGTGAAAATAGGTCTCTAACGTTTAAATGAGTGGATTTGAACAAGATTCGAATGATTTTTTTACTCAATGAGCCTGCCCCCATTTCCACCCATGTACATAAAGCTCCGCCCCCAGAACTTATGGCGTTCCAACTAGAGTTAGCATGCTAACTAGCGTTACCATTAGCAAGGAGTATCATGTCACTTTCAAGCGCATTCAGACATTCAACTGCTTGAAAGCCAAGTCACAACTATAAACCTGCAACTTCTCCTCATAATGATTTATGAGAATGTGACAGGTCGTTGGGGGCGTGCCTATAAAATGACTAATGTTAACACCATATTGAACTTTCTTTTACTTTCACACTATCCGTTGTTACCCAGAGGAGGATGGGTTCCCTTCTGAGTCTGGTTCCTCTCAAGGTTTCTTCTTCATATCATCTTAGGCAGTTTTTCCTTGCCACTGTCGCCACTGGCTTGCTCAATAGGGATAAATTCACACACTTAAATTCTGTATCCTGTATTTATATGTTTCTGCAAAGCTGCTCTGAGACAATGTCCACTGTTAAAAGCACTATACAAATAAAATTTAATTGAATTGAATTGAACTAAGAGGCCAATCCAAATACAAACAAACTTTCCAGACCAGAAGGCAGGGTTCAGAAAGGGTTTTTTCCCCCACCTGTTCTAAGACAATGTTTTAAACTAATTTTTTTTATTATTATTATTTCTACATAATGTTCCACGTTGTTTGTACTAGTAAGAAATGAAAAATTTTGACTATTGCACCTTTAAATACTCGATCGCTGGATGTTCAGTGACGTCAGTCTTTCGCGACTTTTTGATGTGTAACGTTGAATGTCAGCGCCACCTGTTGGTCATGATGAGATATACAGCGGATACGAGTTCTTCAAACACCTGTTAATTAGAGCGGATGTTTATCCCTATATATTACCCATATCTGTTTTTAATTTCCCGCGAATTTAAGTGAGAAAAAAAAATTCACAGTAAAAATCTATCCTGCACACCGAGCTCAAACCAAAATAATAATAAAAAAAAGAGTTTTATTTATTTTAGCATTATTAATGGACATGTTATTTCTTCAGTCTGCATTATTCTGGATATTCTTGAAAAACTGTGAGTATTATATTTTTTTATGTCGTGAGATTGGTTAGTTTAAGACAATTTATTGTATGTTGGCCATCACCCAGTTCTGTTCAGTTTTAAGTTATTTAGCTGTAGATTAAGTCCATTCAAATGCAGTGCTAAGGCAATTAGGCTTAAACTATAACTAGCTATACTAACCAGTCTTGGACAAAATACAAAAATCATGTACTTGAGTGAACGAAAACGCATTAAAACTAGCACATTATTGTAAACCTGTCATTTGTTACAGCCGGATCTGACGTCAGCGCTGTTGTAAAAAATAAATGCACATCTGATTCGAGAAGTCAACCGCTCCGAGTGGGCGTAGCTTGTAGCAGGAAAACTATACACCATTTTTTTTTTTTTTTTTTTTTGTCTTAACCAATCATTTAACTCTCACCTTCGCTCGCAAGTTTTCTCGTTTCACCCGTTTTTATTTGTTAGTATATCCCGCCTCCTGGGCCAGGATTGGTTAGTAGTCCATCGTCTAACCAAGGACTGATTGTATGTTTGAATAACTAGCCAATCACAACACGAGAACTGCGGGTTTGTCGGAATACGGGTGGGAAAATAAGGCGTGAGCTCGCTCTAAACTTCCTTCCGCTCGTGTACAACCCGCTCTGAGACTGCTAGCGGACTCTTTTCTCGTTATAGATTAGCAGGGTAGTTCATCTTAACGCTGCGGACTCGGGGGTGTGTTTGATTGTTTTATGGTCATATATATGACAGGACTATATATTAATGTGTTTATATAATTTAGCAGGTCTTATTCTTTTGTAGTTCCGTTAATATTTAACATGGTAGCTGTGAGAAGCTGTCATGCTAGCCAAATATCTAAGGGTTGTCGCTAGCTAGCAGTTCAAGGCTAGGTAAGGTTGGACACCCAGTCATATCACATCAATAACAGAACCTTGGTCATTTAGTACAGACGCTTCAGCTCTTTTACTAGCACTGGTTATCTAGCGGAAGTGTTTTCTGCCCGCTGGTTCGCTAGCTAGCATCCTCGCTAACAATTGGATTCTCCTGGAAATGGTAAGTCGCTCGCTAGTTAGCTGGATAGCTGTGGAGGGGTTTTGGTTAGTACACTTGGTATGCTTTCCCACAGAGCTAGTTAACTAGTAAGAAAGTTATGAATATTACACATATTTCTGGTGGCAAGCCTTAACTGACAGTTAGATTTGCTGTGTGGCTAACATGAGTTTTTAAAATAGCCAACACTCTTTTTTTAAATCAACGACCGCAGTTGATTTATTGCTAAAACCGAGTCATCTGCATTATTAAATGTGCTAACTAACGACGCTTGCTTGGTAGTATTAGTTTTGATGGCCTTTATGGTAGGAGTAATTAGTTTGTATTGTTAAACCCCTGGTTTGTTGCTGCTGGGGGTGTGTGTGTGGGGGGGTGGGGGAGGTGTGTGTGTGACACCCGGGTGATTGTTGTAGAGATTTCGGTGGGGTAGCTGATGGGCTATGGATCACTAGACACCACATGATTTTGGTTTAAATTCCGGATGCCACAGAGCAGATATACTTCCTTGTGTATGGCGTGTAAAATTTGGATTTCTGCCAACATTAAAATTTTTCTACCATGACCACGTCCTGCTTTTAAAACACATCGTCCATCATGAACAGAGAAGGCTTAATGTATTTACATTAGCTTATTCTAACACAACAGAAACTAATGGAGATGTGTCACTGGGCAGGTTTACACATCACTGAACATTACAGTAAACACCAGCAGTCTTTCATTTCAACCGGATCTCCACAGGACGACGTGGGGGCAGCAGGGTACACTGTTAAATCCGGGGTGTCGCACTGTTTCTATAGCCGAGTGAGCCGTACCCTAACCAAGTACCCGTGCTGAATATGTTTACTCTTGATGATGATTGTAGTTTACTGTGTCTCGTGGTCAAGAATTCTGTCAGTGCGTTTACATGGACAACAATAATCCACTATTAACCTGATTAAGAAACTCCCATGTAAACAGCAATTTTTAATTCCCTTAATCCAATTAAGGTCATACTTGAAGTAAACACAAATTGAATTAAGGCATGTGGCATACTCCTGTTTTAGTCGCATTATCTTGGTGTATTACAGACATGTAAACACCTTAATCACATTATTATCTTACTCAGAGTAAGGTCAATAATTAGATTACTGCTGTCCATGTAAACGTAGTCCATGTCAGGAAACCCAGCGACAGTCACACACATTTTTAACATTTTAAAAACCTGTCTCTTTTTTATAATTTCATATTACATATGTTCGTCAGCAATTGGACAACCTTCACCGAACTAACCGGTGGTGCGAAGATCTGCGCACAGGTGTTCAGTAAGAATTCAGGAGTAGTTCAGGATTGATGCTGTGTTGCACTGATCTTGTCACCGAGTAGTTCGCTGCAGATGTGTGTCTGAAGTGTTTGCAGCATGCAGCTGTTATGTTCCCTTTTTAACAAGTGTTTCAGTCTACACCAGCTGCTTTAGAAGCGCATAAATCTCGAGCCCACATGTTGTGATGTCGTTTCCTTTTCTTTTTTTTTCTTCTTCTTCTTTGCTGGCAGTGAAATCAGACCTTCTGAATGCTGTTGACTTTAAATCATTATATACAAAGATGTCATGAATGTGTAGACTGTAGATTATTAGAAAAGAGAAAATCAGAAAAGTCATCTAGGCTGTTTGTGCACCGCTCCACTGTTTCAGGAAAATGTGAGGTGTGGGTTAAATGGAGTGGTGTGAATTCAGGAGTAGAGCTATGAAGCATAAGATCTCACAATCAAGCATAGGTCAGTGGTCTGTTACAATAATGAAATGTATAAAATTCAGTTTTAGTGTTTAAAGTTCATCAGAAATGTTTGGCACTGTTAACATTTAACAATAAAATAATTGAAGCTTTAGACAATGTGATAGTCTGATTACTTTTTACTGGTACATTGATGCAGAATCTTTTAAAGGAGAACCATATACTCTTATTATGGTTGAGTCTTAATCTAATCCTAGAAGCTTATATTTGATTTTTATTATATTTTATTTCTATGAACTGATTATAGAGACATGTCAGACTTGCTGCACTGCAATGCCATAAATGTTTTATTCGTCATCAGTTTGGTAAAGAATTGCAGTGTCCAAACACCAGACTGAGAACTGTTATATTCAGTGTTGTCAGTTGTAGATGCTGCCAGCTCAACTTGACTTTTTAAACCATCGTTGCTCTTTTCAGGTAGTCGCCCTCATGTGCCCATGGAGAAGGAGGCCTTCGAGGGATGGCTGGAGTCGGTCTCCACCTCCTTCTTGGCACTGAATGACCAGCAACGCAATCATCTGCTGGACCACCTGATCTCTCTGAGTGGCGCTGTTCAACTCCGGCACCTTTCCAATGGACTGGAGGCACTGCTGAAGCGTGACTTCCTGCGCCTCTTACCCCTGGAGCTGGCCTTCTACCTGCTGCGCTGGCTTGACCCTCAGACACTGCTCACTTGCTGCCTGGTGTGCAAGCAATGGAACAAAGTAGTCAACACCTGCACTGAAGTGTGGCAAGGTGTGTGCAGAGACCTGGGCTGGCGAATCGACGACTCCATCCAGGATGCTGGCCATTGGAAACGCGTCTACCTTAAGGCCAAGCGTCGCATGAAACAGCTGCTAGAGGAGGATGCATTTGAGACCAGCTCCTTGATTGGGCACAGTGCTCGAGTGTATGCCTTGTACTACAAGGATGGCCTCCTCTGCACAGGTGTGGATTTTTACAGCCTAGGAATTGGGTCTTGCTTCTATTTTATGGATTTTGCATGAATAAAGTAGGCTTTTTCACCCAGATTTCTATTAGACCTAGCTCTGTAACTAGTGGAATCTCAAACTCAAGATTTTTACATGAGAATACTACTATAGAGGACTTATTTCTGTGGAAATTTCAGGTTTATATCTGGTCCCTCACCAGAGATATTCAATCCGAAATTGAGAGGAATTAAATACATTTCTCGCCCCCATTCCAAAAAAAAAAAAAGTCTCAAACTTGAAATGTTCTGTATGCACACTATCCCTACCGAAGTACCCCTAAAAATTAAGACTGAGACTTGGTAGGGGTAGGAATCTCTAGGTGCCTCACGATTCGGTTCAGTTACGGTTCAGAGGGCTGCGATGCGATGATGAAACAATTATCGATGCATTTATTAAAAAAAAAACAAAACTATTTATTTATTTTTATATTGACTAATTCAGCGAAACCCGGAAGTATGCCAAATTACCATTAATGCTCAGTAACTAAAACTAAATCTTTCTTCGTGATCTGCCATTCCTCTGCAACATTCTTTAACAGCTCAGACATAGTTGCAGCTGTGTGGCTCTCATTCACTGCTCTTGTTTGGAGCACATGAGATGCTAGCTGCCAATCTTCAGTGATAAAATGCACAGTTACTGTGACATAAGATTTTGTGGCAATGGATTTCCATGCATCACATGTTACAGCTATCCTACCCACTTTCTTCAGTGATTCCATGACTTTGGTTTTGGTCTCGTTGTAGAGTGTGGGGATCGCTGGATCAGTGAAATATCTTTGAGATGGGACGTTACATCTGTGCTCCAAAGTGCGCAGCGTAGTGTGAAAACCCTGATTCTCAACGATTGAATATGGACGCAAATCCTTGGCAATAAAAGTTGTGATAGTTTGTAATTCGCTTCGCACTTTCCAAGTTGGGTGGAAGCCTCTTGTTGGCAGCAACTACAACCTGGTGTTTTTCTTCCTCCTCTGGGTGGAACGTGTAATATGGTTTCTCATGTTTGTCTTCTTTCTAAAATATTTTATTTTAGTTTGACACAACTTGCATATAGTGTGGCTCTTGTCCAGGTCTTTTTTTCTCTTCAACTTCATAGAAGCCAAAGTACTTCCATACACTAGCTTTTAATGCAGAGGGTGCGTGGTTGGATTTCTCACTCAGCCATTGCGTGTCTGTTATGTGCACGCCACAGACTGTCTGGGCGCTGCACTTCCGCGTTCCACCTTTTGCGTTCACGTTATCAATTAACATTTAGAAAATAGATTTTTGACATTTGTGAATCGATACAGAATTAAAACTCAGACCCTTCCCATTATAAATTGACCCTAAAAGTGGAACTGTGAGCAGTCTTGAACATTTCATTAGGACTTTAGATCTAAGTCTAAGGAACAAGAATGTGCAAAATGTTAATATACGTTCAAGTACCTTGTAATGTGTGCTAGAGATTGGTTTTTGTTCCTAGAAGCTAGGACCATTCTGAGCTGACATATGCCATGGGACAAACATGGCCATCGTAGTTATACCAATAAAAATTGGGGAGGTGCAGATTTTCATTCCATCCAAGCAGAAGCCACAACTGAGTCTATTGAAAGCAAAGATCAACTGATTAAACAGGTGGAATCACGTGTGGCTTCTGCTTGGTTGGAATGAAAACCTGCACCCACACGGCCCTTTCCGGATAAGATTGGGCATCCCTGCTCTAGTAAATATGTAATGAATTCTGAACCATTTGATTGAAATAAATCAAATAAAAAATTTTTTTAAAAAATCCTTCAAATTTTCCCAGAAGTAATTAACCAGCTAAGACATACTTCCACTGTTTGTGTCTTTAGCTGCAAGGCTAATGTAGCTAAGAACTAATACAACATTTAGCAACCTGAAACTGCATTTAGTACCAGTTCAGTAGTTCATTTGATGTACACAGGTGCCAACGTCTATCTTTTAGGTGTAGCATTTTAAGATTTTAACCCCTTGTTATGGTGATTAAGGGAGACAAAAACTATGGTTTTCTGTTGTGTTGTTTTTTTTTTTTTTTTGTTTTTTGTTTTTTTTTAAGTTAAAGCAGTGGTCTCTGATCAAGCGATGATAATAATACATAGTTGATTCAAAGCTTAAAGTGGAAAGGACGCTGGAAGTGAAAGGTGTGTCTTTTAGCTACTGTTGCTTCACGCTGATATCAAGGTGACATGTGACAAACATCGGTCTTATCAATAAAATATGTGATAAGTGGAAAAAAATAAAATATGTGATCCATGTGGGGGGAAACAAAAACTCGACGCCGCTTTATTGCTGCTCACTTCCGGTGTAAAATTTTAGCAGTGCAGAGCTTACAAACTGCAGTTTTGTTGTCATTCCACACGAGACATCTTTACACACAGCACGAACTTGATGTTTTCCCGCCCTCTTTTGTTTGACAGGATATAATCGGCCCTGATCATCAGATGTTTTTAAACTACCGGCCGATAGTGTGAAAAATGGCCTTTATCAGCGATACATCGGTGCGTCTCTTTTTTTTTTTTTTTTTTATAAAAAATTGGCCGAACAGTTGTTTTACGTGCAAAAAAGCACTGATGAAATTAATAAAATCTCACTTTCACTGCATCTTATGGTTTCTGTTACTCGCTGCCTGTAGGCATATTGTTTTACTTGTTTACTTTGATCGTACCGTTTTAATTAGACATTACAGATATTACTTGTTCTCTGTGGCTCAGTTGGTAGAGCGGGTTGTCCACTAATCGTAGGGTTGGTTGTTCGATTCCCGGCCCACATGACTCCACATGCTGAAGCGTCCTTGGGCAAGACGCTGAACCCCAAGTTGCTCCTGATGGCAAGCTAGCGCCTTGCATGGCAGCTCTGCTACCATTGGTGTGTGAATGGGTGAATGAGATCCAGTGTAAAGCGCTTTGGAACCGCTAAGGTTAAAAAAGTGCTATATAAGTGGAGACCATTTACCATTACCCACTGTTTATCATCGTGGCCTCATTACTAATAGATCACTTACAGGTCGCTTCCATTATAATAAATAACAGAATTTACACTGCAAGCGTGCATATATTGCATATAATAACAATAAACTTGAATTAAACTAAAACTTTTAAGCAACTCGCACCATTTTCCCCTGCCCCTTGCACACAGTGGAGTATTTTGGATATAAACATAAGTCTGTGCTTGTACGTCATTGTCGTGCTTACATGCTACACAATCTCTGCTTTGTAAAGTTTGCAAGTTACAATGTTTTTGGTGGCATTTAATATAAATAATGAGATTCATGGACAACGATTTTCTTAATAGATATTATTATTTATTGATTAGTTGTTGCAGCTCTAGTTTCAATGCAACATGCCACGCTTATTTCTTAGATTTTCACTCCTAAACTGCAGGGCAGTTATAACTTTGAATTTTAACCTACACCAGAGTAAGCACTGCTCCTGTAGGGCTACAGGTAGACATATTGAGATTCCAATAATTGAAAACTAGGGAGGGGTTCCCCCCTAAATTTAATATTTGAACATTTCAAAGTGACTTGGTGCAGATGATTGGTTAACATGAAGGATGTGTGTACTTGTCCTTCAGGTTCTGATGACCTGTCAGCCAAACTGTGGGATGTCCGCACTGGCCAGTGTATCTACGGCATCCAGACACACACCTGTGCTACTGTGAAGTTTGATGAGCAAAAACTAGTGACGGGGTCTTTTGACAACACCATTGCATGCTGGGAATGGAGTACAGGCGCCAAAATCCAGCAGTTCCGTGGACACACTGGTGCAGGTTTGTGTCCTGCTGCGATGTTGTAGTGTCGGTTATTCTGAGCCATGCAGTACAAATGATAATCAAGAGTTGTGGATATACAGGTATTTAATGTATGTGCTGTGGCTTTTCGGTCTGTACAAGTAGAAATATTATAGTTCATTAGGGATATGTTATGTTATGTAATGTGTCTGTTGTGTAATCCGCTTTATCAACAGTTGACACTATAGTTTGGTGGAAAAGAGAGGAGCCTCCCTGTGTGTGTGTGTGTGTGTGTATCAGAAAGACTGTTCAATGGATAATGCTCTTAACCAGCGTGAAGTTGGGCCCCCCCTCCAACGCAAAACGTCGGCAGAATAGTCTCAATCGTTTGTGCTCCGTCTGTGCTGGTTTGTGCTGTAAAAATTTTCATTTGTGCTGCTTCGGTTCTGGAGATATTAAAAGAATATTCATAGGTCAGTCTGGGGTCAGTCTTTGGAGCCCCCCCACTCGCTCCAAATTTACTCCAAATAGTCTCAATCGTTTGTGCTTTGTTTGTGCTGGTTTGTGCCACTAAAAGTTTCGTTTGTGCTGCTTTCGTTTTTAAAATATTAGGCATTAAATTATGGAGCGGTGATGTCACCAGCCCCCCACATGCTCCAAGTTCATTCGAAATAGTCTCAATCGTTTGTGCTTTGTTTGTGCTGGTTTGTGCCGTTTGTTTGCCGTTGTGTTTGGTTTTGTATTCTTTCAATATCTCCAGAACCAAAGCAGCACAAACGAAAATTTTTACGGCACAAACCAGCACAGACGAAGCACAAACGATTGAGACTATTCTGCCGACGTTTTGCGTTGGTGGGGGGGCCAATTTCACGCTGGTATGTTCTTACCCTGTCTCTCGTGTGTTATTTTGCCTGATATTTTTTGCCAAAGCACTCATGGGCTAAAAATAGTCAATTTTGCTTTGTATTAAGGCAGTGCTACAAGGCTTTTGATTTATTTATTGTGGGCTAGTTTTATTTTTACTTTTCTTGTTGATTAACTTGTTAATCAGGACCTTTATCAGGTAAACTGCGATTAAGGTAAAATGATTGCTGCCAAGCCTGTACTACATGACTGTGCAGGTGCTTGCACTGGTGTATTAGGCATTAGGATGTGTTTTTTTTAATATATGTATATAATTATTATTAATTTCATTTTATTTATTTATTTTTTTTATTTTTTATTTTTTTCCTCCTCTCAGTGTTCAGCGTAGACTACAATGATGAGTTGGACACACTGGTCAGCGGTTCTGCAGACTTTACTGTCAAAGTGTGGGCTCTGTCCGCCGGAGCATGTCTCAACACACTCACTGGGCACACGGAGTGGGTCACTAAGGTAATACTTTTATACTTAAGTACATTATTGAAGCATACCAGCAATGTGCCACTCTCTAGCTGGATCAGTTCCATGCTTTCTTACTACAAACAAGCTGGTTTTTGGCCTACAAAACAGGTTTGGTTAAAGCACCAAAACACTGGTAGTCTAGAGCAGTTTTACCCAACTGGGGTGCTGCGGCCCCCTTCGGTACCGTCTGATGAGAGCATGGGTGCCGTGAAAAATCCTTCAAGTGTTCCTATAATGCTAAAATGTGTATAAAACCTTTTTTTAAAAAAATATATATATACATATATATATCTCACAAAAGTGAGTACACCCCTCACATTTTTTTAAATATTTGATTATATCTTTTCATGTGACAACACTGAAGAAATGACACTTTGCTACAATGTAAAGTAGTGAGTGTA
>JANDJT010000167.1:8441413-8452993 GCA_024331685.1 Stegophilus panzeri | reverse complement strand
TTTTCCCTCCCCGGTGTCATGTGACTTGTTAGTGTTACAAGGTCTCAGGTGTGAATGGGGAGCAGGTGTGTTAAATTCGGTGTCATCACTCTCACACTCCCTCATACTGGTCACTGGAAGTTCAACATGGCAACATGGCAAATATTTACAAAAATGTGAGGGGTGTACTCACTTTTGTGAGATACTGTATATAATATGTATGTGTATGATAAATATCTGATGTCTGAAATAACACAGACACAGAAATAAGACTGACACACGCATAACAAATAATAATAAAAAATTTTATATATATATAAAAATTATTCCCTCGACCTGTCAGCAGCACGTCAACATCAGTATGCGTAACGTATGCGTGTGTTTTATCTTAATAATTGGCGTGTGACGATGCGTGTGTAGTGTAAAAGAATATGGACAGATTTCTTAAAAGAAAAGCTCCAGATGTTTCTGGACCATCAACTTCATCCTCATGTAGCTGAAGCCTTGTTTATACTTTCACCTGGCTCCTCCACTGACTGTGCGCACACCTCCCCAAACGGACGAGGCATTTATACTTGACACGCCTGCCATTGTAATATTCTTTGAACCGAATGGGGGCGACTCTGAGTAATCCTCTATAAACCAGCAGGAAGTAGTTTGTCGGAACAACCATAGCAACGCTTACAAACAAGGCGTCTTGCGCATAGTTGCTGAATGCTGAGGAGGAATTGTTGTTTGTTGTTGACGATGTTTGCTTTCAGTAAACTTCATTAAAACCCACAGTATGACAAAAAGAGCAAAGAATCATATAAGTCTCATATAAAATTAGAGATGCACCGATAATAGATTTCTCAGTTGATACCGATAACCGATTATTCAGTGTGATATCGGCCGATTCCGATAGTTCATTTAAATCTTTCAACAGTGTACTGGCCCTTTTAATTCAGTGCAAGCAATGCAGCAAAAATTGAAAAAAAATTGATTCAACGCTGAAAAAAACATGAAAAATAGCCTTTATCGGCCGATACATCGGTGTATCTCTATATAGAACCCAGTAAACCTTGAGATTATCATTTGTTACATTACAAGAAAATATAGCTATAAATATGAGAGCATGTATAAAACTAAATTGAACAACCTCGATTTAAAAAAAAAAAAAAAAAAAAAAATTATTCTTGTCCTTAAGATTTTTATTAAACATGGATCTTTACTTATTATTTATTGTAGGTTGAATTTGTAAATGTTAGCAATTACTGTAGACATAAGCAAAAAGTGGGAGCTTCCTGCAAATGTCATTTCTCACATTTACAAAATCAGGTGATTTTTCACCCATCAGTGCAAATGTCTCTTTATGTATAGAGACAAAAGAAAGATATTACAGAATGATCACTCTGTATGGCTGCCCATGAAGGTAAATGTCTTTATTTATAAAGACAAAAGATTGAGGTTTAACCACCGTTTGATAGTGTAGTGACTGTGTTGGTGCACCTCCAAAAAACTTTCAGCTTTGGCTTTATTCTTTCAACAGTATGTACAAAGCAAATCCAAATCACTATTTTTTTTTTTAAAAAAAACCTGAAACATGAATTTTGTGCCATCTGGCTCTCTCTATGGTCCCGCCTGGATGGATCATAGAGAAGCCTGTACAGTCGAACCCTTTGGCAAGAGTTGCCTCAAACTCATTCATTTCCGGAATAAGGCCTCGCGCACTCAACGTGCTCGACTGCCCACTCCGCAACGACGTCATTTTTGCCGCACTCTCACTCGCGCTTACGCGTCGAGTATAAACCAGGCTTAACGCTGTCTAGCATTAGTGTTTGTGTAGGGTGCCACATATTTATGAAAATTTTCAAAGGGTGCCGTGACTGAAAAAACGTTGGGAAATGCTGGTCTAGAGCCATGATCGTTGTGTAGTGTGTAGCAATACACTCCAGTCTCGATTCGATTCACGACACTAGCTTCACTGTTTTGATTTATGATTCTCAGAATATTTGGAACAAAATTTGAATGAAGAAAAATTATGAACGAAAAGACTCCTTTATTTAGTTTTTTTTTTTCATTTCTGAATTATAAACAATACATTTATAAATTCTTCCAAATTTTGATTGAATAAACAGTGTCTGACCTAGGCACATGATTGACTGAAACATAATGAGCTTTGTAGAAGAATCAGCTACGAAGTCAGCAAAAATGTCAGATTTCCATGGTCTCTCGTATTGTATTGAAAGCTAATGAAGAGCTCTTTTTAACCGTTATAACATGATCAATGTATAATGCTTGTTTGTTGTTACAATCCGGAGATATCGGCTTCACAAGTGCAGGTTTCACATGCTCTCCATGAAAGAACGATCATGTGACCAGCGTGCCCTCTGTATATTTTAACCCTATGGATTGCACAGATGGAGTGCAACTGCATTAGATGTGTAATTAATAGAATGTGTCTTCATATGGGGATTATCTAGTATTGGGTCTCAAAAGTGTAATAAATAACTTGAATGTCTTGCTTGAGTTTGTATAGCTTCAAAGTGCAGGTGATGTTCCAGTTTGTGTCTGCTAAATAGGCATTTTCTATATGGTTGCTAAGTTGAATAGCGTATTCTTACAAATCCCACACCTGCATCTGACTGCAGGAAAATGATTGAAGTCAAGCCTTTTCTGTTCATAGACAATTGTCTGATAACAAATGTCTGATTTATTGGATAACAAATGATCATGTTTACAGTTTATAGTGCTGTGTACAGAATGTCATCAGTTATTTATTATACCACAGCACTGTTAAATTCTCGATTCGGATTGGCTTACTTTCTGAGGTCTGCAAATATTTTTCAATAAATGCACAGCTAAAGTAGTTCCAGTCAGGTCTTGGCCGCATTACAGTTCCATATCACTCAGCCAAGTTAACTCAAATAACGGAAAAGTTAGCCTAGTGTCCACCACAGCGCATGCATTGAACAGCAAACAAAATGACAACCATTTTGATTTTCCAGAAATAATAAATTGTATTTATGTATGTAATAAAGTAATAATTGATGATGGGCCGTTGAATTATTAGAAAAATAATGCGCACCCGTGGTGGTAATGTGGCCACGAGGCGATGCGGAGGCTTGAGCCATTGATGTGCAGTTATATGATAGAGAGAGTGAGCAAGAAAAAAGAAAGAGAAAGCATGAGAGCACATGTGATTGTAGTAATGAGACCAAAAAGTCGGTGAACAAGTCTCAATATTTATTTATTTATTCATCATATTATTTGCAATAATAAAAAATGAAAGCTTCCATGAACGAGTAGGCCGATCAATATCTATTTGTGTTTTTATTTGTTCTATTTTTATTTTATCAGCATGAAACAAAGTAAAAGTTACTAGGTCTAAAATGATGTTTTGGCAGGCTTGAGGTGGAATGTGTAATACATTTAGTTCCACACACGAGCATTTTAAGGCAAAAAACCTGACAAATGTGAATTAAATGTGAAATAAAACATCTGAACATTGTTGTGAGGTGTAGTGACTGTGGTATAAGCGGAGTAATTGACAACGGTCCATTGAATTATTAAAAAAAATAATGCACACCCGTGATTTTGCACCCCAGGTGTGCATTAAATTCTAAAAATTCAATGGACTGTCATCAATTATTCCTTACGTGTAACATTTTTTATCTATGATATGAACCTGTCATTCACCCTGATTTAGGTACTACTTCAGAAAAGCCAAGTTGAGTCCATGATGCACAGTCCTGGGGATTACATCTTACTGAGTGCAGATAAATATGAAATCAAGGTAATCTAAAGATCATTTTCAACTTGATTCAACTAATAGGATTGAAATCAGAGTTTGTCATTTGCACAGCTGACAAATGGGAAACTGCACATCGCAATTCTTGTAGTTGCTCCATTGACAGAGACTGGACGTATATTAACAGATCTACTAACAAAATATACTAATGTAAATGCAATATGAAGTATATCCTGGGTAAAAAGAAAAAAAAAAAAATAATGTACTTTCAGGACGCAAAAATACACACACATTAGAGATGCACAATATACATAAATATGGGTGGGTAGTGTGCATACTAAACGTGCATGGTACTACATGATCATTGAATACAATGTGTAAGTATTATGACAGGACTTTACAGAGGGCATGGCCCATCTCTCTGTGCTCAAAACAGGTGTGGCCTATAGGGAGAGAGATCAACTGTACGTGTTTAAAGACTCTCTCCGTGTCTGAGGATCGCAGTGTGTGTCTGCAGCCTCGTCTACAGTTCGATGGCCGCTACATTGTCTGCAGTTCAGACCTTGGTGTCTACCAGTGGGACTTTGCCAGTTTTGATGTGCTAAGGTAAAGCTTTAATGCCAGTTACACAAATTGGAAACCAACAAAAGTCTTCCATAACTGTTCTATCATCTTAATTTTCCTTTCTCTACATTGTTTATATTACGTAATGACAAGTAATATTCCACAGTCTGATTGTATGAGTGGAAGAATTGTCATGTGGTAAAATTTTTATGAAATAACAATTTTTGTGACCTGGATGGAATTATGGGATAATGTATGTAGCAACCCGTGTGCTGGATGTTAGACTATGTTCACATTACAGGGTTGGAGTGTACCAAATAAGTGAATGTAGCAGTAAATAAGTCAATTTAAATACAGCCAAATAACTTTTCTGTGCACATGGATATCTGCAACATGGTTGCAATGGGCTGAGGAGTCATTAAGCCTATCTTGTGGTCATTTACTATAAGTTTCAGAACAATTTGCTCCACTTGTGAAGTCTTTGACCATGCCTTTGCTTGCTTGCGCAAAATGTTAATCTGTCTTGCCACCCAGGTATGATTTATGTAGAATTTGTCACTCTAATCTTTTCCAGTGTGTTACATGTCTTTTATGCCCCTCACAGAGTTATCAAACCACATCAAGACCCAGCCAGTCCCTCCCTTCTAAGCTTTGGTGAGGTATTCGCTCTACTGTTTGACAACCACCACTTGTATGTAATGGACCTGAGGACTGAAGCCATCACAGGCCGTTGGCCGCTGCCAGCCTACCGCAAATCCAAAAGAGGCTCCAGTTTCCTTCCAGGAATCACCTCCTGGCTCAATGGCTTTGACGGCAAGAACGATGCCGGCCTGGTGTTTGCCACTAGCATGCCGGACCATAGCATTCATCTGGTTCTGTGGAAGGAGAACGGCTGAAGAGAGAAGTGAGCATGCGCCAACTTTAGTTGACACCAGGGACGCTAAACAAAAAAGACAAAAAAGGGTGCTTTTGATTTCAAAAACCTGCAGCTTAGATATTGCATGGACCAAAGTCTGTCTTTCTTCATTTCCTCTTTTCAGTTTCTGCTGTTTGCATTTAGGTTTTAGAAGAAACTGGCTCTTTCCTTTGGTCAAGTAAAAACCGTTCTTGCACATTCTGACGTATTTTGAAGTGCAGTGTGTGGATACAATATGAAACCTTGAAGAAGGTGCTGGCTGGGTTGAACCTCTCTTTCTGATTGCTACAGAAAAGTGAAAGCAACTGTGAATCAAGTACTTGACTGAACAGTAACGTCCTGCCGCAGCACAATCATCCAAATTCATGAAAACATGAAATTTATGTAAAATAAATTGTCATTTGGATTTTTTTTTTTTTTTTTTTTTTTTTTTTTTTTATATATAAAGTATTTAGTTGATCTAAATTTGAGATTAGAATACAGGATAATGAAGATTGCCTTGATTTCCTTTCAAGATTTTTGCAGATAGCTCCGCCCATGCGCTCTGGCATATCACATGTGTGGTGTACACTTTGTTGCGTGATAAACTGCAGACTGTATGGTTGGTTTGTATGACAGTCATTAGGTTTTTACTAATATTGACCCTTCAACTTTCACTTGAAATTAGTCATGTGCCTTTTTCCTTTAACACTTAAATGCCTGCAGGTATGTTACAAAAGATCTTGAAATTCATTAGTACAATCCTTATTGGAACAAATTCCAGTATGAAAGGTATATTTATTTTTTACAGTTTCGTTATTTTTTAACCCAGTATAATCAACACCACAGTATGTACTCTTACCGTTCTGCAGAGGCTAATTCACTTAAAAATGCTTCATGTGAATCTCGGTGAATGTTAATTTTTAAGCTTTATTTTTAAAGACTAATCACCTTCACTAGAAGGTTAATGTTATTTTCAGCACAATCCTTTAGTTCTACAGGACACAGATGTACAGAAAAATCTCACTTTTTTAACTTGCATCAAAGTACATGGACAAACTTTAACCTAAAACATTTCTGTCTTTTGGTAGCTGTTCAATAGTCAGGCTTGATGGTTGGTTTCAGTAGTGCTAGTCTTCTTATAACATCAGGGGAAGCCTTTTTGCTTTTAGGGCATTACCAGTGGAACCTGGGCTATACCCTCCACATTGCATGGTTTATCACAACACTTCTTTAAGACATAGACCTCACTGTAACATTCACTCATGCCACTGTAGACCATAATGCCATCAGTTCACAATGAGCAAATTTCTGGTATGTTGATTGTATATAACATGCTGTCTTTTGAATAAATGAAAATGGCTAAGAAAAGATGGCTTTGTGCAAAGAGTGCTGAATATGCAGTAAGTAAAATAGGAGTATTTTCCCTCTTACCTCAGGGCTTTGTTCTGTGCTGTGTTTTATATGCAGACTTTCCTTTAATGTGCCAGCATTATCTGTGTCCCAAATCACACATTTATGAAACACTTGTACTTTACACAACTGCCTAGTGCCTTCACACTGAAAAATGCAAACAAATTAAAGTAACAGAAGTGTGAAGCAATGAACACTTTGTCACTGACGAGTCCCATCATCCCATCTGTCTCAAAATTGTAACCGTTACTGAACACAAGATGAAAGATGTTAGTTAATCAGTTGGTATTGAATCTGACACATTTTATGCAGTATATTGTGAAACAAAGGCACACAAGGGCAGGGTTTGAAATGGCATATTGTTTATTCTATCTTTCATAGTCTTGCTTATAATAAGCTAAAAATTAGTTAATTGTTGCACTACACAGTCATGAGACTTACTTGTTAGAGAAATTCACGGAATTGTTATAACTTAGTTTTTGTACAGAGGGTACATTTTGTCATGTAAAATGTGTTTGTATCTTTTGGTGATTTAAAGTCAGAAATTAGTCACTGAGGCAGTACTGAAACAGTTATAAACCATCAAAAAAAACGCTTTAGCTTTGGTTTTGTATCAACTATCATAGCCAGTTAAGAATTCAAGAGATTTTGAGGGAAAATGTTAATTACCAAAAACCATTCAATTTTCAGATTTTTGTAACTTCCAGAGAGAGAAAAAAAAAGAGGCCGGCAAGATAAAGACTGTTTATACTGTAGCTGCTAATAACATAGCTGAAGTAACTTGCTTGAGGGAAGTGTTTCAACATTAGATGTAATTAAAAACAGATCAAATGTATATGTTGTTATTTTAATGTGGTATTCAAGGAATAAAACACTTAGGCACATGCTGCTATAGGAAAATAATCACATTTGGGATGGTAATACATCCCCCTGCTGCTTTGTTGATTATTTTGCTTTAACATCACACCCAGTGTGTTTTCTTCTTTACATGACATTGGCATTCAATTAAACTAACAAGCTCATCATCTGTTGCTAACAGCTGGCAGGTAAGGTTTGCTTGATCACAAGGGAAATACATTAGCTATGATTTTTGTTATTGGATTTACAATGGATAGGGTTATTAAGTATTGCCAAGTCAAGAAGTGCCATGCACATAAAATCTAAATCAAAGGTGCTTCAACAAAGTATTAGTTTAGGGGTGTGCACACTCATGAAACTAGGTTATTGCAAGTTTTGTGTTTTTTTTTTTTTCCCTTACAAAAATGTCTGATTGTTTTTCGCTTTATTGGTATACTTTACAATTACACATTAAAGGTGAGAAAACATCTGATATTATTTATCTTAGTTTCATTCTTTTACTTCACAAAAACCTGCCATTTTAAAAGGGGTGTGTAGACTTTTTAGATTCACTGTAAATTAATAAATACTACACTATAATCTTTTGAGACACCAATCCATCCATTTTCTGTACCGCTTATCCTACACAGGATCTGGGGGAGCCTGGAGTCTGTCCCCAAAGACTCTCTGGGCACAAGGCGGAGAACACCCTGGACAGACTGCCAGCCAATCGCTGGGCACAATCATGCGAGCGCGAACGCGCACACCCACACACACTATGGACAACTTAGAGACGCCCATCAACCTAGGCACAGGGAGAACATGCAAACTCCGCGCATGCAGGGTGGAGGTGCGAGCCAAACGTGCTAACCACTAAACCACCGTGCCACACCAAAACTTTAAAAGTGGCAAATGTGTTCAGAAATAATCCTTTGCATATAAAAATGGCCAGAAGTATGAGGTCCCTGGCATCCATGACTAGATGGAGTTTTAAAAAAGTCTATATTTATAGAATCTGAATTTCTTGATAAAGTACTAATGTGAGAGCTTTTATTGTCTAATAAGATTTTAGTGGAACCTCCACCTCATACTGTTCATTATTTATTTTGGAAATATTTTAGAATCTTTTAAGATTATAAATTTCCACAATTCCACTCATCAATCATAATATCAGATTTATTTCTTTTTCAGTGTAGCTACTGAATAATAAGCCTTAGGTCTTGGGAATAGAGGTAAACTGCAATCTTGGAGTTACCTTATTAAGTGTTAGAAGTCAAATAAAGATAATATGCCTCAGGTCCTGGTCGATATTTTTTCTTCCTCTTCTTTTTCTCTGGAAAAGGTTTTTATTTTTGTCATAAGAGTTCAGCAGTAGACCTGATCCTTTTTCCATGCTCTGAGTAAAGACCCATATTTTTATGTTCTTGACACTTGTCTCAGCCTACTGTCTGGTGTGTACTAAGTGATTTTGAATATACAACCCCAATTCTGAAAAAATTGGGACAGTATGGAAAATGCAAAAAAAAAAAAAAAAAAAAAAGTGGCATTTGAAAATTCAGTTCACCCTGTCCTATATTGAAAACACATTATTAACACATTATTTGATGTTTTACTTTGTGAATTTAATTTATTTTTGAAAATAGACACTCACTTCAAATCTGATGACTGCAACACACTCCAAAAAAGTTGGGACAGTCGACTGTTTACCACTGTGTAAAAATCACCTTTTCTTTTAATAACATGTATTAAGCGTTTGGGCACCGAAGACACCAGTTGGTTAAGTTTAGCAAGCCGAATTTTCCCCCCATTCATCCATTATGCATTTCTTCAGCTGCACAACTGTACGGGGTCTTCGTTGCCTTATTTTGCGCTTCGTAACATGCCACACATTCTCAATCGGAGACAAGTCATGCAGGCCATGCTAGTACCCACCTGCACTCTTTGCTTACACAACCATGCGCTTGTAATCTGGGCAGAATGTGGTTTGGCGTTGTCCTGCTCTGGATGGCAACATATATTTCTCCAAAATATGTACATATCTTTCTGCATTAATGGTGCCCTCAAAGATGTGCAAGTTACCCATGCCATGACAGTTGCTGGCTTTTGGACCTGACACTGATGACAGCTTGGATGGTCCTTTTCCTCTTTGGCCCGGAGAACACGACGACTGTTTTGTCCAAAAACTATTTGAAATGTCGACTTGTCGGACCACAAAACACAATTCCACTGTGCTACTGTCCATCTCAGATGAGACCGAGCCCAGAGAAAGTGGTGGCGTTTCTGGAAAATGTTGATTTATGGCTTCTGCTTTGCATAGTAAAGCTTTAACTTGTATTTGTGGATGCAGCGGCGAATGGTGTAGACTGACAAAGTTTTACCAAAGTATTCCCGAGCCCATGTCAGGATATCCATTATAGACTCATGGCGGTTTTTAAGACCGTGACGTCTGAGGGATCGGAGATCACGCGCATTCAGAAGTTGTTTTCAGCCTTACCTTTTACGCACCGAGATTTGACCAGATTCCTTGAATCTTTTAATTATATTGTGCACTGTAGAAGGTGAAATGTCCAGAATCCTATCGATTTGTCTTTGGGGAATGTTGTTCTCAACGTGTTGGATTATTCACTGACGCATCTGTCGGCAGATTGCCGAGCCTCGACCCATCCTTGCTCTTGAAGGACTAGGCCTTTTTTGGCAGCTCCTTATATACTATGATTAGACGATTGCCTCAACTCACCTTCTGATTGTTTCACATCACCTTCTTATTTCAACTTCACATCGCTATTAGTCCTAAATGGCCCCTGTCCCAACTTTTTTGGAATATGTTGCATGCATCAATTTCAAAATAAATGTTTACCTACCAAAAACTATGCAGTTGAGTAAGTAAAACATCAAATACCTTGTCTTTATATGTTTTTTGTTTAAATGCAAGTCAAAGTACATTTACAAATCACTCCTCTTTGTTCTTATTAGCATTTTCCATACTGTCCCAACTTTTTCGGAATTGGGGTTGTAGTAATCCTGGTTATCATTACTAGGATGTTTCTATATGTTTTTGCTCCTCATTGTTTTCTATCTTCCTGATGTTGTCATTTCTTGGAATCTATGCTGCTTTAGACACTAGAGGGCTCTAAAGGTTTAAGTCAGTGCTTCCAAGATGACCATAGTGTGAATAATTTAAAAAAAAAAATGTTAAAGAATGTTCCTGGCAGTTGGCAGTATCCACTCACTCATTATTATTAAAAGATTCTGTCTAAATCAGGGGTTATCAAAACCCTGCTTTAACTGTAAAAAAAAAAAAAAAAAAAAAAAATCTATTCAATAAACAATTTGAAATTCAAGGATTGTTTAAAAATGGAGAGCCTCAAGACCGTTCTCCCAGGAGTGGGCATCCCAGCACATTCAGTCCATGGTCTGACCAATTAATACTCAGAGATATATTGAAAACACCAAGAGCTAATCATGTGAAATGTGTATGTTCATGACAGCACAATCTGAGAAAGACTGAGAAAGTACGGCTTTCACAGAAGGGTGGCTAGGAAAAAGCCCATTCTCAAAATTTTGTAAAGAAAATTGCAGCATGACTTGGGTTTGCAAAATTGCATCTGAACAAACCACAAAAGTTCTGGAACAGTATCCTTTGGGCTGATGAGACCAAGGTGGAGAGGTTTGGTCATCATGCCCTCTGTTCGGCAGAAACCAAACATAGCATATCACCGCAAACACCTCATACCAACTGTCAAGCCTGGTGGTGGAGGGGTGATGATTTGAGCATATTTTGTAGCCACAGGACCTGGGACATATCAAAGTCCAGACCTCAACCCCACTGAGATGATGTGGTGAGATCTTAAGAGAGCTGTACAAAAACAATATCCTAAAGCATCAATGACCTGAAGCAATTTTGTAAAAAAGAGTGGGCCAACATTTCTCCAGAATGATGTGAGAGACTCATATACTACAGAAAACATTTACTTCAAGTTATTCTTACTAATGGTGGGTTTACATGTTACGGAATAATATAGGTGCAGGACTTGTGTGAAAATCTGATGATGTTTTAGGTCATTTTTATGCAGACATTTAGAAAATTATATACAGTGGCAAGAAAAAGTATGTGAACCTTTTGGAATTTCATGGTTTTCTGAATAAATTTGTCATAAAATGT
>JANDJT010000167.1:8381353-8394766 GCA_024331685.1 Stegophilus panzeri | reverse complement strand
CATTTTGGAATAAAGCTGTAACATAACAAAATGTGGAAAAAGTGAAGCGCTGTGAATACTTTCCGGATGCACTGTATATTTACATGTACATTTAACATGTGACTTAACTGGAGTGGTGTATTCGTATGCACTTATCAGTCTTGTGCTAAATGTGTGTTTAGTAAAGCTAAACCCACCCACTGAGGATGTTAAAATCAAAGTCCAAACCCAGTGAACAAAGGCATCTTAATTTCCCTTTCAAAGATATTTGCTTTTGCACCTTTGCAGGCTTTTGTTTGAACCCTGAGACATTATTCACAATGAGAACATGGAGTCAAAGCATCAAGCCTGATTTACAGCCTACTGTGCTTTCCTATACAAAATATAACTGGGGGGGAGGAAAACAAAACAAAACAAAAAAAAAACTGGAGCAGTGTGAAGAGGAAGATGCTGCTGCAGTGATAACAATAAGAGAATTGCTGACCATTCACACTGGATGGTCATGCTGAGAATCTGTCCTATAGACTTCAACTGTCTGCTATGGCTGTTTCTCTGTATTCATGCTCCTTCTCTGCTTTGTTGAGTCCAAGCCAGATGCCAACAAAGAATGTTATATTTTGCAAGTTTTCTTCAGTTGCTTAAATGCAATTCCTTTGCAGATGTTATGCATTCTAAACATTGGAGTTTGCAAAAATTTTAATTTAACTAATTTTACTACAGGAGTTTCAGCTCTTGTTTAACACATTTGTCACCATTCTGCACTTAACATTTTCGCAGTTCGTATTTGTCTGTACTTTTTATGGTGCACCGATGAAGACTTCTGTTGTGCTGTACCAGCATACAGTAATGACAAATTTGAACTGAATCAAACTGAATCTGAATTAAATTTTGCTCAAAAGATCCATCTGTATTCACAAGATGCAAAGTAAGCCTTACATAGCCTAAGTGATGTAATGCTAAAGTGATTCTTTTAAAAATTCAAGAAAATCCAAGAAAAAATGCTTACTGAAGATGAATGAATAAATGAAAATATAAGTGACACATAAAGTAACTATGGTGCTGTGATGTACATTGGTTTGGCAGTGTTGTGAGTGAGCTGACAGCTGTCTTAGGCACACTTCACTACTATTTCCCTGCCCCACAGCAAACACTAGAAAAAGTTAAATGCAAAATTAAACAAAAAAAGCAAAGGAGAAAAGTATCACAAAGTAAAAGACACAACTCAAGAAGTAACTTCAAGGGGAATTTTTTCCTTAAAGTCTCCCCCACCCCACCAGATATACTGTATGTCTACTAAATGAATGTTGAATAAATTCAGTAAAAAAAGAAAACCACTGATTTGATTCTGGCTGGCATTTTATTGTTTTTTTTTTTTTTGTTTGTTTGTTTTTTTAATGTAACCAAAGGACATTTAATGCTGGCTCTGTGTGTGTGAGAGAGAGAGAGAGAGAGAGAGCCCACACAGCATTAACAATATTCCTCGCTGACTGTGTCTCCTTTGCAGGTAACTCCTGCAATGCCACCTGTTTTACAGGATCGAGTACGGCTCTGACGTCCTCCACTGCAGCCTAACCAGGAAGACCAGCAGCCCCAGTTCCCCAGCTGTTCTATGGGCTGGTCTTTATCTGCAAACACAGAGGAATGAGGGGCACAATGCGTCACTGATTAATTAATTCACTGACTAATTACACAGTGTCTGACTAATAAGTTTACACAAAGTATGCAACAGAACAAGGATGCCCTGCCACACAGAAGCCTTTTTAAAATATGTGATTTTTTTGTTAGGAGTTGTAAACGTTGAGAATCTATCAGTCTCCTTCACTCACCTTTAATTAGTTCATGACGTATGGTCTGGCAGGCAAGGCCTTCGAAGTGCAACGGGCACAGGCATATGCAATTGCCATCTACCTGGGCCACAGTGCCACCATTCTGGCATGGCTGGCACTTACACACACTGTACTCTGCCATGTATTCATTCAAGGCCCTCTGCAAGTTCTCCCTCCTTGGCTGGGCATCAGGGAAGTTCACAGGGATTGCACTGTAGATGGGCTCAGGCTGCAACACAGAATTATAGTCAGATCAAATGTACATATATAATTATTAGATGAATAAGTTTTATCAGCTATGTACAATTTGGGAAGAAATGTAAATGGTTCTGTGCAGACGTGCACATTTTAAGCATAGGGTTGAATTTGCAAATTACTTGCCATGCATCATACAGAATCACATTTGTGTATATGTATTTATGTAAGTGTATTTTACAATCAATAAATAAATAAATAAATAAATAAAACAAAAAAAGCTAGACTATTGCCACCCCCCCCCCCCCCCCAGCAAAACAATACAAGCCGAAAGACTTATTAATCTAAAATAATATAAAATGCAATTTAAAAAATTTAAACTCCTACAAAGTATGGAAGTTAACAGTGGCACATAAGACCCAGCAAAGACTATTTTCCAATCAAGGAGTGTGTTTACATCACTGTGGATGAGTGCAGGCAGGTCTGAGAGTGTCGCTGCCCACTCCACATAATGATTCCAGTTTAGCACACCGTCTTTATTGAGCTGAGACTTCATGGCCGCTGCTGATCTTGGGGAGCCTCCCTTCACTGCACTGATCACCTTATCAATCAGTGGCTCACTTTTATCTGCCACTGTTGGACAGAGACAGAAGATTTGATTGAATTTGTGATTTAAAATTTTTTTTTTTTTTTTTTTTACTTTTCAGAGAAGACCCAATGGCATTCAACAATTTTATATTATACAGGTTATAGTTTATTTATGCAGTTAGAGACACATACCTGTGTCATCAGATTTCAGCTCTGTACACTTGTTGTTTGATACGGTTGTGCTTGGATCTAGATTTCCTGAAATATTTCCAGTGAGCTGGAAATTTTGGTTAATCCCGATTTTCAAGCAGTCCTTCAGCAAAGATTCTGTCTTCTCTGCAAGCCCAAAGAGAAGCAGCACTAAAATTAACTTCTCTGTGATATGCCACCTTTATAGTGGTGCTTGAAAGTTTGTGACCCCTTTAAAATTTTCTGTATTTCTGCATAAATATGACACAGAACATAATCAGATTTTCACACAAGTCCTAAAAGTAGACAACGAGAACCCAATTAAACAAATGAGACAAAAACATTATACTTGGTCATTTATTTATTGTGTGAGTGAGCACCCTATTTTATTTAAAGAACAGGGATCTATCAAAGTCTTATCTTCACAACACATTTGTGGAACTGTATCATGGCATGAACAAAGGAGATTTCTGAGGACCTCAGAAAAAGAGTTGTTGATGCTCATCAAGATGGAAAAGGTTACAAAACCATCTCTAAAGAGTTTGGACTCCACCAATCAACAGTAACACAAATTGTGTACAAATTGAGGAAATTCAAGGCCATTGTTACCCTCCTCAGGAGTGGTCGACCAACAAAGAGCAAGACATGTAATAGTCCATGAGGTCACAAAGGAACCCAGGGTAACTTCTAAGCATCTAAAGGCCTCTCTTATATTAGCTAATGTTAATGTTCATGAGTCCACCATCAGGACCACACTGAACAACAATGGTGTACATGGCAAGGTTGCAAGGAGAAAGTCATTGCTCTCCAAAAAGAACTTACTCTTGTCTGTGATTACTTTATTATTGAGGACGTATACAAGTTCATATTCTCCCCCCACTCTTCCATTCTTGGTGTAATGAGTCCCATAATCCTCCAAGAAGCCAAAATACTGTCCCTTCTCATATTCTAAAGGCAGTGCATCTACGTCATCCAAGAATAACTGCGAGACCTCCAGACCTCGAGACCTCATTCTATATGTGCCTAGTTGTACTTTGCCCTTCACTCTGAAGAAGGACTTTTCCTGCAAAAGGACATGGTGTAGAAAACAAAAAGACAGATCATGGTAGCTTAAAACAGAATGTTAGTACTGTGTATCTGTGTCCAGTTTACATAAAAAGCTACAACTACATTAATTAATCCATAGAAAACCTTCAAATCCCTGCAGGACAGTCCATGCATGATAGCCTGCTATTTTTTTATATGGACATAAAAGTCTGTACTATCATGGGAAAAAGAAAGTACAACCTTCTTAATATATATTTTAGTTATAAGCCTAAATAACAGCTGTGTGGTTCTCAACAACTTCTATAAACAAACAAACAAAAAAACCAAAATATTTCAATATGTAGTCACTTTTTCCCCAAAAAGTAAACCAACACTCAGAAGTAGACTTTTTCTGTAGGAGTTTTATCAATCAATTTGAAGAAATTTGGAGCCACTCTTATTTAGAACTTTGCTTCAATTCATTGATGTTTGAGGGCATTTGTTTATGCACAGTTCGCTTAAGATCCCACTACAGCATCTCAATGTGGTTGAGGACTTTGACTTGGCCATTCCAACACTTTGATTTTTGTTTTCTTTCGCCATTCAGATGTCAATTTGCTTATGGACAAGTACTTGGGGCACCTCGTAGAGCAGGAACAACCTTGATATCACCATTTACTTGGAAGAAATAAATATTTGTGTGAAAAAAACCCAACAATTATTTATTTATTTATTTTTTAGAACTTTTCTCTAAACATATTGCCCCTAGATGGCTAGGTAAAAAACAGAAATACTTATGAAAAACTGATAATTATTAAAGCCGTGAGTGTCTACTTTCATATGAGCCATTAACCACTACTGTGGAGTGTGACATCTCAAATAAATTCAATGCTGAACACGGGTACCCCCAAAAACACATGAAAATTCCATTTTTTGGCTACTGGTAAAAAGAGTTAATTAAACAGTTAATAGCTCTGAATGTCTACCCTTGGTTTGAATACTGGGATTGCATTTGTTGTTAAAAATGATAAACCAACATGAAGACCAGAGAGCTTAAAATATAGCTCAAGGTGCAGACGTTCAGCTTTACTTTCAGGGTATACATACTCAGCAAAAAAGAAACGCCCTCTTACATTCAACTACTTTTATTTCGAGCAAATTTAAGTACTACAGTGCTTCTCATCCTCATGGACTGCACCACATTTGTAAGTTCTTGCTGTGAGATATTACCCCACTCTTCTACCAAGGCATTTGCAAGTTCTTGATCACGTCTGGGGGGGCACATGGTTACATGTAATTTTCCACTGGAAGGACGATCAGCTGTCCTTCCTGTCTCCCTGTAGCACCGTTTTAGGCGTCTTACCTGCAGCATGATGAATGACAGAAGAATTCTTTCCCTGATGAAGAAAAAGCTCTTCACAACAGTGAGAATAAGAACAACCTCCAGGAGGTAGGTGTCTGTGTCAAAGCCACCAATCAAGAGAAGCCTTTAGCAGAGTAAATGCAGAGGGTTTACCCAGGGGAAGGTTTACCATTTTGGGGGCCGTAAGCAAAGTCAGGACATGAGGCCTGCATCTTCTCTCTCCTGAGGCAACATTGATATTCAATGTCAACAGTAAACGCAAGGCAATGCTTAAATTGCCAAAAGGTCCAAGAGGTTCTCCTTGTAGATATAATCTAACATCTCTGCAGGTGTAGAGATGTGATCTGGAAAAACATGAACAGCTGCCCTCACTTCAGGAATTATGTCCTAACTGTCAAAGTCTCCCAATGCTCCAGTTTCTTACATGATTCATCCAGGGTGCTCTCTTGAACTGCCTTCTTCATGTTATCAGCCGAATACAGAAATCCAAACAGAGAAAACAACACAAAAAACAAACTGCCAGGATGTCAGATCCTTATACAGATTCTGTGCCACACACAATGTCTCTCCATCCTTCTTTTCAGCTGCATGTTCACAAAGTGCAGTTGAGGCCTCTACCATCTCAGGCAACTGGTGACATAGTGCTTTTATACTTTTAATGCAATTCCTATCTTGTTGTTGAAAATTTTTGGCACTGAGCTTCACATGGCTTTGCAGGATTGATCAGCATTGTACTGATGCAAAAAAATGTCACAGAAAGCACAGATGACTTAGCAGCATCAGCCACAACTAAGTTTAGTGAATGACTGCTGCAGAGAACACACAGAGACTTGTTGCTGATCTCAAGCAGTCTTTTCTGGACTCCCTGCTTGTATCCCATCATATTACTCCCATTATCTTAGGACTGACCACAACAATCTGAAATGTTCAATTTGAAACTGTTAAGCTGCTCAGTTAGGGTATTAAACAGACCTTACCCTGTGGTATCATTCACAATGACAAATCCAACAAAGTGCTCTGCAATGTTTGCTAAAACCAACGACTCACAATTCATAATGCGAAGCAGCAAGGTTAGTTGTTCATTGTGACTAATATCTGGGGTGCAGTACATTATCACAGAAATGTTCTATGCCTTCTTGGCTTTCTGAAGAACTGCATACTCTGTTTTCTCTCCAACTAATGCAATGAGCTCGTTTTGGATGATATTATTAAAATAGTGATCTTTGATCTTCTTTTTCTCAATTCTTCTAAGGTGTTCACTCATTATACTCCTTATATTATTATATTCCTTTCTACGTATCCAGACTGGTAATAAATGAGGTCAAAAGGAGTCATCAATTGAGTTAACCGCTTGTGGCCAGCAAGGGCCCCCCAAGCCTGCGGGGCCCCACGCATTTGCGTGGTTTGCATGGTGGTTAACACCACTACTGAGTTTATGACAAGATGAACAACATTGTTAAGCTTCAAAAACATGATTAGTTTGCCAAAATCATATTTAAAAACCTGTACTGTTGAGACAAAGATCACCAAATAGTAGCAGAATGATGGGAGGATGAAAATATAGAAAAGGGAAGGAACAAAGCATAAAACCTCATCAATAAAGCATGTAGTGTTATGGCATGGGCATGTATGGCTGCCAATGGAATTGGTTCCCTTGTATTTATTGATGATGTGACTGCTGACAAAAGCAGCAGGATGAATTCTGAAGTGTATAAGGCTTTAGTATCTGCTCAGAGTCAGCGAAATGCTTCAAAACTCATTTGACAGTGCTTTACAGTGCAGATAGACAATGATCCAGAGCATACTTTGAGCAAACCAAGACTTTTTTTAAGGCAAATAAGTGGAATGTTCTGCAATGGGCAATTCGGCCACTTGACCTGAATTCGATTAAGCAGGAATTTCACTTGCTGAAGGCAAAACACCAACAAGCAGGAACTGAAGACAGCTGCAGTAAAGATCTAGCAGAGCATCACCAGGGAAGAAACCCAGCATCTCATATGGGTTCCATACTTCAGGCAGTCATTGACTGCAAAGGATTTTTTGCAACCAAGTATTAAAAGTGACACTTGTAATTACCCTCCAATTAAAACTAAAAGTCTTCACTATGTGCTCATATTATTTATTTGATTACAACTTGTATATACTGTAGTACACAACTGAAATAACAAGAACTTTGTCAATGTCCACACATTTATGTACCTGAATTTATTATGATAGGAGCAGCGCAATGCATAAAATCATGCAGATACAGGTCACCAACAACCAAGCTACTGTGAATGCATTGTGCTGCTGCCATGATTGGCTAATCGCCTAATTGCATTAATGGACAGGTGTACAGCCATTCCTATGACATTTGATATATATGATTAGAATCATATTGAATTATTATAATTTAGTTATTAAATATATAAATAAATTATAATATAATTATAATTTTAGTGTTTAGAATTATAAAGATTTTTTGTATAAATTCAGCTCTAAATCTGTATAATTGGGGAATGTGTATAACAGATTTTTTCAAATAATTATTTTTACTGTAAGATTCAATAAGACCAGCTTTGGTAAAACTTACTCTCATGTGTGTCTCATCCAAAAACATTCAGAGTGTAACTGTTGCAGTTTTGAAATACTGTTATATAGTTAAATGTTAATAAATGTTTATTGACAGTGCAGCGATTATCATTTCATTTTAAGTAAGTTTCAACAGTGTAATTTTCTTTTCAGTACAAGGAACGGAATTCATGGAATTCTTGTACATGGTAATCACACATACATACATGCTTATATTGAAATCTTGCTGATTTATAAGTCAATTTGGATAAAAGTTTTTGCTACATGATTAATTAAGAATGTAAGAAGCATTTTACTTACCTTAGTGGTGCTGTGTTCTGTGATAGTTTTGATCATTTCTCTCTTTTCAGTCCCGGTGTCAAATCCAGCTGTGGCACTCACGAGTTGTGTGGAATTATTCTGAGTAGATGAATCAGTAGGTGTGAACTTGAAGGATAATCCTATGCTTGTTTCGGAAGTGATATCTTGGGTGATTTCACTCAGCAATGAGTGAGTGTCTTTGTAGACTTCGTTAGAAGTAGTCTCTTCTACTAATGTCTGGAGGTAAAAGAACCAGTATCGGCATAAATGTTTCACATTTACTGAGATGGGTTATGTTGGACTGTTTGTCTGTGTCTGTTCCTTTCAATGTGCTGTGTATTTATTTATATAAATACACAGGGCATTTTAAAGGTTACATCTGATTCTTTTTAAAGGAATAATAATTCAGTGAAAAATCGAATTTTCCTGGTTGTTATCTATATAAAGCACGTGAACTTTAGCTTCAGTGCAAAGCTAAAGTTCATGTGCTTTAGCTTCAGACTGAAGCAGGGTCATGTGAAACTTAGCTTCAGTGTGAGGGCTTACAGTTTGCCCTGTCACTTGTGTAGGTTCTGAATCTTTTATATCATGACTGATTACTGTGTATGACCCTGCTTTGTCTTGTCTATTCTCTGTTTTTGTTCTGCCCTTTTGGAATTAATGCTATCTTTGATTATTGACTCTGCCTGCCTTTTTGACTTTTGTTTTCAGATTGCATATAATATGAAATTTATTGGTATTTGACCTGGAACCTTCTAACTCTGCCTTTTGTCATAATAACCTCCTGCATATGGATCCCTATAACATGCCTGAGAGCCCTTTGTTAAAGAAGGCTTCACCTAACACTGGCTCCAGCAGATGTTAGTGATCTGCTTTCTGCTTTTGCTTCCCAAGGTCACAGCTCCAGCAGTTATCCTCAGACATGGAAGAATTCATCTGGGTTGTTAGAGAGGAACAGGGAGCACCCCAAAGTTAACATCTAGGAATGCACGTGAGTAACACAGTTACTTCCGCTAACCTGGATGTTTTTCAACATCATATCCTTGTCGCGCTACCAAGTACAATGGTTTACCTGGAAAATGTAAAGGCTTTCTAATGCAATGTGCCATCTTATTTGCAAACTCACCCCACCTGAGATGTGGATAAAATCCCTCAAGTGCTTATGTTGCTAAATGGGTTACCATAACCACTGACCTGATGAATCTCAACCAAACCTATGCCGAAAGAGTTTTTTTTAATCACTCCAAGTCTGAAAAGGATACTCCCACTAAAGCCAGGTAAACATTCTATTGCTGATTATGTGCTAAAGTTTTGCACCCTTGCTGGAGAAAGTGGATTCAATGAGCCAGTATGAAAACCATGTTCAAACAAGGCCTCACCGACCCACTCTAAATGGAATTAGCCTGAAGAGGTGGATTTTGCTCTCATTTAATCAGATTATTCAACTCGCCATTTGGACTGATGATAATCTGCTCAATGTCATGAGGGAGAGTCCAGGGAGAGGGATGCACAGAACTTCTTTATTACTGACAACACACAGAGGAAACAGACTCAAGGAATAGTAAACACGAAGGAACTAGGACAACCAGAAACTAGTGATGGGTGCTTTCAAAACTTCATGAAGCTTCGAAACGTTTGCAAATCTTTTGTTTCAAATCAGTGGTTTGGCATGTGTATCAAATTGACCAAGTCACGTGATTTCAGCAAACGAGGCTTTGTTACGTCGTTACTGTTTCGAAATGTCCATCAGTTCTTCACTAGGGGGTGTTCACTCCAGGTGAACCAATGAACCAGTGTTTAATATATAATTTGAACTGTCCTCTGGTCAGTTTTATTATGTAGGTTTATAAAACTGAAATGATTCAATAGTGTTTGTACTGATCCATGGTCAGTGCTCGCCTCAGGATGCCTTGTTAATCATCTGACAAAATCCCACCAAATTTCCTGGTAAAAATATAGTAGACATGGCCAGATGTTATGGGTTATTACGTAGGTGAGAGAGAATTTGGACAGTTTTGCATTTATTAATCTTAATTTTTCATGACCAAAACAACCTATAGTTATTCACAATGAGGAGCCTACAGGTTACAAAACCAAGCTCAAGTAGTTGTCAGACAGATGTTAAAAACTCATCACATTAAAAAAAAACACAACAATAAAATAAAAATAAAAAAAACTATTTTTAAATGGCTCTTATAACAATGTGGACAGGGACCCAGAATTTGAATTTGCCAGTCAAGAACACTGTCGGCTCCCCCACATACTTCCTTGTTTGACACAAACAACATGTCTGAATCGTTGTCAAGGATGTTTTGGATCAACACCTGCAAGTGTCCACTAGGTGTCACCGTGGAGAGGGGTGTCGGATTGTTTCGAAGCTTCGACACTATATGGCACATTTGCTTCAACTGCTTCAGTGTTCCACGAAGCCTCGATCTGCCCACCACTACCAGAAACTACTACAAAAACTCAGAAGCACAAACATAACCTAACTTGATGCAATGCTGCAGCAACTGAGGAGAAAAACCTGAACTTAAATAGAGCACCAATCAAGCAGGGAAAATAAAACATGGATATGGTTAGACAGGAAATGAGGGAGACTACAGAAGAAGTTGTTCTGCAAGGACAGTCAGTGTGCCCTCTGGTGGCCAATGGTGGAATTGTCCCTGGGGGGCCATGACACTCAGGGCAAGGAAACACTGCTCACAACTCACAGCCCCAGGTCATCCACTGTCATGCCAGAAGTCAAACCGATGGGAATTGCACAGGTCAATCTATTTGCTGAAGAGAGGGGCACTTTTGAGCAATGTGCACGTTGATACTCCAAAATAAGAAACAAAGCCAGGTTAGCAAACTTGTTACTCCAGTGATAAATGCATTACCCTGACCATAAAGCTATCATTTACATTTATGGCTTTTGTCAGATGCCCTTATCCAGAGTGACTTACAATTATCTAATTTATACATTTGAGGGTCAAGGGCCTTGCTCAAGGGCCCAGTAGTGGCATCAGACGTCCAATGCCTTAACCACTGAGCTACCACTACCCCTATTTCCCTGCTCTTGTTGACTATGGGGCTGCAGGAAATTTTATGGATGAAAATGTGGCAAAAATATTGAATATCCCTCTCATCCCTCTCACAGGTCCCAGACTGTCAAGGCTATTGATGGAACACCATTATGCATGGGAAAGTTTTCTAAGTGCACCATTGCCCTTCAAATACAGATGGAAATCATTCATGTTGAGACGTTCATTCATCATCACTAAATCACCTAATAACCCCATTGCCTTAGATTTACCCTGGTTATCAGATCTCCTGGAAATCTGATGAGTTGAATGAAGGAAATTAAGATGAGTCAAACATGTTATACCAACTGCCTTTCTTTGCCATGTCACTCCACTCACATAGAATGTCCCGAAACTCAGACTGAAGTGGAGACACTTGAACCCTGCTCTGATCACACTGAATCAGTAAGTCATCAGTAAGTCCAAGGCCACCCAGCTACCACCTCACCCTTGAGATTGTGCCACTGACCTCCTGGCAGGGGCTTGCATATCCTTTGTTGCTCCCAGAAACCAAGGCCATGGAGGAGTACAGTGGTGCTTGAAAGTTTGTGAACCCTTTAGAATTTTCTATATATCTGAATAAATATGACTTAAAAACATCATCAGATTTTCACACAAGTCTTAAAAGACAAAGAGAACCCAATTAAACAAATGATACAAAAATATTATTCTTGATCATTTATTTATTAAGGAAAAGATCCAATATTAAATATATGTGAGTGGCAAAAGTATGTGAAGCTCTAGGATTAGCAGTTTAATTTGAAGATGAAATTAGAGTCAGGTGTTTTCAGTCAATGGGATGACAATCAGGTGTAAGTGAGCACCCTGTTTTATTTAAAAAACAGGGATCTATCAGAGTCTGATTGTCACAACACATGTTTGTGGAAGTGTATCATGGCATGGACAAAGGAGATTTCTGAGGAACTCAGAAGAAGAGTTATTGATGCTCATCAGGCTGGAAAAGATTATAAAACCATCTCTAAAGAGTTTGGACTTCACCAATCCACAGTCAGACAGATTGTGTACAGATGGAAGAAATTTAAGACCATTATTACCCTCCCCAGGAGTGGAGACCAACAAAGATCACTCAAAGAGCAAGACGTGTAATAGTCCACAAGGTCCCAAAGGAACCAGTGGTAACTTCTAAGCAACTAAAGGCCTCTCTCACATTGGCTAATGTTAATGTTTATGAGTCCACCATCAGGACAACACTGAACAACAATGGTGTACATGGCAGAGTGGCAAGGAGAAAGCCATTGCTTTCCAAAAAGAACATTGATGCCTCTCTGCAGTTTGCTAAAGATCATGTGGACAAGCCAGAAGGCTATTGGAAAAATGTTTTGTGGATAGACGAGACCAAAATAGAATTTTTGCTTTAAATGAGAAGCATTATGTTTAGAGAAAGGAAAACACTGCATTCCAGCATAAGAACCTTATTCCATCTGTGAAACATGCTGGTGGTAGTATCATGATTTGGGCCAGGATGACTTGCCATCATTGATGGAACAATGAATTCTGATGTATACCAATGAATTCTAAAGGAAAATGTCAGGACATCTGACCATGAGCTGAATCTCAAGAGAAAGTGGGGCATATAGCAAGACAATGAACTGAAGCACACAAGTCGTTCTACCAAGAATGGTTAAAAAAGTATAAAGATAATGTTTTGGAATGGCCAAGCCCAAGTCTTGACCTTAATCCAATAGAAATGTTGTGGAAAGACCTGAAGCAAGTGGTTCATGTGAAAAACCCACCAACATCCCAAAGTTGAAGCTGTTCTGTACTGAGGAATGGGTTAAAATTCCTCCAAGCCAATGTGCAGGACTGAACAACAGTTACCAGAAATGTTTAGATGCAGTTATTGCTGCACAAGGGGGTCACACCAGATACTGACAGCAAAGATTCATATACTTTTGCCACTCACAGATATGTAATATTGGATAATTTTCCTAAATAAATAAATGACCACATATAATATTTTTGTTTCATTTGTTTAATTGGTACTCTTTATCTATTTTAGGACTTGTGTGAATATCTGATGATGTTTTAGGTCATATTTATGCAGAAAATATTAAAAGGGTCTCAAACGTTCAAGCACAATTGTACAGTGCATCCAGAAAGTTTTCACAGCGCTTCACTTTTTCCACATTTTGTTATGTTACAGCCTTATTCCAAAATAGATTAAATTAATTATTTTCCTCAAAATTCTACAAACAATACCCCATAATGAAAACGTGAAAGAAGTTTGTTTGAAATCTTTGCAAATTTATTAAAAATAAAAAACAACAAAAAAAGCACATGTACATAAGTA
>JANDJT010000167.1:8346934-8381253 GCA_024331685.1 Stegophilus panzeri | reverse complement strand
CCATTTTGGAATAAAGCTGTAACATAACAAAATGTGGAAAAAGTGAAGCGCTGTGAATACTTTCCGGATGCACTGTACATTTCTGGGGTGCTGGCACAGGCCTACAATTGCCCATCAATGTCACATGCTGCAGCTGGCTTCTTCTTCTTCTTCTTCTTCATGGAAAAGAAGGATTATGGGTGTAGATCCATGGTGTGGGAGAGTGTGGAGATAGACTCAGCCAGAATCTTACCCTAGCACATTTTCAAAGCACAACAGAAAACAGCAAAAACTTGTGGCTTTCACTTTGTCAGGATAAGTAAGTGCACATCTCTCCCAGTTTTGGACATACAGGAATTCATTGAACCCAGAGGTTAGTGGAGAATCAATTCTGGTGGAGGACCCTGAAGCATAATGTGGAACAGTGTATCAAAACTTGTGCAGTCTGTGTCTAGACCTGGACCTCCCACCAACTACCCATCAGACTTCTTGAACCCCTTCTCTTACCCCAATGATCCTGGTCACACATTGTCATTGAACTTCATTGCTGACCTCCCGACATGTCAAGGTAACATGACCTTATTTCCTTAGGTACTTACTTGCAATACTTATTATTATTGACTGCTTTTCCAAGGCATGTCACCTCATTTCTCTGCCTAAACTCCCCACTGCTATGGAAACTGCAGAAGTGATACTCAAGGAAGTCTTCAGATTCTATGGCTTCCCAGAGGACGGTGTCTCTGACAGGGGGTTCAGTTTATGCCCCGTGTGTGGCATGCTTTTTGTAAACAACTGAACATTACTATCAGTTTCACCTCAAGCTACCAACTGCAATACAGTGATCAGACTGAGAGGCTGAATCAAGAGATTTGGAGGTGTCTTTGCTCCTACTGTGCTAAGAACCAGCAGGACTGGAGCTGATACCTGCCATGGGTGGAATATGCACAGAATTCCCAGGTCCACTTCTTGACAGGCCTCACTGCCTTTCAGTGTGTCTTGTGTACTTGTTATGTGTTCTATGTATAGAAGCTTCTAGCAGGACGTCATCAGCTCATTGGACCTTCACTGGACCTTCAAAGTCCTTAAAGGCTCTGGTATACATCGTTTTTTATGCATACGCTAGCATATACGCACAGTCGTATGCATAGCCTTTCAAAGTATACTCCATTTGACATGTACGTGTACAGAGACGGTGGGAACTTGCACAACTTGCACTACCTCCTGGCCTAGAGTCAGTACATAGCAGTAAAGTAGGTCTTTTGTTGTGAAGGATGACAACAAAGAAGAATCACAACAACATGAAGAAAAAAATTAAAATCAGTAAATAAGTTTCCTATGAGGTTATTCACATGAAATTTTCACCAGACATCAGTTTTAACTCAAGAAATCTCGTCTTACCAGTCTACACTCTCCCAGTATTTCATAGGCTTGTCCAAATGAGTTGTAGCAAACTTTAAACAAGCTTCGACATGCCTTTTATTTAGTAATGTACTTCTTGGTCAGAAATCTTGTGAGGAGCTCCTGTGCGTGGCCGGTTGATGACGAAGTGATGCTGCTTCCACTTGCGGATAATGGCCCCAATGGTGCTTACTGGAGGATTCAGAAGTTTTGAAATACATCTGTATTCGATTCCATCAATATGTTTTGCAACAATAAGGTTGTGAAGGTCTTGGGAGAGCTCTTTGCTTTTACCCATCATGAGATGTTTCTTGTGTGACACCTTGGTAACGAAAAACCTTTTTATAGACCATCAATTTATGAACCCAGCTGATATAAATTTGCACAGATAGAGGGTATAATTACTTATGGATTTCAGCTGCTTCCTTGCCTTACCTTGCCTTTGAGAACTGCTTTTTCTTAGCCTGTTCAATACTTTTTTCCTGTCATTCCACTTTATTACATATAACTTTATTTATGGACTTTAATGTTGTGAATTCTTTATAGTTCCAGATTTCTTGAGTTAATACTGATGTCTGGTAAAAATTTCATGTGAATAGCCTCATATGAAATATATTTACTGAAAGAAATGTTGATGCTGTACAAATCCTTATACACTTTAAGGCTAGAATTATACAAATGCGGGTACTTTCTAACCCGCACTCATTTTGTTTCTGTCTTTTCCGTTTATTCCGGTTTTTTTTTCAACTACCTTGAAAATCAATGGCCCTGGGTCACTGTTGCCACTTTGTGGAACAACTAAATAGTGCAAAAGAATTAATGTGCATGTGCGACCTGCACATACAAAGTACGCACGGTTAGAAAAATCAGGCGGCGCGCATACAGTACGTGCGTATTCTGCTGATTACGAAATTTGCGTCGCATGCTTTCTACTTAAAAGTGAACCCAATATCAATGAAGTAGAACTCCCACCATATTACCATAGTGAACCAACTTTCCATATCTCACTACACAAACCCTATCTCTCTGTACCATCTCACCAGGTACCCAGAGCTAAACATATTAGACATTGAGGGAGCACCTGCATACAGTGTCAGAGAACTCCTCAACTCCAAGTTCTGGGGTAACACAATGCACTAACTGGTTGCCTGCGAAGGACACAGGCCTAAGGAATTATCATGGATCCCTGCTAAGGACATTCATGGGCCCTCCCCTGATCTCAGACTTATGCTTCCAGAACATCCTGATCATCCTGCCCCTAGACACAAATGAAGACCCCGCTGCAGGTTTGGCTTGGCTTCAAGAGCCATCTATAACATCCAGTCCAAATAAATTCCTGCCAGACTGCCAGAGGGTGCCCTCTCCCAGTTTTGAATGTTTTATATATTACACATCTACATTTGATTTTTCACAAAAACATTCCTTTTGAACTTCGAATGTACCTCATAGTTAATGACAGCAACATTCCAGGGCAGCCTGTTGTAGCTCAATGTGGATGGCTCCTTGACACGGTCACATATTCCATTATATAATTTGTTATTAAATGGGTTCATGCGAGGGCCTGTGCCTAGAATGTTGATGCTGTTAGGTGAAAGCAGAGATATGTTTAGCACATTTACAGTATGTGTAGGACATGTGATCAACAAGTAATATAATTCTAGCCTATTATGTTGTACATGTTTTTCAATGGGTTTTGATGTTTTTGTTCTTCGTTCTATTCTGAGAGCAAAAAAACCCCACTTTCAATTGTAAGAGCATATTTAGTATGTATGCTGTTACATTTCTGTTATATTCTGTTGGATTCTGATTCATATTGCTTGTTGTTTCCGCCCTGGTGTATGTCCTACTTGTGTTCTAAGTACAGTTGTCATATGTTCTACTATTATTTGCTGCTTACCCGTATCCTGCACCCAGACCGATGTCTGACTCAGACACGGCCACATTGTTACATGGAGAGCGGATCTTATCACACTCATCCTCATCAGTTGAGTCATCACAGTCATTGTCCCCATTGCAGACCAGCCGCCTTTTAATACAGAAGCCTGTGTGTTGAGACAGTGAGAGAGGATAAGGAATCAAGCATGCCTTAAGCTGATCAATCTTCTAGGCTGGATAATTAAAAGAATACTCTGCTGTTTATTTCAACCTAAACTGTATCTACTTCACCCGTAGCATCTTTGCAATTAACACAGACAAGTATTTTGATACAGTTGCCTGTACTGAAAAAAGAACACAAAAACTGCTTACTCAGAACTCACTCATAATAGAAAAATGAGGTTTTTGTATTTAGGGTTGGGCAATAATGCAATTTATAAATGAGTCTTGATTGCGATTTAGATTTTTAAAAAAATTATTCTTACATAATGCAATTGAAAAATAATGCAATGTATTTGAAACAAAGTTTTCTTTTTATTAGAATGAAATGTAGATGTGCAAAAATAGTAACAGCACTATCTATAGCAACTAGTTCCAACAATGGTTCTTTTAAATGAACAATATTTAAATAAACCATTGTTTGCACAACTTAACGAGCCCTTCTTTCTTGATGGAGTAAATGATCACCATGTTTTTCGTGACATGAATATGATAATTCCACCACATTAATAATTTCTTTCTCCCTGGGGCTCTTCTTGTCATTTGGAACAGAAAATGTTTCAGCTGATTCTGCATTTGACTAGAGGTCACAACTTGTAATTCCCAAACTCCAACCAGTAAAAGTAAAAAAAAACACCCACCCAATTCCTAGTCATCAACTTGGGGTAGTCTCTACAAGTTTCAAGTTACAAGTTTCTTCCATGTTGACGGAGTGATGTCAAATCAACATGGATTTGACGGAGGTCAGTCAAATGTAGTATTATATTTTACATGAACTTATTCAGCTGTCTTTTCAAAGTCATACCATTTGCATATCTTTTAAGTGATATTTCCACCTTTCTTGGCTATGAGCTTATTCCTCAGCAAAGTGTTGCCTGTTCATCTAACAGGTTTTTTTTGTCTACATGCGTGCAGGGTTTGAGAGTATCACAGGCTGTAATATACGTTTATCATATTTATAATATTGCTTTGTATTGGTTTAAAATTTTGATTAGCATTTATAGATTTAAAAAAAAATAAATTAATAGGTATATGTAAACATGTACAATCTCTATTAGAACATTCTGAAAATCGTGTTAAAACATTATTAAAATTAACATAAAACATGTACGTGAAAATCGCCCAGCAATAGCTGTACTACACAATTTATATTTCTATTCTTCATTAAAAATGATCACAATCACACCGTAAACAAAATTTGGTCAATATATAGTATTCCCTCCCACTAATCAGGCAAGAAAGATTATTCTGATTGGCCTGGTATTTTTCCTTGATTACTTGGATTCTGCCAAACAAACAAAGCAAACATTTCAAGAACAATGCTGAGCTAATCTGTATTAAATGCAAAACCTACTTTTGTGAACTAGTCCTAGGATGTTTGGACTTTCTTCATAAAATTGATGTCAAAATACTCAGGAGACTCTCACACTTTAACTATAAAAAACATGTAGAGATTTGTAAACATAATGGCTGTCACATGCTAATCAATTTAAGTTACTCAGATAGCTATATCTCATGTATTGCATGGGTTTCAAAGTTATACCAGGTTGCATGAAACCTGAAACTCATGTTCAAGACAAGATTGTGAGGTAGCAAGTAAAGCTTTTAGTGTGGTTCTACATAGGCCATGGGGTTACATTCAAATAGCTGTTTCTCAGGAACTCTAGGTCTGATCAAGCTTGTGCAGATTTGTAAGTGGATTTTTAATGATGACAGGATTACTTAAAAAACATGGCTGCCATCAGATTTCAGCAGGTATTTTACAGGCTTAGCATTGAGCTACTATCATGAAACTTGAACAGTACATTGCACTATTTAGAACATTGAACAATGAACAGACTAGAACCGGAACATATGACCACATCACACCTATCTTATCCACCCTGCACTGGCTCCCAAATCAAATTTTGTATTGATTATAAAATACTACTATTGACCTATAAAGCACTTAATGGTCGTGCACTGCAGTACCTGAGCTAACTTTTTGTCTTTTATGATAAAGGGGCAGGCTGTTTGTTGGTACATCAAATAGTGAAGGCTACAGCAGGGGCAGAGCTTTCTCTTACAAACCCCTACAGTTATGGAACAGCCTTCCAATTAGTATTTGGGACTCAGACACAGACTCAGTGTTTAAGTCTAGGCTGAAAACATATTTGTTTAGTCAAGCCTTTTGTGAATATTTTTTTCTTAGGTAAAGCAGCATATCTAGAGGGTTCATGGGCATAGAGTGTTTAGTGATACCATAGGGTCTTTAGTGATATTAGACTATGGTCTTTAGTGATAATATAATAATCATTCACATTGATCAATGACTCATTTCTGTGCTCAAGAGCAGACTATGATTCAGCCACATCAGCTATACTCTTGCCAGTAATAACCTGATTCGCAGAGGAACTCATTTTTGGAGCAAACAGGTAGTGGATCTTCCACACATTGAGTCGTTGGTCTGCAGGGTTTTTTTTCTCCAATGGGTTGTATACATCTTTGACCTCCAAACTGCCCAAATATTTCAATACCCCTGGAACGATGCTAAAACAAACATGGGGAAAAAACAAACAAACCCACAATTTACATTTGTAAAACTAATTCCTCTCCTCATCCTTCTCATGTGCTTTTTAAGGCATTACAATCAAGATAATAAATAATTTCTGATAAAAGATTCATTCTGTATGTAATTCACAGTATTGTTTAATATTTTATTACTGTGTGTGTGTGTGTGTGTGTGTGTGTGTGTGTGTGTATGTGTGTGTGTGTTACCTTACCATGGTTTTAGTGCAAGGGTCACAGGGCGCCCATATAGACCAAGCTGTCATTTTACAGTCAATAGGTGTTGGTTCACCTACCTCCCTTGCTTCTCTTTTGGACCCTTGCCTTAATGGGAAAACAATTTAGTTATCAAGAGAATTTGAAATCCTGATAATCTATTCAAATGAATCAAATGTTAAACTTTACCATTCTCCAATCTGAAATACATTTGCAAAAGTATTTTAACCTACTGCAGCCTATATGTAATCTAATCTTTGTAAATGTGAATCTCATATTGGGATAAACAGTGAACCATGATACTTGGATGGACAGTTATCATGATATACCTCCCCACTCCTACTATATATTATAGCATACATGTATTTGACAGTTTGTATAAGAGAAGGCATACATACGTGAAATCACCCACACTCATTCCAGCAGTTAGCTGCAGGAAGCAGTATGTAAACAGAGCTGTTAACATCAACATCCTCATTGTGAGACTTCGGCCAGGACTGATAGACTGGTGTCTGTTCGTGTGTGGGGGGGTCTTTAGTACATCTGGAGATTGGACTTAGTGTTAATAATTTACCAGAGTTATGCAGAGTTACTGGATAAAATGTTTGCATGCTGACTTTAGTATTATTGCCTAATTTCATGATTTCCCGATCTCTATGCAGTTATTTTCCCAAAGGTTATGGAAACATGAGCAAGTACTAAATACTAAGTACTAAGAACTATATTATTATGAGTTGTAAACATTTTAAGTAATGTGTTTGGTAAAACAATTTCAAGAATCAGTTAATTTAATTGCAACAGTAGATAAAAAAAAAAAAAAAAGATTTGAGAGAACTTACCTATCTACCTACCTACCTAGCCTCTCACCCACCCAAACTATATGGCCAAAAGTATGTGGACACCTGACAATCACACTGATACGTGCTTCTTGAATATCCCATTCCAACACCATGGACATTAATTATTTAGATTTAGATTTCCAAACAAAATTAACTGTTACAGAAAAATGTATGTCAGTAAAGAAGGTAATATATTATTTTATAGTCAACTTTTCAGACAAAAAAATTAATGCTGGCTGTCAAAACCTTGAAAACCTCAAAACCTGGCTGTCAAAACCCAGCCAATATCCTTATAAATCAGCACAAAATGTAGGTTGAAAACATGTCTTTGTGGCTCAGAATTTTGTACAGTACTGTATATACTATATACACTTAAAGTATGTATGTCTGGACTTTTGCGTGCTTGAGTTGTTTCTACTGCTGCGCCAATGCTGCATGTTTGGTTTTGTCTTTGCCCAATAATGACAGTGATGTGACATCAGGGGACTGGGGAAGGGTTTAAGGACAAAAAACGACAACAAAAAACATTATATGTACAATATACTGCATGTATGTATCTATTACACACACACACACACACACACACACATGTATATTGTATATGTGTAACAATTTTTGTCCTTAAACCCTTCCCCAGTACCCAGATGTCCCCATCACTGTCATTTTTGGGAAAAGACAAAACCAAACACACAACATTGGCATAACACACAAAAGTCCAAAAGGCATTGAACTATTAGGTTGCCACATCTTATCAGGGGCTTCAGTCTGCATGTGTTGTTTGTTTAATTTTCTTTTTTTAAACGCCCTTTTTAAGTTTGTGATTTTGAGATTAATTATTTGAGATTATGTTAAGACTTAGGTTTGCATGAACGTTGAGATTAAGATTATATATATATATCAGTTGTGGGACAGATGGCAACAGAGCATGAAGAACCCACATGGATCTCGACAGTTGGTGCTTTCCTTTATGAATGATTTACCAACTGCCTAAATTTCTTTGATGTTTAAAGTTGAAGAAAAACTGTTAGTAAATTATGAGTTGGAATAATGGTTTTAGGTAGGGGGTTTCTAATGGGATATACAGAACATGTTTTTTTTTTTTTTTTTTTTTTTTTTTTAAAGTTGAGGGGTGATACAGATCTGTCAGAACTATGCCTATTTCCTGTACAAAGATAATCAATTTGAGTGACTGTAGAAAAGAGTAATAATATCATGTAACGATAAATGTATACTTACACAATATTACTGTTAGTATCATATCTAAACAAACATGGACATGTGTGATGAAGAGAGAATTTCAGGGAGAATTTCAAAAACATCTAAAACAAAATAAATTTCTTCACAGTATTACATGACCACTGAAGATCCAAATTGATTTATGCATGCATAATATTGTAGTGCAAATGCCTATGTTAACATGTAAATAGAATTTTTATGCGATAGCAAACAAATACTTTAGATGTTAAAATGGCAATTGCCAGTAGAACACAGCCAATCCATTTCTTTGCTTTGTGCCGTATGTTGCTCCCCCTTCCTGCTCCACGGAGGACATCGCTCCCCCCCTAGCCTCTTGAAGAACCTTGCTCCCCCCTCTGGCCTCATGGAGAACTTCGCTCCCCCCTCTAGTTTCATGGGGAACGTCACTTCCCCCTCAGGCTCCACCTTGAGCTTCGTTCCTCCCGCTGGCTGTGCAGTAGCCATTGCTCCATATTCAAGCCAGGCCAGGGATATCATGTTATCTCTCTGCGGTGCGGAAGAGACCACTCCACACCTGAACCAGTTCCTGTCTGAGGTCGACGTCACGGCCTACCAAGTTCTGTTCACGCCAGAGTCTGCTGAAATGGCCGACCAAGTTCTGCCTTCCTGTTCCGCTGAGGACGTCGCTCTGCCCTGTTGAAGCTGGCGTCCCTGTTGAAACTGAAGACCCAGCTTCCCATGCCTGGGTGGTGTCTGGGAGGCGGGGGACGGACTTCTGTCATGTATGTCAGAGAAGGAACTCTGAACTACAGTTCCTAGCAGCCACTGCACCTCACTGCATCAGTCACATGTCCACCTTCACCTGAATCTTTCTTGTTAATGAGCACTCATGTGTATATAGCCACAGTTTGCACTGCACTCCTTGTCTTACATTTGTCTTTCTTTGCCATTGTCTCTGTTGCTGTGTTTATGGTCTTTGTTTCATGGTTAGTCTTTGCCTTGGTGTTTTGCTACATGTTCATAGCTTCTTTTGTGTTTGTTTTCATTGTTATTAAACTCTTTTTATCTGGACTTGCATCTGTCTCCATCTCCAAATAGTGACACTTATAACTTTTAAATGTAAATGTATAAACTGCAGCATTTAAAGCTTAGTTTACAATCACAAATGATCAGACTTTTAGGGGTGCTTAACATGACATGCAAACATGCAACGCACTAGCTGGTTTTGATTATGGTAGTTGAATGATTACAGTTATTTTCCCAAAACACCACAATGGTAATCTCTTTAAATAAACACGAAAAAAGCTAATTTTATGAAAAATGCTTTCTGAAAAATCTCTTTCTTTCTTTCTTTCTTTTTTTTAGGTTTGCAAATCATGGTCTTTTCAAATTTGATTGATAAATGTTCATTAACTGCAATAACTCACAGTGCTTTCATTTTTGATACCTAATTACAATTACAAGTGTTTTTGTACTTTAACTCCAATATAAATATAAAAAGAAAACCTCTAATTGTATTCAGGTACAATACTTTTTGCATTTTGTTAGATTCTGAACTTATAGCATAGATATGTGACTACGGGAGCTACTGTTATGAACAGACATAACGTTAGCTTGCTAGCTAGCCAATCTCATGGTTATTTCCAAGAACAAACAACTCCTGAAACAATGTAATACTTGTCTGCATCAGCTAATGTTTAGGGAACACCACTGGACTATCAAACAACTAATCTCAGTAATATTTAACTTTGTTTACACTCAGTTGAACTTACATTTGTGTTGCTATCCTCCTGACATAATGCCACCTCTGAGTATTTACTGCAACATCAGCATCTAAAACCCCTCTGTAGGGCTTATTTTCACAGAGACGTGAAAAGAACAAACGTATGGTTGCATCTGTGTTTTTTTTAAATTCAAAGCTTTTAACCAAAGCCAAATGAAGAGTTTCTAGGAGGTGGTGGAGATCCTATGGCATCTTACATCCACACTCAGCTCTGGTCCAGAGTTTATGGTCAAAATACACTTGCTCTAAGGAACCTTTTGTTTGTTCCATTTGTTATGGCAACCCCCAAATACAGTTGACCGGGTCAGCAGCTGTAGTCCTCATGTCATATGAGGAAGATGGAAGTAAAGATGAATAGTCAATGTCTATCGCTGATGAGTCCGGAGTTATCTGCACTGTTGCTCAAGTTGCAGTAGAGACTAAAGGTTGCATCATGTTGGCCAAAATAAGTGTGCAACATATGAGTTCATTTATTTTTTTTTCTGCCTTTTTGTATTTTTTCTCACTTCTTAGGTTATTACAGTGTATTTTCATCCCTAATAAAAGAAATGATTACATTTTAAACAACCAATCAAATGTATGGCCATTGCCAGACACCCTTATCCAAAATGACTTACATTCATCTCATTTATACAACTGGGCAGTTGAGGGTTAAGGGCCTTGCTCAAGGTCCCAACAGTGGCAGTTTGGCAGTGCTGTGATTTGAATTCATGACCCTCTGATCAGTAGTCCAACCTCTTAACCACTGAGCTAACACGGCCCATTGCTGTTATCTGAAAGGAATGAGTGGCCCCATAAAAAGCTGTTGAGTAGAGGTTGGTTAAACTTGAAGGTATCTGATCCAGGATGAGAGAAAGGACCAATAAGGGAAACTCTTTAATCAGCAGGGTATCACAAAGGTGAGTAAAGCAACTGTATCTCAGGTGTCAAAATGCCAAGGCAGAATACCACAGGGGATTACTCACTATGGTAACGCATGCTGTTACATGGGAGTTTACTCTTCAGTATATGTCCTTCTGTAAGTGGTACATAAGACATATCTAGAACTTTGCAGACCCATGGAATTAAGAGTTTCTGGGCTACAAATGCCTGGACAGCACTGTAATTGAGCAGAGTTTACAGGTCCAGAAACACCTCTTTTCATGCAGTGCTCCAAATAATATACCAAATAATATATTTCCTAAATATACTTAAAATTTAGCAAAGAAGTGCAAGTACAGTAACGTCTGTAGAAAAGCATTTATGCATTTTAAAAAAAGAATTTCTGTAAGTCATGAATTCTTTGAATTTCTTTGTTTTTACCGAAAACACTAATATAAAATGTACAAGACTCATATCCACTTGAGCACACTGTATCAGTGATTAATATCAGATACACAAAATGTAAATGTTTTATTTTGAATTTTAATACAGTTATTGGTATTATTTGTTACTCCACATGATGAGAACATGCATAGTTTAAAAAAAAAACAACCCAAAAAACATATGAACAAACTACCCACAATAATAATACACAATACATCACATAAAACACATAGATTAAATCAGGACTCATAGACTCATATATAAAACTCAAAGACAAATAGTTTTAAGACCTTAACATTAAACTTTCCATAAAAATATTTTCTAAAATGTGCAATGCAATTGTGATATAAATGCTTGTACAAAACTTTACATGGCTGTAACATTTTACACAGCCTTCTTTTTCTTGCCCTGTAACTTCTAGATGCAGGCCTCCATTTCTCTGTCGGTTTCTTTCTGTTTGTCTTTGGCTGTCCAATACACTGCATCCAATCAGAGCAGAGGCCATTTAACATATATTATATCAGTCTTAAAGGCAAATTTAAAACAAACAAATTGTAAGGGAAACGAGAGATTGTAAAATGGTAATGTTAAAAATGTATTACAGTTGTGTTTCGAACCTTAGTACATACTTTAGAGCATTATAATTGGATTTTAGGAGACAATGTAAAATACTGGGTAGCTATTTAGCATTGATTACACAGGTACATGGCAGAGGTCGGGAACCTTTTCAGCTGGCAGAGCGATAAAAGCAAAAAAAAAAAAAAAAAAAAAGTTTGATTTGACCTGTACTTTTTTCTTTTAAGAGCCAAAGAAGATGTTTTATATATGTCTTCTTATTATTATAGTTATTATCTTTACTATTATTGCATAATTATAAAAAGTGGTAATGTAATAAAGGCCATTTCACAGCGAGTTCTTGACCTAACAGCCTGCACTTCACCTAATAGGCCTGTAGGTGGCACTTGGATGTCATTTAACCAATTATGATAGTGTCATCAAATGGTAAATCAATACAAGATGCAAATAAGTAAGAGTAAATTGAACACCACTTACCATTAATGTGACTTCCAAATATACAGATTCCTCTGTTCGGATTCTCGATACTTGTCTTTTTTTATTTTAGCCATTTCACCTTTATTTAAAAAAACAACAAAAAACCTGAAAACAGACAGGCTACGTAGTTTTCAACCGATTTATGACTTAGACCGGGAAATTACTTAGCTGCTCCAGACAGAAATAGGGCAATGTTAACATTATATGTTAGTCAAAGTTTTGCTTTTTAGTCAGCGTTAGCAAGCAGTCTATTGCATGTATTTTTTTTTTTTTTTAAATAAACAATATAAGCAAATATAAACAAAATATTCATTCTCAAATATCAAATTAAATTGTAATAACACACAGAAATGCACACAGAAACTATATTTATACAAATCAAGAGAGTATAATAGCACAAAAAGTGCAAATGAAAGACATATACTGTCCATCATAAATAGTGGTCTCACCACATAATGTTTTGAGGTTCACTCAAATTTAACAAGCACAAAATTTCTCACCTAAGCAGAAAAGGACTTCACATCACCAAAGTACTTTATACAATTTATAATACAATTTTACATTAGAGATATAATTTAGGATCATACCACATGACAACCATATGTGGCAGCTATATAACTTAAGTAGATAAAAGTTCTTAGAAATGAACAAAATTTGACATGCTTACAAACAATTTTAGAGGTTTCCAATGTTCTAGAACTTTTTGCTATTGAATTATTTGCAATATAAAAGTTTCAAAATAGTTGCACTAGAAGATGTCATAAAATGAGCACCTTTTGTTAGTGTATTATGAAAGAACTATAAATGCTTGGCAGTTTTGGTCACTAATGCAAAATACTTTTGAAATGATGACAAATATGGCAAAAATAAAATGAATTGGAGCAATTCTTGTTAGAATCACAGAAATGGTTGGACATTTGTGCTCATATGTGCAATTGTCTAATCAGCTAATTGTATGCTGCGACATGCAAATGGTAGGGCCAGAATAACGTCAACATCATAAATCCATGGACATCAACTTGTTCAGGCTGCTGCTGGTGGTGTAATGGTATGAGGAATGTTTTCTTGGTACACATGGGGGCACCTTAATGCCAACTGAGAATCAACTACCAGCTGATCCCTTTATGGTCGCAATTTACCCATCTTAACATTGCTACTTTCAGCATGATAATGCACCATGTCACAAAGCACAAATCATCTCAAACCGGTACTATGAACATAACAATGCGTTCAGTGTACTTTAATGACCTCTCCAGTCACCACATCTGAATCCAACAGAGCACATTTTGGAGGTGGTAGAACAAGACATTCACAGCATGAAAGTGCAGCTGACACATCTGCAGCAATTATGTGATGCAATTATGCTAACTTGTGTACCAGAATATAAGAGGGATGTTTCCAACACCTTGTGGAATCCATGCCATGAAGAATTGACACTGTTCTAATAGCAAAGGTCGGTCCTACTCAGAATTCATAAGATGTTCATAATAAAGTGGCTGGTGAGGGTACGAGTGATGTGTATTGTGTTTTATTACACAATTTAATTTTTAAAAAATATCTATTTTATTCTATTAGTACTCTTGCCTTTTTTTCCTGGCTTAGACTGTTCTCTTTAAAGCTGCTGCCCTCACCAGCACTTCATTTCTGCAAGGTCAGCATTTCAAGTAGCAACGCAGCCAAACAAATGACTCTGACACAGTCGAAGATTGGGGTCAAAGAAGAGGATCGGTCTGCTCTAGCTGAGGCCCATGGACAGAGATCATGTCATTTATACATCTACCTTGTGCTGAGGACACCACTTTTTGATTTGAGCCACTTCCCTTCAGGAAATGTGAAAGGAAACAAGCTGCTCTGGACCAGTTGTACTCCAAAGATAAGTTTCCTGTTTTTCTAATATTTAGGAATGCTCTTTAGACACCTCTTCACTGTTCTCACCCACACATAGCTATTTGTTTTAAATGCATTTTGAGAGGACACTTTTTAAAAAATCATGTTTGTTAATCTGCAGCTATTTGTAACTGCTTTCAGATATTATATGTAGTTTCAACCCTCTCTTCTTTATCATGGATTTCACCATGTAAACAGTCATCTTCTGTAGAACTGGGACTGCTTTGTATATCTGCAGTGTTGTAAGGGCAGAGTCAGGTATTTAAATTTCAATTTGAGTGATTTGACATCACATGAAGTTCTATTTTTTGCACTAATCACTGCATATCACAGTAAAATACAATCAAATCCATAACAAAACCCAGTTTCACAATTCAATCAAAAATCAACTTCTGTATAACTAACAACTACACAAAAGGTATTGCTATGGCTATTTCCTTTTATCTTATAGTTTAAATCCCCATGGTTAAATTTTAATAGAGACCTACTCTCATAATAACCATGAATTTTCACTAAATCCTATATAATACGATATTTTCCTCTTTAATATTCTCTTTACCATTCCTGGCATTTCCTGACCCTTCCCCTGACAGCTAGGATGTGTGGTCAGCATATCAGCAGAAACTGGACAGGAAGGATAGGAAGAATGGATAGCACAGATAGAGGAAGGGAAAATTTTTTCACCCACCACAAACAAACTGAATTGCATGCATTATGTTTTTATAGTCTATAGACTAACAATAATAATTAATAAGCTGAGAAATCTCCAAAACTTAACTTATGCTGAGGTTTTTGATGCTTAAGAATAAACATATTTATTAAAATATAGGTACACATTAAAACAACTACATTATGGGTATTCTGTGGGGTACATTATTTGTACATTAGCACAATGTTTGGACGCAGTGTTGCAGTGCATTGTGCGACTTAATAAGGACCTGGTATGATTGTACCATATCGTGCAGTGTACTTACATAAAACGACTAAAAGGTGTCCTTGAGCTTGTTGATAGCTTATCATTTAGACTGCTTGTACTCGTTATTTATAAAAAAAAATTCTCATGGTTTAAAATTGATCATAAAAAGCTTTTTTTTTTTTTTTTTCTTTCCAGGAACAAATTTCTGTCGATTAATTTGTTATCGATCTGATGCATTCAATCCAAATCTGGCAACCAAACAACTATCCCTATCGCAGCCCTATAAGTACGACACCTGTGGGGGAAGGTGTCGTGTCTTCAAATCAGTGCATCTGGAGGTGTGGGCCAGTTGGGCAAGGCGTCCTGATCTGTGGTAGGTGGTCGTGTTGGGGGGGGGTTTGGGCCGCAAACCAGTAATTATTCCATCTGGGTTTGTGTAGCAGCCATCCATTATCATCAGTGTTCTATGGAAGTCGGCAACGCCTAAAACTCAACAGGTAAATGGTATTCCAGCATCTCTGCTACATTTTTGTAAGCGTTTATTATTTTATAAGCGTTATACTGAATTTTGTTAAATGTTGGACGTATGTGTCAGGGATGTCCTAAACTTTTGCAATGCCCAGTTCAACATGAATGATTTAAAGGGGTCTCGAGTGCTTAAGGCTCTACATTTAAGCCAAAATCAAATTTCTTCTTTGCTCGCCCGAATTCAAGGTTTGTAATTTAATTAATTAATTAATTAATTAATTAATTATTTCCTCCGTGTATCTCTAACATGCGGGTTTTACTTCACTTTGTACTTCACATTTAGTGTCTTCCTGGTAAAATACATCTGACTTCACTCAGTAGCTCATTAATACCCTCTGAAGGTATTACTGAAGAGAAAATGCGGTGCACCTGGATTTAAGGAGTAAGAATTGGGGACTGTGTAATAGAAACCACTGCGCAATGGAGAATATTACAATATCGTCCACAGTAGTATCCGGTATGATCAAGTTTGCACCTGGAAATTGTATTAAAGTTAACTAATCCGGTCTGTTTGCTCACTTAAATAGCCTGTAATCATATTTAATGTCAAACGATCACCTTCCTATCTCCCATCTTATTTAAAAAAAAAAAAAAAAAAAAATTGAATGGAAGGTTTTTGAAAATCTAAGTTTTTATTGTGCTGCTGTTCTCAGGCTTGAGGCAGCCTACTCTACACGAGCCACCTTTCTTCATGACCGCTGATATTGAGTCTAATTTGCCCTCAAACGTCTACCATACTGTTTTTAATAGCAGTGTGTTTCTTCCTTTTTGTGTACTTTGCTATGTATATTTTCATTCCACTTGTCCAGGTATTATCTTTTTAATAGTTTTTCATTTGAGTTGTTTTTTATCTACTTGCAGTGGTGATGTAACAAGTGGCTTTGAGTTCTTCACACTGGCTTTTCTGTATTATTGGCTCCAAAAGTCTGTTGTGGTCTTCATTAACATGTATTTCTTCTGTTTTGAAGCATTACTTGGTGATCCCCACTACTTCATCTATACTTCTAAAACATCTTGTATGCTTACCATTTTAAAATTGATGGCAGCAGCAATTTCAGCATTGGTAAATGTTAACATGTAACATTCTTGGGTAAACATTTCTATTTAGCCTGCTGATGCAGAACTGTGGGGTGGTGTTTTTATGAACACCTTTTTAAACTTTTGCTGACTGCTGCAATTTAATGGAACTGAACTGGTACACATGGTTCATCTGTTACTGAACAGCCAGAATGATGAGCCAAGCAGATCTTTACTGTGCTGACAAATGAATTATTATTGTCTATCAATATACTGTACATGATTGTAGTGGGATAAAATGTTTAGCATACCCTTCAGGACTAAAGTACAATAGTAAAGCAAGTGTCCAAATTAAAGTTCTGGTAAAAACAGTGCAGTGCCATAAATGCAGTGCCTGTATGTTATGTATAACTTTGCAAACAGCAGGAGCTGGTAGCATAATATTAAAATACTAAAATGAGACATGGACATATGTGGACAAGCAAATGTTATGCATTCTAAGTTACATTTGTTAAAATAGTTCTCGATTTTATTTATGCATGTTAGAAATGTATAGCTATTGTGACTTAGAGCAGTTTGTATTTCACAAATGTGGTTATTAATTGGCTGGTTGCTATCTAAAGATACTATAGGTAACTATATGTAATATGTAACGTCTCTGATGGACTCAGTCCACCCTGAAGAACATGTAACCTTTTGGGTATGGTTGCTACTTGCCATCAGATTAATCCACAACTGATGTTAGCAAGTGTATGTACTTTACAGGAGTATTGAAGTAGCACTTAAGGTTGTGACCTGATGCTTATTTTGACAAATTTTAGGCTTTCCAGTGTACTGCAAGAAGAGATATATATTATTTTTTTTTCTCTCTCTACTGAGTTAATCATGTTGCTACTTTTAATGTATAATGAAAATAAATATGTACTGAACTTTTAAGTAAGTTTTTGTGCCTGACCTATGAAACTCTACTATGCACTTGTGGTGTGTGTGGCTGGAATATCTGTCAGGGAACATGTTTTGTAGTAATGGTTGGTATACAAGTTATTGGGGATATCAATAACAAAGTTCTGATTTGAATAGAGCTAATGTAAAGTGCCCTGCTATTTCCTTGTGAAGTTAATGTTAACATAAATTCCCTAGTTAGCATGACACTGAATGATGGTGCTCATGTGATGGAGCAGAAGCCTGGGTTAATGTTAAAGCCACAGCAAATAAACATCACAAGATTTAGACATGTTCAGGTTATTATATGGACCTGTGTATGAGAGTTCACCTGCTATTGCTTACTCCTTATGTTGCCTTTAATGATCAGTTGAAGTACATGCATCACATGCAATGTGTTAGTATTTGTGTACAGTCATTATACCAGAACAACTCATAGCCCAATGTACTGTAGAAGTCTAGCAGGAAGATACTGGTGAATGTAAATGAACTTATCAGCTAGTGACTGTCAATAGACTGATTTTTGATGACGCTGAGAATCAGAAGGCAAGTAGTTGGAATATGATTAACTGGATTTAATTGGCCAACCTTTGACCATGGCCAACCTTTGACCATGAAATTCTTGGCACTTCTCAAGACACTGAACAGTCAAGCACATCATCTAAAGGTAGGTCTTAAATGCCTTTCCCTGCCCCTTCTAACAGTTACAAAGTTGGATACATGTTTGTGTATATGTACTGTACATATTACTAGTATGTGTGTGTATATTATAGATTTCTAGTCCATACATGGATTGAGGCTTAATTGACTAGAACTTAATTTATTTGTTCCATTGTAGCCGGAAATTGTGAAACCTTGTATTTAAAGGTGTGTGTGTGTGTGTGTGGGGGGGGGGTTTAAATCAATAGATGGTATTTAAAGATTCATGACTTCATATTCACCTGGCTCCTATCTAAAAATTATTTTTGTCAGGACAGGTCAAAGTGGTATTAAAAGGCTCTGTGTTGATGCTTTTGTTGAACTTCTGTGGAAGGCTGTTGCAATCTTACTGTTTATAAGGGGTTAAAAAGGAAGAGACTTCATCAGCTTTTCCACACATCGTGTGTGTGTGTGTCCCCTCTTACCAAAAAAGCAGGAAACCTTATCTTGCTGACTCTAGAAATAAGAACGTGAACTGCCTGATTTCATGCTCACACTTACAAGTCCTATTGGTGTGTGTTTTTTTTTTTTTTTGTTTTTTTTTTCCCAATCAAAATCAAGTCCTATCGATATGAAACTGCACCGCAAAGGGAAAGGTCTCAAGTGTTTAACTTTTATTCTGTTCACATCACTACATGCACTACTATAATTAACTTTTTTTCTAGGCCCAGTGCTGTGGATGTGTGGTTTCTTAACTGCATGTGTTCCATTGTTTTGAGGAGCCTTGTGCCTTTTTTTTTTTTTTCTTTTCTTCCTTACCCTAAGGTGCCTCTACCATGTCAACAGAAGTACAGCCTGTGCCTGTAGCCCCTGCAGGACTCACTGCTGAGCCTACACTGCCTGCTGTGGCCAATGAAACCAGCGTAGTGGTAACTGAAAACCCTACGGCCACAACTGCAGCTTCAACACCAACTGCAAGCAAATTCTTCTCAAGAGAGAAGAAGAGAGGTACACTTAGCTTTGTTTCTTTTAATATCTCATACAGGAGTCTCCTTAAGCTTCAGTTTTACAAAGCTTTACAAAGTGCTCTGTGGAATCTAGGCACTCCTGGGTGACTGCCTTCTCACCCTAGATGTTTCTCTCCCCACCCACCCACTATGCATTATTCTTGATGTCTTTCCATTGATCTTTCTCTCCTCAGCTCCAGAGAGGACAGATGAGTACCTGCTGGCCAGGTTTCAAGGTGATGGTGTTCGATATAAGGCCAAACTGATTGGCATTGATGATGTGCCTGAAGCCAGAGGGGACAAAATGAGTCAGGACTCCATGATGAAACTGAAGGTACAGATCCAAAATGGTTGCCCTAAAATTCTAGCCCTATAACTTAGAGATTTAGAATTGAGACTTGGCATCCCAAAGCCAGCAACTTTTGCTTTCCATATCTGCGTTGTACATATGGACCTCTTTAACCCTTCAGTTAATGAAGTGTATGTGTAATTGATGTAGCATTTCTGTGGCATTGTGGCTTCTGAGACTGCTTTTTGTGTAGGGCATGGCTGTAGCTGCTCGTTCCCAAGGCAAACACAAGCAAAGAATTTGGGTGAACATCTCTCTAGAGGGAATTAAGATAATTGATGAAAAGACTGGGGTAAGAAGTTTAAAAAAAAAAAAAAAAAAGTCAGATTTGTTCCTGATATCCACAGCTGTATTTTTGTGACCACTCCTGTTGTGGGGTATTTTTTTTTTTTTTTTTTTTTTTAAATTTTTTATTCATTTGTTCTTTTCTTTCTGCAGGTGATTGAACATGAGCATACAGTGAATAAGATCTCCTTCATTGCTCGTGACATCACAGATAATCGGGCATTTGGATATGTGTGTGGGGCAGAGGGCCAACATCAGTTCTTTGCCATCAAGACAACTCAGCAGGTTTCTGATGGCTCATGGCCCATAAGCAGGCCTTAAAACAAAAGTTTGGGCAAATTAAATGTACACGTTAGTCCCAGTTTCCTCAAAGGTGTTTGGGTTTTAGTTTTGCACCAGCACTAGAAGGATATTAAAGCTAAAGGAAGCTTTTAGCTGCCAGTTTAGCAGTGTATCAAATGGCACATTTGCCACAAACTACATTTGGCTTTTAAAAACTCAAATAGACTTGCTTGTGGTTTTTAAACTTGTATGACATTCTTGGCTTGGAGCAGAAATCACATTTTCCCAAATGCAAGCATCAGCCTCCAGTAGTACCAAATGCTGTATTGTTCCCATTTGTGTGTGGTGGGTTTTTTTTTTTTTTTTTTTTTTTTTTATAATTTTTTTTATTTTTATTTTTAATAATGCATCAGCCATAACGTCACAACCACTGAGAGGTGAAGTGAATAACATTGGTTCTCATTACACATGTAAATGGGGTGGGATATATTAGGCAGCAAATGAAGTCAGTTCTTGAAACTGATGTTTTGGAAGCAAGAATTGGCAAGTGTAAGGATCTGAGCAAATTTGACGAGGGCCAAATTGTGATTGCTAGACGACTGGGTCAGAGCATCTCCAAAACTGCAGATCCTGTGGGGTGTTCCTGGTATGCAGTGGTTAGTACCTACCAAAGGTGATCCAATGAAGGACAAACCGTGAACCAGTGACAGGGTCATGGGTACCTATATGCATCAATGAGCCATGGGGATTGAAGGCTTAATGCTGGCTATGAGAGGTTTCAGAACAGTGCATGGCAGCTTGCTGCATAGCTGTAGAACGGTCAGAATGCCCATGCTGACCCCGGTCCACCACTGAAATGGCATGTGCCATGGGCATGTGAGCATCAGAATTGTACCATGGTGCAATGGTAGAAAGTGGCCTGGTCTGATGAATCTCATTTTCTTTTGCATCATGTGGCTGGCCGGCTGCGTATGCGTTGCTTGCTTGGGGAAGTGATGGCACCAGGATGCACTATAGGAAGAAGGAAGGTGAGAGAAACCTTGGGTCCTGGCATTCATGTGGATGGTTACTTTGACACGTACTACCTACCTAAACCCTGTTCAAACCAATTACACCCCTTCATGGCAATGGTATTCCCTAATGGCTGTTGCCTACTTCAGCAGGATAATGCACCCTGCCACACTGCAAAATTTGAAAGTGTTGACTTGGCCTCAGATTCCCCAGATCTCAATCCAGTTGAGAGGTGCTGTGGGATGTGCTGACGGAAGTCTGATCCATGGAGGCCCCACCTCACAATTAGCAGGACTTAAAGGATCTGCTAATGTCTTGGTGCCAGATACCACAGCACAACTTCAGATGTCTTGTGGAGTCCATCCCTTGACAGGTCAGAGCTGTTTTGGCTGCATAAATGAGACCTAATCAATATTATGCAGGTGGCTTTAATGTTATGGCTGGTCTGTGTATATACAAACTGTCTTGAGGTGATGCTAAACTTGTAGCTATAAGCTTCCCTTACTTAGCAAGTTTATTCTAGTGACTCCAGTGGTAAAATTAAAGAAACTTCTCGGCAGCTTATCGCCTACAACTTACTTAAGGAATAAACAAGAAGTCCCCAAATTACACCTTCCTATATTCTTATTAAAACACTAGATGCATCTATAGCTGCTTTTCTTCAACCCTTCAGGCACAACCACTGGTCATGGATCTGAAGGATCTATTCCAGGTGATCTTCAACACAAGGAAGAAAGAAACTGAAGCTACACAGAAGGTAACACAGCTTCTAGAACCTGGCAGGGAATGTGTGTTGCAGTTGAAACTTCTATTTAATGGTTTTAATACCTAAATATTTTGAGAGATTAATTTGACTAATATGAAACAATGTTAATCTCATATTGGCATATCTGAACTTTTTTTTTTTTTTTTTTTTTTAAGCTTAGGTCAGCATCAATTCCAAGGGCATATTTGTGTATGTGGGGGGGGGGTTCCCCCCCCTCTCTACCCACTTTGTTGTAGAGCAGAACTTGGCAGCTGTGTATATATTTTATAAAATATATAAAAATTTGTGTGCAAATTGAGGGTGAATCACTTACTGCATCACTTATTCATTGTAAATAATGTAAACATATTATTAATATCCATGTAGTATCAATTTGAACATAAAGTAGCAATGGCTCTTTTACATTCAGGTTACCCATTTGATTTAGCTTTGTCCTTGAATTTCAAAATGTCTCTGCAGCATAAAATGAAAACACAACATGCACAAACAACTCCGTTTAATCTTCAGCTGTTAATATCCCCTACATTAGCTTGTTGCTATGTTAAACTAGTGGCCATCTTGCATGTTAACATAATCCAGAGACTTTAATTGCTTGGCATAACCTATGGCAAAGCCACTTGTCTCATGCTGGTGATGGGTGAGATTTATCTGCTGAACAGTTAAAGCAAAAAATTATGACCTCATGGCAGAACTTGCTGGCATTTATTTTATTTATCTTGAGTTAAAATTTTCACATACTTCTGAGTGAGGTCCATTTAAGAATGTAACCTGTGTTGAACAGTAAAATAAGGTTGGCTTCAAAATGTTACACTTGAAAAATGAGGTTATATTGCACTCTAGTGCTTTTTGCAAAAATTGTTTTTAATTGAAATGCTTTCTTTTTGTATCCTTTTCTCCTTAAAAACTTTTAAAGATAGAACTCTTTTAATCCCTAGATGGAGAAATTAGGGAATTAATCATAATTCTTTCTTTCTTTCCTTCTTTTTTTCAGGATGGTACCAGTACCATTGTTGAGGTAGGTATTCTACACTTCTTTTAAGTGGTTCTAATAATTCCAATACACTGGTATTTGACAGGCTATAACTTCTCTCTTTTAAAGAATGGAAGTGATGCATTGCTCAGTCTGGATGGTCAGGTAGAGGCAGTAAAAGTAAGATTTCTAAAATTAGTGAACAATGAACTCCACAATGTCTGTTTTAAAAGTATGAGGCATTGATTGTGTCTCTCTGCATACAGAATGTGGAACAGACGGACCTTTTTGGAGACATGTCCACACCCCCAGATATCAACTCTCCCACGGTAATACATGGTTATTCCTCATTCGTACTCACTAAAGGTGTATCCACAATATGCTCTTAACTGCATCTAGAGTTTCACTTCACATCTATGTACAATGTTTGTGCTTGTTCTTGCATTTTCATTTTGCTAACATTTTTGTGAACAGGATACTTGGACAAACTACACAGGGGTAAATCTTTTCTTGATTATAGTATAATCAGCAGGTGTAATGCAAAGCTGCATATTAAACAAAGGTGAAAGTTTAAAGCTTATCTTTCAAGAAGTTCTGTTATTCCTCCATCTTTCAATTTAAATAAGTGTGTAGTGATGTACTGAAATGAAGCATTTGAAAACCCATTCAGGGTTTTCCCTAGATTTTCAGGGGGCTTAGGTGCTGTCTGAGTTCAGGGTGGGGTTGAAGTTATTTGAGGGGTCGGGGTTTTTTTTTTTTTTTTTTTTTCCCTCCCCCACATTGATGGGATAATTGTTCAAAAACAATATTTGTGAAAGAAAGCTGGCAATACTTGTAGTCCAAAGTCTGTTTGTTTCACCAAAAACATGTTTGTTTAATGAAAATATGTGGATTACTTTAACTTGTACACATGGGAAGAATAAACATGTCTAAATACATGTCATTATTTTGAAAATGCAACCAAAAGACCTAAAGGAGATATTAGGAGTATTTCTTGATTTAAATTGCAAAGATCACAGCCCATCACAGAACACTTCACTTTCCTAGTTTTGTTGGCTCTGTAAAATCTTGTAGATCTTTTGTAGCACAGCACCCCAGGCTGAGGTCCATCAATGGCCACCTTTTTCATGATCTGTAAATCAAATGAGCATACTCAAGAAACTTAACTTGCCCATTTAAAAATATGCATCACCTTTTTAAATTGTTTAAACAAGATTTTATGTATACACCAATCAGACATAACCACCTGCCTAACATTGTGTCGGTCCCCATTGTGCTGGCATAACAGCTCTGACCTGTCGAGGTATGGACTCTAAAGGTGTGCTGTGGTATCTGGTGCCAAGACATTAGCAGCAGATCTTTTTAAGTCCTCAGAGTTGTTGGGTGGGTCCTCCATGGATCGGACTTGTGTCCTGCACATCCCACAGATGCTCAATCAGATTGAGAGCTGAGGAATTTGGAGGCAAAGTCAACACCCAGAACTGTCATGGTCCTCAAGCCATTCCTGAACAATTTTTTGCAGTGTGTCAGGGTGTGTTCTGCTGAAAGAGGTCCCTGCTAAAAAGGGGTATACTTTATTACAGACCATGTTTAGGTGGTATGTGTCAAAGTAACATCAACAAGAATTCCAAGACACAAGATTTCTCAGCAGAACATTGCCACAGACCAATCACACAAACATTCATCCAGTCACTGACTGTTTGGCAGGTCATTCCTGTTGCCAGCTTACCTTTCCATTTGAGATCTGATCACCTCTCCTGGGTTGTCCTCAGTGCATAGAGCTCACTGCTGTTTTTACATTCATTCTGATATGTCACCAAAATGCCTTTCATTTGACATAATGCAGTCCACAAAAACACTTGGGTGAAATGCTGAAGACTTTCTATGGTAGGGGAAAACCCTCTTTTTATTGATCTACATTCATGAAATGTTCTCAGTCACTTTTTAGAATTCTGAAATATGCCAGATTTATAAATTAAAGGTCAAGTTATGAATATACTGTATACTTAAATGGAAGGTCTCAAAAAGGAAACATTAAGATGGACCAGGACTGCAAAGTGGCCTATTTCACAATGGATATTTGAAGTCAAAGTTATTGCTTTGTGTATGATGCGGCAGTATCACTGGACAACCCATCTGATTTTACCTAAGCAATTAATAAAACATGGACTAACTAATAATTCTTTCCTCTCCTGTCTTTTTTTTTTTTTTTTTTTTTTTTTTCCCCCCCTTCTCTTCCCCCCCCATTCTCTTGCCTTATCTTACATTTTCTGATTCTTCTTTCCTAATTCAAACTTGGCAGGACAGTGTTTTGTTGCTGGAGCTTGCTTCTGTGATTGATGCCAATCAGAACCACCTTAAAAGCAATCCTTTCATTTCCTATCCAACAGTCCCTTGCAACACACCCAGTGATGCCCCTTTCTCTTCCTCGTTAGATATAATTTTTAGTCCCAGTCCAGTCCCATTCAATAATGATCCCTTTGCTCCACTTGGTGGCCAGTTTGGCTCTAATTCTACTGTTTCACCCCTGTTGTCCAATTGCGCAACAGTTCTTCCTGACTGCTTTTTGAAAGGACAAGTTGGACAAAACGGCTTAAGTGGTGACTCTGCATCCAGCAGTCACATTTTTAATGGACTAACTGATAGTCAATATCCAAAGAAGGATACCCATCAACCACTTGAGTTTCCTTTAATGGAGATGAATGGAAAAAGTCAGACCCCTTCTTTTTCCAGCATACTTAATCAAACAAGCCCCCATCTGCCCCAAACTTGTTCTCCACTGTGTAATGGTCGCAGCAACTCTTTGCTTCCTATGTTTCAATCTCCACCCCTCTGTAAACCTGAAACTATGCCACCTATTGTGCAAAATGGTGGGTTGATGGCCCTTTGTCCCCCACCACCAAGCTCTAAATGTGGTCGTATGCAGAGGAGACAGAAGGTGACTTTATTTATTTATTTTATTTTTTTGGGTGCACTATAAACTAACTTGTAACGGTGTTTGGTGATGGGTGGTGTTTCACAGTGCTTTTTGTAGAGGGTGTGGTTAACTTCAAAAACCAGGAAAGTGGGAATGTCTTTTACATGCTAATCTGTGGTCATTAATAAGCTTTATTTTGGAGATGGAGGCTCCTTTTCCTACTATTCTTGCATGGGTTTTTAATTTAAAGAAAATGTAGAATGCTTGAAGGAGCAGCTAGCATTTCACAGGTTTGATCCTGAGCTTGGATTAGTGTCTGTACAGTGTCTTTTGCATATTTCCCCATGTCTGAATGTCTTTCCTCCTGGATTTTTCTCCCACCTCACAAAAACAGGCTAGTAGGTGGCTGAGATGCACTAAATTTTCCCTTGGTGTAAATGAGTGTGAATGTGTGCACATAGGGAGCCCAGTGTAATTGGGCCCTTGTGCCCTTTTCCAGGAGAAAGACTTTCATATGCTTCTACATAAGGGGGTTGAAACATTGAAATACTCTATAATGCTTGTTGATTGCCACAGTTGAGTGTATTAATATACCTAATTTGAATGTGCTGTCTGTATACATAAACCTAATTTGGCTTTAAATGTGGAACTGTGTGCTTTTGAATGCTTCAGTAGTGGTGTGTGAGGTTCTTTTCTATTTTGTATGGGGAAATAAGGGGTTTTTTTTTTTTTTTTTTGGGGGGGGGGGGGGGCTGCATTTGACATATCTTGAGTTGAGTCTGTGTATAACTTGTGTGGGTGATGCTTTGCTCCCTCCGTAGTCTCCTGGAAATGAAATGTTTGGGGCCAATATATTTGGATCGCCAGCTCAGGGAGAGGGTCCACATACGGCTCAATCCAGCTCTTCTATTCCAACAGATCTCTTCAACCCTACAACCACTCTTGGTTAGTGACCAGTTCTAGTTCTTTAGTTGTCAGTCTAACAATGTTTCACTTTCTGAATGCATGTGGCATTTTACTATAGTAATGACACTAGGGTACAAAGTATCAAGAACAAATCATAGGTGACCTTCAGATTGGTCTTAATGAGAATTTTTACCAAAAGTAAAAACCATAATTTATCAATTAAACAACTTAAGATGGTGCTATAGAAGTATGCATACTTCTATAACAACCACTAGACTTGACTAATACTACATTATAACAAAAAACTCATTGATGCATAATTTCTAAGGAAATTATTGCAACTCACACTCCACTGTAAGTTACTCATGTTTTGTAATATCAGTGTATTGCTATCACACTCGGTACTGAAGTGAAAATTTCTTCGCCTGAGATTATGGAATTCCAGCCAGTAGAAATAATTGCAGTGGAGTTAAAGAACTTTCTATTTAAATTCTGAACTGAAGCTTGGTACATGCATCTTTTGTAAATGCAGATGGGTGACAAATTAAATGGATTAAACACTGTTACTTGGTAAGGTGTTTGCTCAGTGCAAACTGCCAGAACAGCTTCAGTGTTCCTTGGCACGGAGTCCCTGTAATTGAAGGAATATACACCATTCTTCCAAAAGATATTGGTAGTGGAGAGTGCTCTCAAAAACATTGGTTCTAAATCACTAAATACTTCTGTTGACTGTGAAGGCTATAGCATGTGATTTACACCATTTTCATACTCATTAAATCATTCAGTATGCCCTTGTGCCCTGTACATGGGGACATTATGATCACTCACTCTTCTCAGGATAGAAATGTTTTGTGATTGGATAAAGGCGATCTGTCAGAATAGTCATCTAAACAAATTAGGAAACCCCATAGAAATTGTCAGCTGCGCTTTTTTTTTTTTTTTTTTTTTTTTGGACAAGCAAATATCTGATCAAACATTTGATCATCTTTTGAAACAGTGCTTATTAATAAATGTGATACTTGAACAAAACCACAAGGTTCAATCATTTATTCAACAATTATCAGCCGAGGTGATATTCTGCTGTGGAACATGTAAGTACACCCTTGGCCTCAGAAGCTAGTATTTGCCCAATTTAGCTGAAATAACTTTTTTAGGCATTTTGCATAATTGTCCAACAGCCTCCAACATCGGCTTACTGGAATATTTGACCACTATTCCATGCCTATTCTTTTAGTTGCAAGATGTTTGCAAATCTACCATTCCTTGGTGGATTTGCTAGTGTGCTTGGGATCATTATCCTGTTGAAATGTCCACTTTTGGTTCAACTTAAACTTTGAAGATAATGTGAGGCCATCTGTAAGCACTCTGATATGATGCAGAACTCAGTTTCATCAATAAGTGCAAACTGCCCGGTCCCGGAGTTAGCAAAGCAACTCCAAACCGTAACATTTCAACCGTAGTGCTTTGCAGTTGGTATGAGAGACTTCTCCTGAAGTGTTGTCTTTGGTCAAACAGGTCTACTGTTACTGTGCCCAAACAGAGTCATCTGTCTAGGGCACATTGTTCCAAAAGGTGTGGTCTCTGCCTATAAGCTCATTTGCAAACTGTAGTCTTGCTCTTCTTTTTAGACATCAAAGGCTTTTACCTGGCATGACTCCCATGCAGGTCAAATTTGTGCATTCTCGTTCTGATTGTAGAAGCATTCACTTTGACACAAATGGTTAATTTAATCACAGGATCTGCTAGTTTGTGCTTCTTGGAGACTTCTTTTTTCATCAGACAGTCTGCTCTTGGGCTGAATTTGCTGGGGCAGCCGGGCCTGGACAAATTGGCAGTCGATTGAAATACAAGTGGCGTAGATTTCAAATCATTTGGAGATTTTTAAATCCCTTGCCAGTCTCCTAGGCATCCAACACTTTTTCTGAAGGCCTTATAAAACTCTTTAGATCTTGGTATGATGCCACACACCTCAATAACAAAGGAACACCAGACACAAGATATGAGAGGGGTATAAGTAAGTCTGGTTCCTGCACTCCCTAAGCAGGTTCCAATCACTGGCACCCAATCCTGAACACCTGATTCAAATTTTATGTATTTGAAGGTGTGAGAACTGTAGGGGTGTACTTACTTTTTGCATGTGACTAATCAGGCTTTTTTTTGTTCATTTAAATTGTGAAATGGCTTTAAAAAAAAAAAGACGCACACAATTGTCATTTCAGTGCATCAACTTTTAATAGGCACAGTTTCAAAGAGGATCAGATGTTAGCTTGTCCAACTATGTAAAAACAAGTTCCATGGGGTGTACTTATTGTATTCTTTTTGATTGTAACTTTGTATTGATTTGCAGTGACCTTTCCTCTAAGGGGACAAGTGGACCTAAACTATGCTAGCAAAATGCCATCCACATCAAAAAAGAGCCACTGTTTTAATCATCTGTATAAATATTGCCACTGTGGTGATATAGTACATAAAATATTCCATATTTATTCAGGACCTTGTTTAAAATAACATTGTTCCCTTCCTGCATTTTAGCGTCAATGTCATTGGGACCACTATCTGCTCCTCAAGCTCCAACAGGTCCGTGGGGCCAACCAGTCCTGTCACCGTTTCCTCAGCAGGGCTCTGGCCCCCAAGTACCAGTCCAAGGTGCACCATTAAATTCTCTTCCCCAGCCCTGTGCATTTGGGGGAACACCAGTACCTCAGTGGGGACAGCAGATGCCCTCTTTTGCCACTCAAGCTTGGGGAAAACAAGCAACCACAGCAGCCATGAGTACCTGGCCCCAATCTGGCACTGTGTCCAACCCCTTTCAGCCCAGTGCATTTCCTCCCATGATGACTCTTCCTGGAGGAATAACAGCAGGGCAGCCATCTTCAGGGGTCCCTCCACTGCCTCGCCGGCCACCTCCTGCAAAAGAAGAGGTACCTGCTGTTAAAAATGCTTTCACAGCTTTGGACCCCCTTGGTGGGAAGGAACAGAAAACCGGGAAGGATATGTTCAAAAATTTCCAGATTGCAAAACCTGGAAGTGTCCCCCTGTCAGGCCCAAACACCAATGGCACATTTGAACAGTACTTTTCCAACAAAGTTGGTTTAGTCCAGGAAGCAGCTGACCATGATGACTTTGACATTAGCCAGCTCTCTGCAAAGTCAATTGGTAATAACCTGGACATAATTTTGACTTACTTTTTAAAAAAAAAAAAAAAAAAAAAAAAAAAAAAAAGGTGGGGGGTGAAAGAACTAAACTTTTATTATTATTATTATTATTTATTTATTTATTTATTTATTTTTCCTCCTCCCCCAGAGCCTCCTAAACCTGCACTTCAGCAGGCCTCTACAACTACTGCCCCAGCTCAGGCTCCAAGCTTGACCCCATCCTTGACAGCAGTGCTCCTGGATGCTGCTTTCACTCCTAGTTCAGCTCCAACCCCATCAGGCCCAGATCCTTTACCAGCTGCCAATCTTTTTGATGACACTTTTGGAAGCAGCTTTTTAGCACCACTTACAACTACAGTAAGTGGATACAGTACTACATCAAATAAGCAAATAGCTCACTTAAGCAATAAGCAACATATGTAATTTAAATAGATCTGGACAATTGGTATAAATGTGTTCAACAAAATTTAGGTCTGGTTAATCCTGGACAAATGTGAATGTTTTAAAGGTAATGTTTTAACGATCAATGATGTTGAATGGACTGCTGACTTCCTTTTAACAAGACAGTTACTCAAGTAGCTATGTAATGTCATCTTTTCTTTGCAGGGTGGTCCAGCTACACAGACCACTGAAAAAGCTGATACTTTTGTAGACCCTTTTGGAGGAAATCCTTTTGCCTAAGCTTTCTCAAATCCTGCACTGTTCAGGTATGTAACTCTCATGTTAAGTTTTGGGACAGTAGAACAATAAGCCAAAAGTTGTCTGGCATTTTGAGCAGCTTAGGCAGTGTTGAAGTCTGCATGTTATAGATTCAAACCTGTCCAAACCACTCTACAGGCCAGCTACTTAAAAATACTGGTGTGCTGCCTATTCTTTAATAGGCTTATTTTGAACATTATCTCCTCAAAAACCTTAGACTTGTATGGAAAATGTTCAACATGCTATCTCTTAGTCAATGAATTGCTTCAGTTGAACTGTGTATATGAATTTGTGTAAATGCACTATGGCCATAAGTTTGGATATCTGACCATTATACCCGTATGTGGACCTGCCCCAACTGTTGACAAAGTTGGAAGCATAGAACTTGATTAGAAGTTTTTGTATGCTGTCGCATACAAAGGCATGAAGCTAGGTCCAGAAAGACCAGGGTTGCCAAAATTGAGTGTGAAAGCTTCTGTGGCCTGCACAGAACCCTGACCTCAACCTGACTGAACACTTTCAGGAATGCTGACTGCACCCCAAGCTTCCTCATCTGACAGCAGTGACTGATCTAATGCTCTCATGGCTGAATGGATAAATCCCCATGGCCACACTAAAATCTAGTGAACAGCCTTCCCAGAAGTGTGTGGGGGTTTTTTTTTTTTTTTTTTTTTTTTTTTTTTTTTTTTTTTTTAAATTTGGAATGAGATGTTAAACTATTTTCTCCATATAATGGAGATGTTAGGGGTTTTCTTTTTGAGGTTTACAATGTCACTGTAGATTAGTTTTGATGTGATCTCTCTCTCTCTCTCTCTCTCTCTCTCTCTCAGAAAGTGGGGAAACCATCTGCAGCAGTGCCTGTTCCACTGTCCACACTTTGTCTTGCATGTTTCTTTTTTTCTCTTTAGTATCTGATCTCAGGTTGGTTTCTCTTATTAAATTGACTGGCTCCATTTCCCTGCGTTACAATCGATTTGAAGAAAATACAAATTGTGGGAACTGAAAATGACTGAGGTGATGAGAAGGAGTTGGGTAAATTGGCATAGATCTTGTGTTGAGAGATTTCAAATACTTACTGGATGCAAGATGCTGTATTTGTCTGAAATTAAAGCAAGCATGAAATGATGCCTGTCTACTTTCTTTTCTTCTGAAAATTCAAAAAGCATTTTTATTAAATGCCTTACTAAATGTTATTAAATAGTAACACAATGACTGTTTCAGCACATCCACTTTTCAAAATGACTGACTTTTTTTTTTTTTTTTTTTTTTTTTTGTGTGTGAAATGTATTGTTCTAGGTCTGTTTTTGATAATGGCCAAATAAGTAAGGAATAAAACATCTGGGCATGCTGTGTAGCAAAATAATACATGTTGTAATAACAGCATACTTTATTTAAAAAAAAAAAAAAAAAAAAAAATCCTCTTGTACAACATGCTTGTCAATGGAAAGGGTTTTTATTTATCTTAAAGAAATTGCTCACTTAAATTTATCAGCTTGTAGTTCCATTAAATATTTTATGGAACATGTGCAAAACAGGTTTATCACTTGTGGTAAAGCTGCTATAAACACACATTGCCTCATCAGTCCCTTTTTCTTTCTTGAAGTTAAAAGGGCAAGTCTGCTTTTGGAGGGATTTTTTATTTATATATTTTTATTTTATTTTTTTTTAAATCTCTCTCGCCTGTGTGAGAATCCTTCCACACATTAAACATCTTGCAATAAAACAACTGTCAAATAACAGCATTTGAAGAAAAATCTTATTTTGGACTATGATCAAAGACTGAGTTGTCATATTTGAACAAGTGCAATAATATAATCCTGTGCTTTGCTTTGCAGTTGGCACTGTTGTCAGAGCTGCTTTTATAGAAATTTAATCACCATCCCACCACTCAGAATAGCTTTCCCATCTTAACTTAAAACCTTTTTTTTTATTTTATTTTTTTTTTTTATAAAATAAACACAATTCCACTCTAAATTGCAACAAATTTCTGTTAAAACCTGAAAGTGGTGCTGAACTGTGTACTGGCATCTTAGCATTTTCTATGCAGCTTGTGTTTGGCTCTTAATGTTGTTTACAAGGGAAATTAATTCTTTCACTGATGAAGGGCACATACTGTTCCCAGCCAGCTAGGGAAGCTTGCAGTTACTACAGTGAGTTAAAGAGCACTGAGATGTGACTAGATTACAGAGGCCATTGAGAGAACACCATCACCAGTGCACCTATTGTCATCTGCCAAGAATTTGCCATTATCCTTTCAGAGCTATTAATATGGGGAGGATTGTGTCGCTGTGGGTATGTCAGACCGTAGCGTCATAGTGAAAACTTTACCTCACCCTTTTGTTGATGTTTGGGGCAGTGTTTGACAGGGCAAAACAGGCAGGCACAGTATAAAAAGAGCATGTTATGGAAAAAAGTTTATACAAGGACGTGATCCTACAAAAAGCGTTACATTATCTTTCTGCTGTAGAGCTAGCTGTATTGTAAAATCTGACAAACAAATTTGTTTGATTTTAAAAAAAAAAAAAAAAAAAAAAAAAAAAAATGTCTCGTCCTTTATTCAATCGGAATGGTAGCTGGGATACTCTCCAGGACTGGCCGAAGTCAAGTATTTTAGATAGGTCCATGGTAGCACCTTTTGTACGTGAACCAGATGATGGTAGCTGGTTGAACACAGCCAGGAAAACACTGGAAACCTCTTCTTGGCCTGGATTTCTATCATTTCCTTTGGTAACTTCTGTTTGTCCAGAAGCCTCGTCTTCAGCCAGAGATGAACAATTTTCACATGTGAAATGTGACAAGACGTGGAGAATCTCTCTAGATGTCAGCCATTTTTGTCCAAAGGAACTTTGTGTCAAAATAAGCAAGGGCTACTTGGAAATAACAGGTATGTCATGTACTCTTCACCTTTTCAAGAAAGCCTGAAGGCTTTGTGGAGCTTTTAATGAATGTATTTGCGAATGGACTGTTATTAAACAAATTGTCTTCAATGCTTAGAATAGTTCAGGATAGGGCTTTAATACTGAAATTTTTATTCAAAGGTAAACATGAGGAAAGACACTATGACCATGGGGCCATTTCCAGGAGCTTTACAAGGAAGTACAAGTAAGTGTGTGAATTTATTTATATATATATATATATATATATATATATATATAATATAAATAAATAAATATTTGTTCAGCAAAAAAAGAAATGTCCTCACATTCAACTGCTTTTATTTCCAGCAAATTTAACATGTCAATATTTGTATTAACATTAAAAAGGTTCAACAACTGAGACATATACTGAATAAGTTTCACAGACATTTGAGGAGCAGAAATGGAATAATGAGTCCCTGAACAAAGGAGGGGTTGATATCAAAAGTAACAGTTTGGTGTGGCCACCAGCTGCTTTAAGTACTACAGTGCATCTCCTCCTCATGGACTGCACCAGATTTGTCAGTTCTTGCTGTGAGATGTTACTCCTTTTCCACCAAGGCATTTGCAAGTTCTTAATCATGTCTGGGGGTACACATGCAAGGATGATAAGCTGTCCTTCCTGTCTCCCTGTAGCACTCTCTTAGGCATCTTACATTACAGACATTGCAGTTTATTGCTCTGGCCACATCTGCAGTCCTCATGCCTCCCTGCAGC
>JANDJT010000167.1:8331777-8342692 GCA_024331685.1 Stegophilus panzeri | reverse complement strand
GTCTTCTCATCAATTTTAGAGGGACGTCCTGTTCTTAGTAGTGTCACTGTCGTGCCCTATTTTCTCCACTTGTTGATCACTGACTTTACAGTGTTCCATGGTATATCCAATGCCCTGGAATTTTTTTTGTAAACCTGTCTTGATTGCTATTTTTCAACAATGAGATCTCGTACCTGCTTCGTAAGCTCTTTGTAGCCCATGGCTTTTCCAGTTGGATGTTAAGAAGATGTCAGGAAAATCCTATAGGAACAACTGTACTTTATTTAGGGTTAATCAGTCACTTTAATTGATGACAGGTGTATACTAATTAATATTTAACATTAGTTTTAATGTGATTGGTTGATTTTGAACACTGCCACATTCCCAATTATAAAAGGGTGTGCACACTTATGCAACCAGGTTATTGTACATTATTTTTATCCCCTGAAATAATTTTTATTGTTTTTCCCTTTAATTAATAGTTTACATTTTTTTTTTACAATAAAGGTAGAAAAGGATCTGACATGATTTATGTTGCTTTCATTTTTTTTTTTTTACATCATAAAAACCTGTAATTTTAACTGGGGTGTGTAGAATTTTTAGATCCACTGTACTTTCAGATTCCACCACATGGCTAAACTCACAGAGATTTTAAATTCAGACGGTTTCCTTAAAAATTTGATGTTTATATTTAGGGTTGTGCAAATTCACAGTGCATTTAGAATACATCATCATCATCATCATCATCATCAACAACAACAACAACAAAAACACACGGGGGAAAACCCCTGTGTAGTATTGTCATTCTACAGTTTTTCTATTGACACTGTTCCTCAGCAGTTTTCTCTATGTTAAGCTTCAGGATGGTGAATATGGTAATTACTCTGTACATAGAACACTCAGGGTTCAAAGATTTTTTGGGGGGATAAACCTGTGTTTTGTTTGCAATTGTTTGATCCATGAAAACAGTATTTTTGTGAATGTTTTGAACAAAAGATCAAAAGTTTAAAGAATAAACACTTGTAAATGTAGGTTGAGAAGGATGCAAGTGCAGATAAGAGCTTTATTAAAGAGAGGCAGGCAGACAAATCCAAATCGTGAAACACAGGCATGGTCAAATACAGACAAACGGTCAGGCGATCTGCAAACGGCCATGAACAAGGCTAAGCTATAATCGGACAACTAGGACGAGAACGAGATCACAACTATGGCACAGAAACAAAGTACAATGGCTTAGTATTTGGGAAAACTCATGCAATACTTCACACAAGGAAATCAAATACTTTTTCATAGCACTGTATCTCTACAGAACATTCAATACCAAATTGAGCAATATATTCTTCAATTTGATGTGTGGATGTCTATAGATTGTTTTGCACAAATAGGTTGTTACCCTTTAATGGGAAATGCAAGAAAATCCAAGTTAAAAAAATCATATTAAAAAGAATTAGCCTGGTCTTATTCATATATACTCAGCAAAAAAAGAAACGTCCCTTTTTCAAGATTTGTATTTTAAAGATAATTTTGTAAAATCCAAATAAGCATTACGGATCTTTATTGGAAAGGGTTTAAACAATGTTTTTCATGCTTGTTCAATGAATCATAAACAATTATTGCACATGCACCTGTGAAACAGTCCTAAAGACATGAACAGTTTACAGGCTGCAGGCAATTACGTTCACAGTTACAATAACTTAGGACACTAAAGAGACCTTTCTACTGACTCTGAAAAACACCAGAAGAAAGATGCCTAGGGTTCCTGTGTGAACATGCCATAGGCCTGCTGCAGGGAGGCATGAGGACTGCAGATGGGTCCAGAGCAATAAACTGCAATGTCTGTAATGTAAGACGCCTAAGACAGTGCTACATGGAGACAGGAAGGACAGCTGATCGTCCTTGCAGTGGAAAATTACATGTAATCATGTGTTCCCAGACATGATCGAGAACTTGCAAATGCCTTGGTGGAAGAGTGGGGTAACATCTCACAGCAAGAACTGACAAATCTGGTGCAGTCTATGAGGATGAGACGCACTGTAGTACTAAAAGCAGCTGGAGGCCACCAGATACTGACTGTTACTTTTAATATTGACCCCCGCCCTTTGTTCAGGGACTCATTATTCCATTTCTGTTCATCAAATGTCTGTGAAATTGTTCAGTTTATGTCTCAGTTGTTGAATGTTTTTATGTTAATACAAATATTTACACGGTAAGAAATTTTCTGGAAATAAAATCAGTTGAATGTGAGAGGCCATTTGTTTTCTTTTTGCTGAGTATATATTGTAATGACCACATTTATTTCAAAATGTCCACTCTGGTAGGTTTTGTGAGATAATACGGTGGACATTCTGACATCTGAGATACCCAACAGCATTTTGTATTTAACATGCAAAAAGTGTTAATTGTTTTAGTCAAACTTTAATAATTGCTTTTGTTACATTAGAAATACCTTGAGCTTTACTGGAGACACACTGACAGCACTGAATCTGCAGTTTAAATTAAAAGACTTCACTAGTATTAATGCTGAATGTTGAATAAATTACAAACACCCCAATGAGCACTTTGAAAAGCCAAGACACAATTATTTGTTACAGTCAGAATACAAAAGCACATCATGGTTCTACCAAATGATTAGGTAATTTATTGACATAAATTACCACAAGGCTACTATTAGCTAGTAACAGCAAGAACATGGACAAAAAGGCTACATCTAAAATGCTGGACAAAAAAGGCTACATTTAAAACATTCTCTTTTCCTGTTTTGGGCCGATTTATCCTCTTGAGATGGATATGTGCATTTTATTATGATTTTCCCACTGCACACTTTTTACCATTTAATAATTGGTCATTTTATTTAGAGAAAATTTCAAATAAAATATTCATTACCTACTTTCCTTCAGGACATTAAATTAATAAAGACAATAATGAGTGGTGCATCAAAAATAAGAATTATGAACTCTACAGGTAACCATCCCAGAAGAACCTTCACATTAAAAGAACAATGGCGTACTCCTCACAGACACTGGAGGTTAAGAGTGATATTCCTATAATGGATAGTATAAGCCCTATGCTGGAGAATGCTACAGAATAATAATAAAAAAATCAATAATAAGGTGGAGATGTTTTATAGTGATGAAAGGGAAAAAAATTGCTACAGCACATATAATAGAAATTTGTCTAAATATTTGGACCACCAAGCATCATTTGTGCCATCGGTGTATCTATCTCTGTATTTACACACATGCTTGCTGCATTTAGGCAAGAAGCAGAAAACGTCCCTGAGAAGTGAGAGAATCAGCAGATGAAGAAAAGCTGAGGTAATATAGATCTTGAGATACATTATTTATTCATTCATTCATCTTCAGGAGCAACTCTATCTTGCTCAGGGTTGCAGTGGGTCCAGAGTGGATGCCAGGAACACTGGGCATGCCAGTTCATCGCAGGGCACCACACACACACACACACACTTGTTCACCTAGGTGCAATTTAGCATAGTCAGTCCACCTATCAGTCTGTTTTTGAAACAGTCACAGATATTAACCCAAGCTCAGGACTCAAACCGGAGCTGTGAGGGGGCACTGGTACTCGCTACACCACTGTGCCACCCATTACATCAGAGTGTCAAAAATATGATGTCAAATACATAATTGATTGTAAGGCACAAGTACCAGGACTGACAGGTAGTTCCTCAAATATGTGCACTCCATCCAGTAACCACTCTGCTAAAACCAGGGTCTCGCTGTCCTGCAGCTGCATTAAGTCATTAAAATTTAACAGAATTGTTGGTTCTATTCGAATATTCAAGGTACACTACAGTATATGGCTAAAAGTATGAGGACATTTGGCCATCACACCTGTATGTGGGTGTTCCTATACAAATCCCCACAGCCACATTCCAAAATCTAGTGGAAAGCCTTCCCAGAAGAGTGGAGGCTGTTAAATAACAAAAAAAGGGGGAGGGAGGGGATGGACAACTGCATATTAATTCCAATTGTTTTGGACATGGATGTTCAGCAAGCATATCCAGTTGTGATGTCTTCATACTTTTGGCCATATAGGGCACATGAAGAGATATTTCGAGAACTTGAATTTGAAGCCACTCTATTGTTTACGTTTGACAAGTGCTAATGTAGGGGTACATTGTGTCTTTGTGGTTAGCATGTTTGTCTTGCACCTCCAGGGTTGCGCCCTACGTGCGCAGAGCTTGCATGTTCTCCCCATGCTTTGGGGGATTCCTCCTGGTACTCCAGTTTCCTCCCCAGTTCAAGGACATGCATTGTAGGCTGATTGGCATTTCTAAATTGTCCGTAGTCTGTGAATGTGTGTCCAGGGTGTCCCCCTGCTTTGTGCCCCAAGTTCCCTGGGATAGGCTCCAGGCTCCCCCATGACCCTGTGTAGGATAAGCAGTATGAAAAATGGATGAATGGATGGAATTGCTAATGAAGCATCTTCATTAAAGTTAACGAAGTGATATACCCATTCTCTTTCTTATACCAGAGTATGAAACGTATGCTATGTGTTGTCCACAGTTTATTACTGGTTGTCAGATGTCCCCTAGAGATATAGTGGGAATGACGTAAGAACTTGTTTAGCATGTTTCAATTTTTAAAAATTATGCGAACTACTGCATTTGTTATTCTTATAGTTATTCGTATACATTCAGAAGCAGGGTTTCATTTGTCACTGTGCACTGTGGTGAGTCTTTGCTGACATGTATCAATTGTGGCCTGCATGAATACCTCAAGATCGATTTGTTGTGTTTCTGTAATATTTTATTCTGGCCTGGTGCTGCTCACAAACCATGTCACTCATATGTAATTCATGAGACATGAGGCTTTTTAATAAAGCCAAAGTGCCTCTACACATGCACAGGCTGCAGGAGCCTTTCATGTCCCTGTAAGATTTACTGACTGTCCATAGTGGCATCTGTTAGTATTAAGTACAATAAAAAATAATAATAAATAATAATAATAATAAAAAAAAATAATTGGATGAAAACAATTTAATTGAGGGCAGAATTTTTGTCCAATAAATATGTATAGCCCCAACTCATAAAAAACTGATTCATGCAATGAGATGTAATTGAATTGGTCCAAATTAATTTGATCAAATACAGTTTAAATGAAATGGATATATTTATAAAGTGAAATTTTTTTATGCTTGTCGAACTCAAACTAAAACATTTAATTGGCAAATATATTATTAGGTAGAAATCCTTCTAATTTTATTCCTCGTATATAGAAACAAGAGAGACAGAACTTGGTTCAGATGTGTTATGTATTTAACAGTAATGAACTTCAGAGAGCTCAAGTAGTTCATTTATTACAACTTCGTAGCCTTTCTTCTTCGTGTCATTCCTGTGCCTTCTAGGCAACTCGTGTATAAGACACTTACCGGTCTTACATGTATTTCAATATACCACAGGATGTTTTTATTTAAAACACATAAAAACAAGTATAAAACAGTTACACAGTTGGTAATACAGTTATTTACTGTCAAACAACCATTATATTAGAAAAAGGAGAGAAAAAAAGTCAATATGCTAAATAAACATTTGCTGTTTATTGGTGACTTATTGTATTTAAACTTTGAAAAAGTATTTAACCAAGCAAGCTAACAATTGTGACAGTGAAAGCACACATTTATAAACCTTTTTTTGGTCTGGAGTTTTGCATTTCTCTACATGCATGACACATGAACAGTCAGTGGAGAGCCAATGTTAAAATAAATGTGACTATCAATAATAATGCAAAGACAAGATAAACTTAACCATCAAGAATAAAAGTAACAAACACAGTAGTGCTTGAACATTTGTGAATTTTCTATATTTCTGCATAAATATGACATAAAACATAATCAGATTTCCACACAAGTCCTAAAAGTAGATAAAGAGAACCCAGTTAAACAAATCAGACAAAAATATCATACTTTGTCATTTATTTATTGAGGAAAATGAGACAATTTTACTGTACATATCTGTGAGTGGTAAAAGTATGTGAACCTCTAGGATTATTAGTTAATTTGAAGGTGAAATAAGAGTCAATGCAATGCAATGACAATGATTTATTTAAAGAACAGGGATCTATCAAATTTTGAGATAGTTTATGAATCCACATCAGGAGAACACTGAACAACAATGGTGTACATGTAAGGAGAAAGCCACTGCTCTCCAAAAAGAACACTGCTGCCCTTCTGCAGTTTGCTAAAGATCACGTGGACAAGCCAGAAGGGTACTAGAATAGTGTTTTGTGGACAGATTAGACCAAAATGTAATTTTTGATTTAAATGACAATCGTTATGTTTGGAGAAAGGAAAATACTGCATTCCAGCATAAAAACCGTATCCCATCTGTGAAACATGGTGGTGGTAGTATCATGGTTTGGGCCTGTTTTGCTGCATCTGCGCCTGGACGGTTTGCCATCATTGATGGAACAATTAATTTTGAATTATACCAGCAATTTCTGAAGAAAAATGTCAGAACATCTGTCCGTGAACTGAATCTCAAGAGAAAGTGGGTCATGCAGCAAGTCAATAATGCTAAGCACACAAGTTGTTCTACCAAAGAATAGTTAAAGAAGAATGAAGTTAATGTTGTGGAATGGCCAAGTCAAAGTCCAGACCTTAATCCAATAGAAATGTTGTGGAAGGACCTGAAGCAAGCAGTTCATGTGAGGAAACCCACCAACATCCCAGAGTTGAAGCTGTTCTGTACTGAGGAACGGGCTGAAATTCCTCCAAGCCGATGTGCAGGACTGATCAATAGTTACCATAAATGTTTAGTTCCAGTTTTTGCTGTTATAGGGCATAACACCAGATACTGAAAGCAAAGGTTCACATACTTTTGCCACTCACATATATGTAATATTCGATCATTTTCCCCAACAAGTAAATGACCAAGTATAATTTTTTTTTGTCTCAATTGTTTAATTGGGTTCTCTTTATCTACTTTTAGGACTTGTGTGAAAATCTGATCATGTTTTAGGTCATATTCATGCAGAAATCTAGAAAATTTTAGATAAGGGTTCACTTTCAAGCACACATGTATGGCCTAATGATTGAAACAGACTAGATTTAGCAGCTTACTCCATGTGTTAAATGTACATGGGGAATCTGTGTATGGCCATGGATAGCGATAACTTTGCCTAAAACACATTGTATAAAATTCTGCAGCAACAAATACCTGCTAGCTAGTTGCATTCTTTACACTGCCAAATTCACAATCTTAAAAAGAAGAATAAAAACTTCTTATTAGATACCATATTTAACAAATGACATAAGTAAATCAGATTATTTGATCAAATATGACTTGCTATCATTAGGAGGTTGTCACATTCACTTGGTGACGTTCATCAAAATGTGAAAGAAGATTTATATTAGGAGTGGGAACAAGTACTTGAAAGTTCATAGATCACTTCATTCATAGAACAGTGCATTTGAATACTCATATGAAAACAGATGCTTTTGTTTACATGGTTCTATTTTCCCCAACTCTATATTCACTTAATATGACACACTTTACACTTCTCACAAGTAATTAAACTGATTTCAAACGAATTTAAAAGGTTTATTTGGTACCACTGTCGTATCAATATTAAGCCGGGGATTGGAACAGGGAGAAAAACACATATATTCTTTTGCCTTTTATGTGTGTTTATCTGTTTTTAATACATTTTATGTTGTATTCAATTGTTTTTGAACACCTTTAATATTTATTTAGAGATTAACCACTTTATTGTGCTTGTGCATGTTGAAGATATACCACAAACTGGCTAAGCTAAAGTGTGCAGCACGGAGGTTGATGAGCCAAGTGGCTGTCCAGCTAGTTAGTTTTACAAGTTGGAAAAAGGTGCTGGGACAAAATACGAGGCATACTCCCTTAGACTCTGACATCTTGTTAGCCAGAAGTCAATCTGTATTACTAACATTTGTCCCCTGGGCTAGCAAACTTCAAAAGTTGAACTGAGTACTCACTGACAATGCTAATTTGCACATTGAGTGAGTCTGAATTTAAGCAAAGGGAGGCTTGGAACAATTCACCTCTTAACTCTCTCAGCGCTGTAGGATATTTCACTCAACATTATGATATACACATTCTTTGACAGCAAGGTCAATGCTTAACTACAAAAAACGAATACTTACCAACAATGAATATCCAACAGCAAGACAACCGCATCAGTCCCTTAATGCCAGCATGAGAAAATAGCGGTTACACTGTGAACACTGTGTCGGAGCTTGTCTCGCACATGCGCAAATGGCGCCCCCCAAAGGAAACTAATTTGTGTTAAACAAATTTAAATAAATCTCATAGATGACACTATGTTAGACTAGTTAATTATACATACGTATTACTCCTAATTAGATATGCTTAAATAAAGTGAACAAAAATTTAGTGTAGTAGTTATTGTATATTCATTATATGACTCCTTTTAAGTCACCCATTCTCTTTGGAAAAGTATCATCAATTTAGATACTCAATATCATATTGAACACAATTATATTTAGGAAAAACTTAACTGAGCGCAAGAAAAAAAAGTATATGGATGTATGCAACTGCCAAAAATATAGCCAGGAGCCTCTTTACTTACATGACAAGGCCAGTTGTTGAAGAGAGAGGGAAATACTAGGAATGCTTTCAGCTGCAGGGTGCCTCACTTTCACCATGTATGGAATGAGCAAGAGACATGATCAAAAGATTTACAGCACCAATAAAATCTGAAGCTATAATCTGTAAACAATACCACATTAAACATTTATGTCCTAGGAAATGGGGATGTCTCTTAGGAAATGAAGTAAAATTATCACAAAGAATGTACTGAATAAACAGTCCAATTAATAAATCACCTAACCTGAATTCCACTTACCACTGCATTTAAAATATGGGGTGCAAATTTCAGACAGACACAGTTTTAGTTGGTAGTTTTAGGCCTCTAAAATGAGTGGAATATGTAACCACAAAAAGTAATTTTCACATAATCTTAATAATAATTTGAATATCCATTAATTAAGGTTTATAGTCTTCACCTAAAGTTCACAGTAATTTAATTTTAAATCCAATATACTGAGTACCCAAAATAACCCAAATTGTTCTTTAATAATATTCTTTACAGCTTTTACAGAAATTGCCCTGTGGTAGTTGTGGTGGTATATACATATACTTATTACACTGAAGTTTCAAAATGCATATGCAAGATAGTGTGTTAAATGTTTATATTACTTAAGTTTATGTAGACAAATAACTTGAGATCAGCAAATCAAAGAATAACAGGTATACTTTGGGGGGGAAAAATCTTTGGAAAAATGAACAAAAATTATCTAAATATAAACACAGAAAAGAGTTATACATATCAGCATCTAATGTTTCATTTCTAAGCCATATTAATGTGACTTGACCATATATAACTTTTGCTTGGCTGGCAAGATCATTCCAATATAAGCAGCTGTAAGTCTCAGAGAGAGACTGCAGTGAAGACCAGTCAAGTCCTTGAGTGTGGTGAGATGCATCTTCATTTATTCTATATTTAAAAATTGTATTACATTAGCCTTTAGCACTAAATTAAAGAAAAAAAATATATAAACTTTTAAATAAGTGCTATATAATGGTACTGTAGATGATAAGCACAACAAGACAGTAGGGACCAACAGCTTGAAAATGTGAAAATACTTCTTAATAATTTTGCATTATTTTTTAAAAAAAAAATTTCATTACAAATTATATTATCAGCAACAACTTGAGTGAAAGGTAGTATCTAAGAAATATTTACATGAATTTCAGGATTTCTTAGTATTTGGTATCTTCCCATTTTTTTTCTTTAATGACAGTGCGCATTCGAGTGATGATTATTATTATGCTTATTATATTTTATCTTTTTATCTTACAGGTTTGTTAGAAAATTCTTCAGCTTTGGGAGAAGAGACAGGTAAATTGAAAACTAACAGCTAAGACGTTCTCAGCAGGGCTCCAGACTAACATTTGTGAGGGGTGGCACCGGCCCTTAATTTGGTAGCACCAGTCATGGGCTGGGGCAAGGAAAAACAGAAACAATGAAATTACACACAAACGTGTTTAATGCATTACTAAATACATTACAAATAAATACAAATATTTTTCTTGTTTATACATAACAAAAATCACTTTAACTGTACCGTACTCTTAACACATCTTACAATTACTTAATATTACATTATTCAAACAAATGTTTGAAATTAAACAACAATATCCATTGAGTACACATTTTCTGTTTACTCATTTTCTCATTATTTCAACTATGATAACTTTAAATTCCATCGTCTTATAAAATAGCTTTACATAAATCTGTACAGAGGCACATTAGAACATTTCAGCATACATATATATATATATATGTGTGTGTGTGTATGTATGTATGTATGTATATATATATATATATATATAATGTATGTATGTCAATTTTTGTCAACTTCAAAAAGGTCACAATGGCAGGAAAAATGCTCACAAAATGCAACCATTTGGTCGCAGTCTGGAGCCCTGCCATTCTCAGGGAGTTTTTGTCTTACTGATAAGAGAATGCAACACAGATAACTTGGCATGGATAGCTATAATTCATTTTATAGTAAAATGGATGCTAGAATTTTAACTTTTATCTTTAAAGACATGACATGTTTTCTTGTTATTAGAAGAGTTTGGTGCCATCATATTAATCTAATATTTTCTATCTAAGCAGTACATTTTGTATTATGTTAAAGGTTTTTATTAATTTATTTTTTACTACTCTGATGTATTGTCTTCCTTGCAGTGAGCTGCCATCATGAGCACGGATGCAGAGATGGCCGTTTATGGCAAAGCTGCCGTTTACCTCCGTAAGCCTGAGAAGGAGAGAATTGAGGCTCAAAGCAAGCCCTTTGATGCAAAGGCAGCCTGCTATGTAGCTGATGACAAAGAGCTATACCTTAAGGCTACAAT
>JANDJT010000167.1:8276544-8291559 GCA_024331685.1 Stegophilus panzeri | reverse complement strand
GAAAAAATAAATAAATTTCCAAGCGAAGGAAAATTAAATTTTCCAGCAAGCAATGCCAACTGTGCAAATAGGCATACATTTGAAAATGTATTCCATAATGTAAATGGTTATTTATTTTGAAAGTTATTTATTTTGATATGGTTATCAAAAATCAGTCTGTGTTTTGTTCTTTAATATATTTTGAAAATGGAAAATTTACTTTCTATTGACATAGTTATTTATTTTGACATGTTCTTCAAAAATCAGAGGCTGGTTTGTTTTTTGGTAGATTTTGAAAATGGAAAATGTATTTTAATATGTATTTATTTATTTATTAACAGTTATTTATGTTGACATATGGATAGTTATTTATTTTGAATAGTTATTCATTTGCAATAAATAGTTTATTCATAAACCTTTGTTTGACTAAATTATTACTGAACCCACACCGTCACACACCACGCCAACCAACACCACAAGTAAATTCTCAACCTGTGTGAAACACGTGATTTATATAGTGATGTGCATGTCAGTTTGAATTACCTTCCTGTGCTCTCACAGGTGTCAGTTCACAATCCTGTAAAACAAACATTTTTTTGTTAATGTAATTAAATATATGTAATTGGATTAAACATATTAATAAGCATACTATCTGTTTCTAACAAGTGTTCTCTTTCAGGGTTGCACAGCATATTTCAAAGGTCAAAGTTCAGATTCACTTATTCAATTTGTTCGGCTCAACCAACTCAAACTATGGGCAAATATACAAAATGCATTAAGTTACTTTTATCATCAGTTTAATTTTCTTTAAATCTTAGAAATTAAAGTTGCATGGGTTTATATAATTGTTCTATCAACCCTTTGAATACAAATAGTTTGTTATTTAATGCCCTACACTATGTATTCCTACAGAATTAGATTGCATCTTACCACACACAGGAATTTCACTGGACTGTTCTGCAATTGTGTCTCCCAGCTACTTATATTGGTGGCGTTCTGCTAGCCAAGCAGAAGTTATATATGTCCAGTCTAATAAGGCTTGGTTGTTAGTCAAATAATAAATCTCAAAGAACACTTGGTGCTGGCAATCACATTGTCGAAGCAAAAGCATTTTACTTCATATATTTGGATGTCCTTTTAAATAGAATTTGACTTCTACCAGCAGGATGATAGTATGATTACTTGTTGGTTTAAATATAAGACATCCTGTTGAAACTGACAATTTAAGAACTGCTGCTGAATTTCCACACCTTATATGTTTGGTTTATGTATATAGGGGTAAACACCAATCACCAAAACATCAGTAACTTAATGGTGAATATATGTTTAATACACTATAATTTATCCCATGTGGAATTTCACATGTCAACATATGTGTCTCATTGCAAAACCTGAAACCAGTGTGAGTGTTTGTAATCCATTTAAGGAAATGGTGCCATGAGTTTCATGTCATGTGTTTGGTTCATATTTCATCCATCTGCATTTCCATAGCCTCTTGTGCCGTGCTCGCCATTTATTAAATTAGTATGTTTCTAAATGCAGATGTGTGAAAAATATCAAGCTAATACCCATGCCAGCTTTAGAATTTTGAACTCCCCTTGTCTATAAGTCTATAACAGGCAGTGAACAAAACGGTGTCTAATGTATAGGTGTACATGCCATATGGTCCTAAAATAATTAACCTGCTTCCTTAAGAACATGTCATATCCATCCATCCATCCATCCATCCATCCATCCATTTTCTATACCGCTTATCTTTCAAGGTCGCAGGGAACTTGGAGCCTATCCCAGGGAGTATCGGGCACAAGGCGGGGTACACCCTGGACAGGGTGCCAGTCCATTGCAAGGCATAATAACATACACATTCACACACCCATTCATACACTATGGACACTTTAGACATGCCAATCAGCCTACTATGCATGTCTTTGGACTGGGGGAGGAAACCGGTGTACCCGGAGGAATTCCCTGCAGTACAGGGAGAACATGCAAACTCTGCACACACAGGGCAACATATGTCATATTTTATTTTATTGCTATGTTAAGTTTTCATTACAGTTATAAATAATCCAAGGAATCACACCATGTATCTTTTCCTTGCTCAAGCTGCATAATTATTCAAAGGGCTGCAGTCATTTAAACAATAATTATATGAATCTGTGTGACTGTAACCTAACTTTTTGTTGATATCAAATGAGGCATTCTATATGGCATTCATATGAGGAAAGCTAAAAGATAAATTCATCAGATCAAGTCTCAGGGGTTTATCTGGAGTAAACTGGAACAACAATTTCTGAGTGATGAGGACTCAGACTACTTAAAGCTGCAGTGCGTAACATTTAATTTCTTTATTAAAAAAAAAAAAACAAAAGAAAAACCCAAACAGCATACATATAATCATATGAAAAAAATGCATCCCATCAAACCTTCAAATTCATAAAACAGAATCAGGTGTTCAAGATTGGGTGCCAGTCATTAGAACCTGCTTAGGGAGTGTCTTATTTATACCCCTCTCATATCTAGTGTCTGGTGTTCCCTTTGCTATTGAAGTGTGTGGTATCATCATGCCAAGATCTAAAGGGTTCTATAAGGCCTTCAGAAAAAAGGTTGTGGATGCCTACGAGTCTGACAAGGGATTTTAAAAAAATCTCCAGATTATTTGAAATACATCATTCCACTGTAAGGAAAATAATCTATAAATGGCACACATTTCAAATGACTGACAATTGTCCAGGACTGGCCATACCAGCAAATATCACCCCAAGAGCTGACCATCTGATGCAAAAAGAAGTCTCCAAGAACTACCTTTGCAAGACTATAGTTTGCCAATGAGCATATAGGTAAAGACCAGGCCTTTTGGAATAATGTGCTCTGGACAGACGCATCAAAGATAGGACTATTGTGCAGGATAAATCTGAAATTCTGCAGGACACGGCAAGTGTACTAGGGAAGGATACGTACTAGGGAAATAACTTCACAACAAAAGCAAAGTATTTTTACAAATGAATGATTTTATTTACTGAAATTATTTTGCATAATGTCTGATTCAATCTGTAAAGCTTCCAAGCCGGAGTACAATTCACACCTAAAAAACAAAAAATCAAAACAGAATTAACCCTTGTGCATCTTTATGGACATTTTTGTTGTTTTCATTTTTCTTTTTTAATCATTTTGTCTGTGTTAATGCAAACAGCATAAATTTTGCAAAAGGTGTTTATTTTTATTAGAATTTTAATATTTCACCCTCGTTTGCTTTCATAAATCTATTTTAAATTAGTTACACAAAATAGTTACACCCAGGACCTTAAGGACAAAAATGTCCCCATTGAAACCCATTCAAACTGCAATATTTAATCCCTGTGACGTTTAAGTATAAAATCATGCATTCTGTGTTAATAGGCTTTTATTTTGTTGACAAGGTTTCAAAACACTGATTTAAAATAATAATAATAATAATAATAATAATAATAATAATAATAATAATAATAAAATACGGGTAAATTGGGGGGAAATGGGGAAAATTTGGGTGCATCATAAAAAATTTGAATATCGTAGAAAAGTTCATTTTTTCCATAATTTTATTAAAAAAGTGGAACTTTCATATATTCTAGATTCATTACACAAAGAGAACTATTTCAAGCCTTTTTGTTTGTTTTAATCTTGATGATTACGGCTTAAAGCTCATGGAAATCAAAAATCCAGTATCTCATGAACTGTAAGTCGTAATCATCAAGATTAAAACAAACAAAAAGGCTTGAAATATTTCTCGTTATGTACAATGAATCTAGAATGAACTTTTCAATGATATGGTTTGTATGTGTGTTAAGGTTTCATGATAAGGTTCCATGATAAGGAACCATGATTCCATGATAAGGTTTGTATGTGTGTACTGAAAATTTTGTGTGAACAGTTATATTGTACTGGAAATCACAAATCCCACCCCATGTATGAGAGTCAAACAAAACCTCCGCCTTCCTGCTCCGCTGAGGACGTTGCTCCTTTTCTTTGCTTCACGCTGTATGTCGCTCAACCCCTCATGCTTTACGGAGAGCATCGCTCCCCCCTCTGGCCTCGCAGAGAACCTGTAATAAAGTAAGAAAAAAAACAACGCAATAAAGATTTATTCTTAGAATAAATTTATTCTAAGAATAAAGAATTCATTTTATAATTCCTTTTAAAATTAATTTTAATTCTGTAATAAAGTATAAAATTCCTTATTGTAGGAAGAGAGCTTTTATTTTTTTTCATGATGCATCCTATTGATATAGCTCTGTCCTCATCCCTTCTTTCCTCAATCTTTGAAACTGATATAGGCAGAAGACATGGTACTGCTCATTTTTAAATATTGAAAATAATATCACATCAAAATAAGAAATTACTACAATTAGTAAGGCATACATATTATACATATTATACCTGTGTCACCTGTAATGTGCTCTATGTTTATAGGTCCAGGGATGCAGGGGCCCTCCTAATTTTGACCACAGGATGATGCACAAAGATGGCCTTTTTGGTCCTGACATACTGGTCTGCCTCAAAATGTGCCTGCAAAGTGACTTGAGTTTACTTCCCAATTCAACTCCTTTTTGTCTACCCACATACTGTACATATCCCATAGTGGTTAAATACACAGTATTAAGGAACACTTTATACATAGTTAAAAGACAACTAAGAACATGAGACAATGGCCCCAAGACTCTCTGCAATGAGACAGCACTCTCTGGGTTTTGCAAGTCTTTTGCTGTTCCTTATTTTTAATAAATCTAACATTAAATTTCCCCATGGTGTGGTCTTTGTGAAAAAGTGCAAATATACTCAAGTATGATTACCTCACACATCATTTTTTTGGTGTTGTAATGTTTTGATACATTTAGAGTGCTCCTACTAATTTGAGCCAACCATTTTTCTCTCTCTCTGGGTCAGTCGGGAAACCATGCATTCGTATTCCTTTCTCTGAGTGATTGAAGCATCCCCATGCAGCGCAGCACACCGTGGTGGACACTATACAAGGACAACATGGAGAAAAGGACAGACAAAATGCTTGACATGCTTTTCAGTTTATTAGAAATTTATTTCTAAATCCATTGCGGTAAATAAGTGCATAGCAAAAGTCAAAATACATATACATACATACATACATATATATATATATATATATATATATACACACACACACACACACACACATATATGTATATATATATCTATATATACACACACATATATATAGGCGCAGAAGGCGAGTACGGCAGCTCACCAACCCCTGCAGACAGCCAGGGGAACCGGGCAGGCAACAGTCGTGGCCTGCTACTAAGCCTGATCTGAGAATGGTCATAAAGGCCAAGCAGACAAAAGAGGAGCGGTCCTGAGGGGCTGTGGAGGGATGTATCAGGGGATATGAGGTTGTTAGGGCAGTTAGCCCCCAGTGCTACTGTAGGGCCTCCCCTAGCCAAGTCTGTCCCAAGTTTTCAGTGTTCTCTGGTCAGCGAAAATCTGATGCTTTAACTCCAATAGAATTCGGAAAAGTTAACGTCACTAAAAGACCATCTGGTGGCCTGGAAACTACTGGCAAATGTGTCTCCATGGGTTCTGTCTACTGTAGAAAAGGGTTACCGGGTCCAGTTCAGAGCTCGACTCCCCTGGTTCAGAGGTGTGCTCACCACAGTAGTCAGCACAGACCAGAGCCCGACGTTAGCACAGGAAGTAAGATCCCTCTTGGACAAAGGGGCTATAGAACATGTACCCCATTTACTGAGGGAAGGCAGTTTTTACAGCCGTTATTTCCTGGTCCACAAAAAATAGAGGAGTGGCAGACGTAGACGTAGACGTCTACGTGGCCACCAGTTCGGCCAGCCATGCCCCTATTGATGGAGCCTCTGTGGGGAAACATCTGCACACCACATCTGCAGACCACGCATACCTTCCTGGGACCTTTCTGTGGTCCTGGAAGGTCTGTCAGGTGCCGCATTTGAGCCCTTAGTGTCAGCCTCTGAGAAGCTTCTGACTCTAAAGGTAGCTCTTCTGCTGGCCCTAACATCTCTCGAGCGGATAGGAGATCTACAAGCTCTCTGTTGCCCCTTCCTGCCTTTACTTTACCCCTGGATTAGCCAAGGCCTTCCTGTATCCTAGGCCGGATTATAGTCCTAAAGTGCCTACATCTGCTGCCCAGCCAGTAGTGTTGCAGGCTTTCTGCCCTCCTCTGTTCCTCATATCGGAACAAGAGAAATTGCACCGACTGTGTCCATTAAGGGCTCTCTGTACTTACGTCCACCACGCCGGCCAGTGGTGTAAGTCAGAGCAGCTGCTGGTTGGCTTTGGCGGTGACAGCAGAGGTGGATAGTGGATATCTAATTGGATAGTGGAAGCTATCTCTATCGCTTATGAGGCGCGCGGTCTCAATAAGGACTCATTCCACTAGGAGGGTCGCCTCCTCGAAGGCTTTGTCCGAAGGGGTATCCTTTGTGTGTGCTGTGGCGGGGTGGTCTGAACAGGCCGTACCCTCAATATGACAGAGTGGGTATTCTCGTTCCCACCGCATTCAGCTAACGCAACGTAAAGTCCCCTTTGAAAGGGAACATCTGGGTTACGCATGTAACCCTGTTCCCTGAGAAGGGAACGAGACATTGCGTAGCTTTGTCATACTGGGGCATGCCTGTGAATTGTGTCTTCGCTTCAGATAATAGAGGCTGACGGCACGGTTCACAGGTGTCCTTTATATATCACGTGACGTGCTTAATTGCCACGTCACCTGATCATGGCAGACCTATAAATAGGCATGATGTTACACAAGCTTCAGATACCAGTCAGGCGCGAGGGCGCTTCCCACCGCATTCAGCTAACGCAATGTCTTTTTCCCTTCTCAGGGAACAGGGTTACATGCATAACCCAGACATTTTATGGTTAATTACCAGGGACCAATGTTTAAGCAGTGAATGTTTTTTAGTAGTTTAGATTATTAGAATGACATTGTGATCATTTTTTACAATAGTAGTATTTAACTTGATAAATTTATTTTAAGAAACTTTCTTTATTGTTACTTGTTCTTTTAGTTGTACATTAGGTTTCCTGAAAATCATTTGACAGGCACAATGAAATAGTTGGCAATGAAATGTCTTTTTAATAATAATTTACGATAAAAATAAATGTGACAAACCTCAATTCTGGCGTCCAGTTGTTATTTCACAAAATTGGAACTTGAAATTGTAGAGCTGCACTACAAGCATCCCCTGGGAGTACATTTGTAAAATAAACTACACTGTATTCAATGCAAATGTATACACATTTTGTAAACATTTGCACATATGAATAATCTAGCTAATACAATATATCTAACATCTATATTACAAAATATCTAATACAAAATCTAATTATTCATTCACCTTGACTTGTCTATATTTACATATGTTTAATAGAAATTAATACAATATACTTAATACAATAATAAAAATAATACATCAAATGTTCATGTACTGCAGTATGAACAGAAACTTAATTCATACCATTGACAGATACACATCCATGTAAACATTGAAGTAATACATGTTTAGCTTGTCTTTCATGAACGCTACAAAGGCATCATCTCGCCAAATCCTCTGTATTGTGAGATCTGATTTTGTGTCAGTCACAAAGTCACACGACTGTAGACCAATCACTGCAAGCTGGCCTTGAACCTGCCAATAGTACATATGGGTCTCTGAGTTTGGCTTGGCTCTTTTGGTTTTCATGAATGGAACCTGAGCAATGCTGTCAGCAGAGGAAATTTACAACAGGAAGATCTGCAGCCATGGGGGGACACTGGTAGGATAGTGGACTGCCACGAGGTATGGGATCAAACTGTGAGGGGATCAACTCTATTTTTGACATGCCCTCTAGTATGTGTGCCAGCAAAGGCTGGGGATTGATCTGATGGAGTTTTGCTCCAGAAGCCAAGACAAATAGGATCTAGAAGGGGGCCTAAAGAAATTTATACAAACTATTAGTGTTGAATACGAAGCTGTAGCTGTGTACACATACATAACACACACACACACAGAGGTATGTATTACCTGTGTAAACCTTGTATAGGGTAGACTTTAATCCAGTCTTCCCAAGTGATTTTGGTTTCAGGACAAAGTTCACTCACTGCCTCTGAACAGACTCCCTTAGTATAACACAAACAAATGAGGTGTTAAAAGTATTCTGGGAACACTTTGCAAAAAGGTTCTATACATTACCATTAGTTAATCAGTTTAAGAATCATGAAATAGCAAAGAACAATAATTGTTAACAATTTTTATTAATCTTGGTTGATGTTCATTTATAACTATCTACTTAATAATTTACACTCTTGTTCAGTATTAGTCCATAAAGCTTTCATGTTAGCATATACAATGTTTGCTTATTAGTGTTCTTACCAAATGCAGAAAAGAAAAAAGACAATATACTTGCCTGTGTCCTTGGATGATGCCATCTCTGTGGCTCACTCGTGCAGCCCAGTGGTGGTGGGACAGACTGTAAATTAAGCTGCACATAGTGGGCTGTCTGATACATAAGAGTTGTCAGATGGTTATACAACCCTTTACCAGCTGCACAGCTACACATATAGGCAGAAACACAAACATCCTCTTATGACTCAAATGTCATCTGTTTGAAAAGACAACAGTTTACCTAGAGAATTGTAATTTTGTGCTGTGAGCTAAATTAAGTGCTGTTAAATGAAAGTTGCAAACCACAGTAAAAGCAAGACATAGTGATACATAGTGAAGGAAAGAAAAAGGTCATAACTTCACAACATGTGAAACTAAAGGAATTCTTCATTGATCGGTAACACCTAGCTCTCACTACCACCTTACGATCAACAACATTTGAGAATGAACACATACAAAATTGTTAGCATTCATACTGTTGCAAATGCTAACGCCAGCTAGTTGGCAACTTACCTTGATAACTGTGTACAAGTTCCTCAAAGAATTCATAGCCCTTGCTCGGTCTTGATTCTTTAGTTGTAGAGTGCTCTCCAACAGTTCGGTTAACATCCTGTTGTGGCAGGGTCGAGAGAGAGAAGTAGTGAAGAATCTCTTCATGTGTACACTGCATGGAACGCCATCATATAAATGTTCATGCCGTGGCAAAAATAATGTTATACCACTGTGAAGTAGTTTCCGATTTGTGTGAAAAAAGCTTATTTATGCAACTGTCTCTCTCAAGGGCTCTGCTGCTGACAAAAAGAAAAAGTTTGTGTGAGCAGAGCATAATTTTTTTAGAGCGTGAGTTCTCCCCTTTCCCTCTCGTGGTTGTAATTTACCATGTATGCGAGCATTAATAACACGCTCTGATTTTTGACACGGATTTGCCGCCATAAGTTTGGACCAGCTTTTGAGTTGTTTGGCTTCCCATAGTAAATAATAAAAGTAGCCGTGTTTGATAATAAGTGAGGTTATGCTAACTGCTATGTCATAAATACACAATGAAACAGTAATTTAGTACACCATAACAACAATATCATTTTTTAATAAAAGTGGGACTAGCTCTACGGACATATCATGGTTGGTGACAGTTTAATGGTGGCAACTCTCACCCCAAGAAAAAGCCACCCCAGCATCAGTATCCCAATGTATAAAATATAAATGTAAGCAGTTTCCTGGACAGAGTTACAGCAGCGCTGCTTCAGTGTGATTAGATGAAAAGACCATGTTCCGCAAAATAATGGCAAGAAAACACGTCTACTGTAGTCCGAACAAATGACTCTTACGAACCGATTCTTTTTAGTGAATAAAAAACATACAATGCAACCAGTGTACGTAGCCCAGTCATGAACAAATGACTCTTACTAGACGGTTCTTTTAATATAATACGAAACAGCGTAAGTATATATTTTAATGTCACATTTTCTACATATAGAGTGTATGCACGTGACGTCACAATAGTCGGAACTCGCCGCGGTCATGCCCACTGAGTGGCAAAAAGACTTAGCGGCAGCATTAGTGTACAGCATGAAAACACAGAAAAATGCATCTGAAATGGGAAAAAGTTGTTGTGCGATCGACTGTGCTAACAGATTCAACAAGAATTCTGAGCTATCTTTTTCCAGAGTGCCCAAAAAACCATTCACTCCTTTTTTACTAAGTCGAGCAGTATAAGTGTAAGTTATTTTGGCGTGTGGTATTCATGTTGTACAATGATGAATAATTTGCTACATATTTCTTTTTGAATGCTGCCTATCTCCATTAATGAATAATGGGGGCTCATTCATTCTCTGACTGGGTTTACCTTCACAAATATATGACCTTAGTAAGTGGAAGCAGTGTTAGCTACAAACAAACTAGGACTAGTTAGCTTACGGTTTACCAAATAATATTATATAATAAAATAAAAATATTTGTACATAAAACTAGAATGTTTATTCGTGTTCTTGTCACTTTAATTTCTCTAACAAATCCCTCCTTGAAGTAGGACCAAGCATTAAGGCTTTTTTATGTCTTCAGGCTTCAAGTACATATAAATGTTGGGATTTCTGGCCACATGCCAATGTCCATGGACCACAGGTTTTTGGGCAACTTGTAAGGGTCACTGTCAAGTCCAACTGCCTTTAATTTAAGTTGATAATCTTTAGTTACCCTAGTGTTTTCGCAGCTTCCTCTATTAAAACCAGCCATTTTGCTGGATGTTTTGCCACTCAGCCCAGCTGAGGGGGGCGTCTTCCAGCAGGAAAGTCACATCAGTGCATAACCTCTATACCAGACTTAGATTAGGTGAAATCACAAAAACAAAATATGTATGTAACTTATTACATAAAACAATATAATAAGGATACACCTTATGCTTTTATTTCTTTGGGGGGATTGGGATGTCTGTAAATGCATATGAAATCCCTCAGCTATGTTGTAATGTTTTAAATTGTATTCATTTAGGAAACAAAATTATTGAGTGTAGATTTAGAAATGTGGATAGACTAAACTGCATACTCGTTGCATTGCTGACATCTAAAGTTTTTTTTTCTAAACCAAAATGAACAGGAAAATTTGTCAGATATTGTGGAAGTGGAATGTGCAGATAAGACAGAAAGAGGTAAAAAGCAGTTGAGGAAGTCAGAAGAGGAGATGGAGAGGTGGAAGAAAAGAATATAAAAATGGACGACAAAGAGCTAGAAAGAAGCTCTTTGAAGAAAGAAAGCTCTTCTCAGATTAAATCCAGCATGAAGTAAGCAAAGAGGAGGTAGGGATAAGATTGAAAGAGAGCTCAGACATTGAAAGGATGGAGAGAAAGCTTGAACACAAGCACCCTGTGTGCCAGTTCATGGTATGTTGTGTTCATTGCGCCGTTCAAATATTTAAAAAAAAATTAAATAAAATAGGCAAAACCTCCAAGTTATTATTTAAAGGACCATACCTCAATATAAGTTTAACCTTGGGTATCAAAGTTACAGTCAGTGTTTTTGTTATTAGATATTGGTGAGATTTGTCTTTGTCAATTTTGTCAACTTGTATTAAGACAGGCATGGCCCTTAAAGGCTTTAAAATATTTTAATTTCCTCTTTATATTTAGGTTTGTTGACCCAGCCAAAACTACACAACTTCCCAAAGACCGTTCAAGGGGGGGTCCGGAGGAACTTCCATGCTGATTGATACCAGACTCATCCATGGCTTGAATACTCACAGTCTAGAGATGCCTGCTACTGTTTTGCATGTAGGCATTTTTCTCTCCCTTATGTGCCAAAGAGCATTTTTACCTCCTCTAAGGGGTACAGTAATTGGAAGAAGGCTACATTTAAAGATTTTCTTCTCATGCCATGTTTCTCATGGGTTTTCTTCTCATGCCAAATTTTACAACCATGTAAACACAATGGCAGCATGGGTAGAACATAAAGATACAAGACAAAAATACCTCACTGTTGGGTAACATGTATGAACATTACCAGAAAAAGGTAACAGAAAATCGCAAAAACATCAAAACATTGGCTGAAATTCTTGTCCTAACTGCTTCTGAAAATCTAGCTCAGTGGAGTTACTGGGAGTCTCCAGACTCAGACAGCTGAGGTGTTTTTGTAGCCATGCTAGATTTGTTGGACAACCATGATCTTGTTGTTAAAAAAATACTTGAACAGCAAGCCAAACATGCTAAGTATACAAGTAAAACCATCCAGAATGAAATACTGGCTTGTTTGATAGGAATTGTGAAAGAAGAAATCATGCAGGAAGTTAAAGAGAGTGTACAGTTTTCTGTCATCTTAGACGAAAGTAAGGATGTTCAGAAAAAAGAACAAATGTCAATTGTCCTGAGATACTATTAGAATGGTCTGCATAAATATGACCTAAAACATCATCAGATTTTCACACAAGTCCTAAATGTAGACAAAGAAAACCCAATTAAACAAATGAGACAAAAAATATTACACTTGGTCATTTATTTATTGAGGAAAATGATCCAATATTACATATCTGTAAGTGGAAAAAGTATGTGAACCTCTAGGATTAGCCTTATTTGAAGGTGAAATTAGAGTCAGGTGTTTTCCATCAATGGGATGACAATCAAGTGTGAGTGAGCACCCTGTTTTATTTTAAGAACTGGAATCTATTAAAGTCTGATCTTCACAACACATGTTTGTGTAAGTGTATCATGGCACGAACAATTGAGATTTCTGAGGACCTGAGGATGCTCATGAGGCTTGAAAAGGTTACAAAACCATCCCTAAAGAGTTTGGACTCCACCAATCCACAGTCAGATAAATTGTGTACAAATAGAGGTAATTCAAAACCATTATTCCCCTCCCCAGGAGTGGTCAGCCAACAAAGATCACTCCAAAAGCAATGACGTGATATAGTCCGCGAGGTCACAAAGGAGCCAGGCTAACTTCTAAGCAACTAAAGGCCTCTCTCACATTGACTAATGTTAATGTTCATGAGTCCACCATCAGGAGAACACTGAACAACAGTGGTGTGCATGGCAGGGTTGCAAGGAGAAAGCCACTGCTCTCCAAAAAGAACATTGCTTCCCCTCTGCAGTTTGCAATGTACTCATTGTAATGTTATTATTTCAGGAGATCAGGTTTTCACAGCAAGGGCAGTTTTCACATGTTTTTCTTGACACATGTTTAAGTTAATATTTTAAGTGCGTGAATATTTGGTTAAATGTTTGCATATTTTTATCAAGTAAAATGCCGTTGACTAATATTTGATGCCATCTTAGAGTAAAATTGACAAAAATGAATTGAAAAAAGTTTTGAAATATCTCCACTTGGGGTGTGGTTTCAAAAAGTGAAAGAGTATTCCTTGTACCTGGTACATGCCACAATTTGGACATTAACAAGGGCCATCCAATCCTCACACCAACCTTTCAGCTACCATAGAGGAAAGACACAAGAGTTCTTGTCAGCAACGGTGGCAGACATCATGACTGTGGTCTGCAGACAAGCTGCCAGCCCCCGCTGTTCCTGGTAAATTACGATGCTGATGGCCACTGATTGGTGGACCAAAAGGTTGCAGTGTGCTGTATCAGCCAAATATGTGTATAAAACACCACAATACTACATGTCCAACACATTCTGTAATAATGTTCTACATTTCCCTTCTGTGTTTGTCTCTAAAACAAAATGAAACCATAAAAAACACATATGCACAGCAAAAACTCTTCTGCATTTAGGCAGCCTTTCCTCACTGATTCAAACTGAGCTAAAGAAATCACTGCTGTGATTGGGAAGTTCATATTTGGTACTGGAGAACACAGGATTCAGAAACACATCTAGGGCTACAGAGAACCACGTGACAGCACAGCTAGCTAATAGCAGAATGGAGAAGTCATGTCAGTAAAGCTGGAAATGTTTGAAGGAGTCATATTTTGCTTTTTTAATGTTTTCCTTTTTTTGGGTGTGTAATGTATCTGTTTGTGCATGTATAAGATCTGCAATGTTACAAAGCTTATAGTCTCCCCCAAAGGGATTTATCTTGTCTAACAGAGAACATTGCTCCAGACGTGACCAAAATGCATTGTTCGAAGACCAGATATTACTTCCGCAAATGTCTAAATCACTATGTGAGCTATTAGCGTAATGCCAGGGCAGCCACGAAGAAAGAAAGCGAGGCTTCAGTGAATTGTTTGGCGCCATGTTGTGGAGACGCTGTGTGTTTCAGTGCGAAAGCAAAACCTCTTTCTTTGGCCTTTCGAAAATGGATGAAATTAGGAATCAGTGATTACTATTTATTTATAATGCTGTTCCTGAGCAGTACAACCCAAAAGTTTGTTTGTGCACAGCGCATTTTATGGAGGACAGCTTCCTGAAACTGGGAGAGTATGACTAGGCAATACACAAAGGCTACTCTTGAAATTTGGGGCAATTCCCACTTTGCTCAGACAATATTGCGCTTCTGAATCAGAACCTGTAAATATGTTTGATTATTTTATGAAGTATCTGCTATTGACTGTTCAAATGCAGAGTTTTGTGTTGTGGCCCAGGGTTCAGTTGCAGACCTCTGCTAACATGCTAGCTAAAGTTTTGATATTCAACTGTGGGGATTTTTTACCTATAAACGTGCAGAATAACTCACATTCCCGTGACACAGTTACCTGTCTGTATTTTGTGTCTTTTTGTCCATCAATTTCATAAGCCAAATTAAACCATTATAACATCGTGTCTGAAAGGTAAGAGAGTTACAAAATAAAAACTTACCACTGTGAAACGTTCTGCTCAAGTCTGAATCTGAATCTGACTTGGGCTCAAACTGCTTGAGGGTTTTGGCCAATCACAATAGAATGGCCTGAGAATAGAGGTACTGCAGCCTGGGAATAGAGATACTACAATAATGTACAGTATGTGAAAAATAATGTGGTTTTTAAGCATCAAAGCATGTTAACCTATTCTATTACACCCAATAATCAAAATAACAAACTTTTAAAAATGTTTAAAAAGCAAAGTATGACCCCTTTAATTATGCTACATTCTAATACACAGCTTTTGTTTCAGACAGTCATGTGAAAAAATAAGTAAACCAGGCTTGCTGGAATTTTTGACCACTCTTCCATGCAATATTCTTTCAGTTGCAAGATGTTTGAGGGTTTTCTTGC
>JANDJT010000167.1:8235037-8276062 GCA_024331685.1 Stegophilus panzeri | reverse complement strand
CCTCATATTATCTTCAAGCACTCTTTGATATGATGCAGAATTCATAGTTGAATCAATGAATGCAAGCTGTCCAGTCCCTGAGCCAGCAAAGCAACTCCAAACATTCCCCCCACCCCCTGTGCTTCAGCGTTGGTATGAGGTGCTTCTCCTGAAAAGCTGTCTTTGGTCAGCGCCAAACATGTCTGCTGATACTGTGGCCAAACAACTCTATCTTTGTTTCGTCTGTCCAGAGCACATTGTTCCAAAAGGCCTGGTCTTGATTGTAGAAGCATGTGCTTTGACATCTACAGTTGCAAGACTTACTAGCAGATCCTTTATTAAATTTTGGGGTTCTTGGAGACTTTTTTTTTTAGCATCAGATGGTCTGCTCTTGGGCTGAATTTGCTGGGATGGCCAGTCCCAGACAAATTGGACTGTTTGAAATCTGCACCACTTGTAGATGATTTTCCCTACAGTGGAAAAGTATATTTCAAATAATTTGGAGATCGTTTTAAATCCCTTGCCAGACTCATAGGCATTTACAACCTTTTTTAGATCTTGGCATTATGACACCACACACCTCAATAGCAAAGGGAACACCAGACACTAGATGTGAAAGGTTTAAATAAGACATTTTCCTCCTGCACTCCCTAAGCAGATTCTAATCACTGTTACCCAATCTTGAACACCTGATTCACCTGATTCACCTGATGAATTTGATGGTGTGATAAATGTAGAGGTGTACTTACTTTTTCCAATTTTATGTCATTTGATAGTGTATATGCTGCTAAGAGGCCGAATGTATCATACAATCACTGTATCATTAATAAGTTTCAGTTAAAATGTTGAATGCTTGAATCAATTTTAAATGGAAACCTAAGGCACATATTCAGGCAATGCTTATTTTTGCTGTATTAAAATGTATCATGTTGAGATACCACTGTATTTTATCGTATCAAATTTTATTTTTGTGTTTTGTTATACTGCTACTTTTTTTAGTAAATATGTGTGTTTATTAACTTTTTTATGTAAGATTTTTGTTTTGTTTTGTTGATTTTTTCTGTACATTTAGGTGAGAAATCCCAAGTGACAATGATAGTTTGTATTGTTACATTAATTTAAAAACAAAAACAAAAAAACATAGTATATAAATGACCATAAGACTTGCTTTACAGGCCTTGATTGATTTAAAAAAATATATATATTTCAATAATTCATGTTACAGCTAGATTGTTTCAATAAAAGAATCTAGCTCTAACATGATATGCCAAAGACCTGCTTGGCCTATTTGAAATAGCTGTAGTACATCTGTCACCTACACATAAAGTGTTGCCAAATTTAGAGGCATGACTTTTATGGCAACCTGACTGTGAGCTGCAATTCAATCCAGTAACTTGAGTCTAAGTCTGCAAAATCCAAGGCAAGTCCAAGACATACTATTTACATATCTGTCTCTATATCTGTTCCCATATAATACTTACATACATGCTTCTTACATTAAATTAATTCGCAAATACTCCCAATAATTAATGATTAATTATTAATCATTCTTAATAATTAATAAGCTTTAGTTATTAATGCAATTCTATTTGAAACAGACATTTGCAAAAATACATAGTAAAAAGATATATAGTGTACAGTAGTATAGTTTATCCACAAATGTGAATCCACAAAATCCACAAGAGTGTGTTTTTTTTTAAGTGTTTTAATTTTAATCTTAATATTAATCTATCTATTGAATCTATTGTCAGTCTATTGTCTGTGAACAGTGTGGATTTACATTAAAAAATTAGTTAATTTTTTAATTAAATTAAATCTACAAAATTAACCATGGCCAACTTTCACTGGCGTGACTCACAAGGGGGCGTGTCTGAAGCAAGGGGGCATTCTGCTATTAGCTAACTGCGCTGTCAGAGTCATGTGGTTCTCTGTATAGACATATACAGTGCCCTCCACTAATATTGGCACCGTTTGTAAATATGAGCAAAGAAAGCTGTGAAAAATTGTCTTTATTGTTTAACCTTTTGATCTTTTGTTCAGAAGAATTCACAAAAATGCTCTGATGGATATCAAACAATTGCAAACACAACACAAGTTTATAAAAAAAAACAAAAAAACACTTTGATGTTATAGGTGCAAGGGATATATATTAGAGATGCACCAATACAAAATTTCTCAGCCGATACCAATAACCGATTACTCAACGTGATATCAGCCAATGCCAATACCGATAGTTTGGTGGTTCTGGCTTTTATACCTTCTTTTTAATTAATAATAATTAATTCCACAATTCTGAAGGAAATGCAAATAAAAACTTTATTCTCTTCATTTCAAAAAGTTGTGTCACAGTAACTGGTCTCATAAACAGAAAACACATTACTCAAATTAACATTAACACATTAAATAAATTCTGAAGATTAAATTAAGATTTCTTAACTTATTGAATGTTATTAATTCATATCAACATTGACTGAATTCTAAAAAAAAAAAAAACCTCCTGTATGGTTCATATTCACTCACCACAAACAAAAGCATTTCTACTTCATCATTAACTTTTTTGATGATATTAACTCATATTAACATTAACTGGATATGAAACATACTACTCTACAAATATATTTTTCTGTGCAATATATACCTTTTTTGTCAACTCATCTTCATTTAAATCTTTCAACAGTGAACTGGCATGTAATTCAGTGTGAGCAGCTCGAGCAGCGCAGCAAAAAAAAAAAAAAAAAATCACTCTCCCGTTTCACTGATGCAGTGTTCATTAACATGCACGCTGAAAACAATGTGCGGTGTAAAATTTTAGCACTGCAGAGATTACAAACTGCAGTTTTGTCATCATTGTCACCCAGTTCAAAGTAATTCCACACAAGAGAGATCTTCCTTACACACAGCACAAATTTGATGCATTTTCCTGCCCTCTTTTGATTGACAGGATATAATCTGCTCTGATCATTGGATGTGTTTAAACTATCGCTCGATAGCATGAAAAATTTTCATAGAATTCATAGAATCAATTAATGTAGGCTGTCCAGTCCATGAGGCCTCAACCCCAAATTATAACGTTTCCACCACCGTGCCTCAGAGTTGGTACTGTATGAGGTGCTTCTCTTGAAAAGCTGTCTTTGGTCAGCACTAAATATGTCTGCTGTTACTGTCTCCAGACAACTTTGTCTTTGATTTGTCTGTCCAGTGCACATTATTCCAAAAGGCCTGGTCTTTGCCTATATGCTCATTGGCAAACTGACAGGTAGGTCAAATGCATGTCAAATTTTTGCAATCTCTTTCTGATTGTAGAAGCATGCACTTTGACACCAACAGTTGCAAGACTTACTAACAGATCCTGTGACAAAATTTGGGGGTACTTGGAGACTTCTTTTTGCATCAGACGGTCTGCTTTTGAGCTGAATTTGTTGGAATGGCTAGTCCTGTGCAAATTGGCAGTCATTTGAAATCCATTTTCCTTACAGTGGAATGATGTATTACAAATAATTTGGAGATCTTTTTAAATCCACTAGCAGTTTCCTAGGCATCCACAACCTTTTCTGAAGGCCTTACAGAACTTTTTAGATCTTGTTATGATGACACCACCACACACCTCAATAGCAAAGGGAACACCAGACACTAGATGTGAGAGGGGTATAAACAAGACAGGTTCCACCTGCACTACGCAGGTTATAATCACTGGCACCCAATCTTGAACACCTGATTCTTATTTTTTTAGTTTGAAGGGGTTATAAATGTAGGGGTGTACTTACTTTTTCAATGTGACTGTTTTTTGTACATTTTAATTAAATTTAATATAAAATTATTACAAAATGTAAATTTTGTGTCATTTGATAGAGTGTGTCAACTTTATTAAGAGGCAATGTTTCAAAGAGGATCAAATATTTTCTTGTCCAAATATACCCATGGGGTGTATTTATTTTTTCACATGACTGTATGTAGTGTTCATCTGCTCGAATCAACAAGAACAGCATTACCCAGTCCAACTGAGTAACCAGATAAGTTTCTTATTTGTCAGACTTGGCTTGACACATTTATGAACTACAACACATTGCTATTTCTGAGGCCAGCAACCTCACACCTACTACACATCATGTGTTTATTGCTAGTGTGGAATAGCTTTACATTTGTGAATGCTTTTGGATCAGCAGCTCATCAAGCCTTCCCCACAGCCACAATTTATTACTGCCAGCTACCAAGCATTTTATCACTCAGCATGTTAACTGCATGACATGCTGTTTTTCCCTACTGGAGTTGTTAACTCTTGACAGGTATTTCAAGTATGGTATCTCAAATCACTTGAACACTATTCTTTGTTTACAAGGCCTTTAACAGAAAAAAATAACAGCATCCATTATACTATATCTAAACTAGGTTCAATAATTTATTATATTTTGCAACCCTTGTATCCAATCCAATATGACATTCATGCTCTCAGTGCTACATTCATGTTTTGAGCTTCTCTGCTGCTGGCCTTAAAAGCAGTCAGTTGCTAAATTAGTTCCACTTAATTAGTATAAACATACCCTACATAGCAATAGTGGGACCTAGCTAACTTGACATTAAGAGTTAAATGCCCTTCATTTACCTGGCCAAATACTAATAGCAGTTAATAGAATTAATAGTGAACACAAAGCAGGTAAATGGCTTTCTATGGGAAAAAAAAAAAAAAAAGGTTATTAGGTTTGACATTGGTTTGTATATTAGCTACAATGTTAACAGAATACATCATTATAAGACAACGAAATATATATTCTAAATAATATATTATATTAATTAATTATATTAATCTGACACAGAAGACAAGTTAATATCTGTATATTCCGAGGAAATTTTAAATGCCCTATTTTTGTTCAGACAATAAAATAAAAAAAATAAAAATAAAAATCAGAGTTTTTAGTAAAAAAAAAAAAAAAAAAAAAAGATAAAGTGGTTTTGATCATGACTACTACAATTCAATTTAAATTACTTGATTGTTGTGGTAATCCAAGATACCTAATCCCTGAATCCATGCTCATGTCCATGTTCAACACTGATATTTCTGGGACAGCTGCTCCATTGCCCCTTGGTGACCCTCTACAGATTTTTGCAACACACAGCAAATGACGGTAGAAGTGTTTTGAAAGCATGACACTGTGCTGCCAAAAGGCATGTTCCTTTTATTTCATGTAGTATGAGCCCCTTCATTTTAGTTTCACTGCTAGTTTTAACTACAGGTCAGAGTTAGGTCTTCGGGATAGATGGCATTCATATCAATATGCTGCTTTATAAAAATTAGCCACTTTCCCCCCCATAAATGATAATCATGATTATTTAGTATGGTAGAGTATATCTGTTATATTTGTACTTTATGATCACTATGTCATCCCTCTGATAAACACAACTGAAAAGGTAAACTATTTGAATCCTATAGCAAAATAACACTACATAACAATTAATTAAACAAGGCCTTATATACTATAGTTTTTTTATGTGATTTTTGTATATGTGACAGATAAAGGCTTCTTCTTCAAAACTAATCCATGGTTCCTTCTCCCATATGAAATATAAAACTCAATATCAAATCATGTCTTTCAGCCAAAATAACAGGTTATGGTAATGTTATAAGATGAAAATAACCACAGTAATACTATAGTAAGGTCACAGTAAGAACATAAAAGCCACATTTGTCATAAGATACTACTCTAAAACCATAGTACCTTCGAAAGCTTCTTAGCTTCTACTTGGGACCTTCTCTGTTGTTGTGACAGTCAAAGCACCCTCAAGAGTGCATATTAAATTATTAATTTTCTTAAAAATAGCAGGTTGTTTACTATGCACAGCAAGTATATAATATAAAAAGCTGTGCACTTCTGAAATCTTTAGGAACTTGCATTTCTCCCGATGGACATTCTGTTTGAAATAAACAGCACTAATTACTCAATTAAATTTAAATGAATAATTAATTACTCAAATTTACTTAGTTAATCAAAGTATTTTAAAACATCAAAGTATTCTAAATAAAAATTATTTTGAATAATAATTATAAGTTTCAGAGTATGTTCTCTTAGGACATAGGCCACTTTATGTGCCGAGATTTGACTATATAATCTACCCCCTTTTTTAAAATTATGTATAAGAAAAAGAACAATATCATGATCTTATTTATCACAATTCCAAACTTTTTATTTATTTAAATATTTTTAAGAGGATTTTGCTCCCATCATGTATACATTTTTAGAAACTGAACCAGAGCCAATCCAGAAGAGAAATTAAAATTCTAGCTACATCTGATATAAAACTACTGATTCATGAACTTTAAGTCACTACTTGATTGTCACTATATTAAACAATCACATTTAGCTATTTGTCTGCAAACCATTAACATAATCAAAAACATTTCTATTTATTTTTAAGTGTGTGTGTTGTAAGATTTGCATCACCCCATTGCTGTGTTTCCTCAACTGGCCTTCAGCTGCTGCCTGCATCAGATTTAAAACACTGATGCTCTTCATGCCTCTAGCATTAACCACCATGCCTCAAGGTACATGTTATATAGTAATAACTGACTGAGTTACCATTTCATAGCTAGCTGACACTGGCTAACCCATCATGTTAATAAGAATAATGTAAGTACAAGCAGCTAATATACCAACTGAAAACATAGTGGTAAACAGCATTCAACATTTACACTCAACACAATGTTTTGAGGGGAAATAATGGCTGCTCTGCATGATTTTCATCTAGCTCTGACACCTGCAGGTGGTATTCCACGAAGCGAGTTAACTTCAAAACTAACCAGGCATGGAGCAGGTTTGGCCAAACCACCTGTTTTAATTTTTATTTATTTATTTTATTCTGCTTGGTTTAACTATGACGTCCATTTTTGTGTTATGGTTTGAAGAACCCTGATCTATCATGTTGGTACAGGTGTACAGATGATTGGGTTATCTTGCAATGGGGCTAGATTGGTGTTGAAGTCCAAGGCGATGTGTGATTAGGGGCGGCTGGGAACAGGCAGGGGTTGTAGTAGACCGGCAGGCAGGCAGTGAGAGGCCTTACTTCGTGCGCACACAGTGTAGGCAACAACAAAGGTCCAGGTGTCAGCATCCATCGGTGGCCACCAGAAGTGCCGCTTCAATAGGCCTTGAGTGCGATGGGAGCCGGGGTGACAAGCAAACTAGGAACAGTGAGCCCACTAGAGGACCTAGGAACACATGGATTCAGGGACAAACAAGCAACCATTACCTGGCTCGGGTTGGGTGCATTGAGCTCTCCGGACCACAGACTCAATCTCCCATGTGACTTCCCTCACCACACAGACAGGAGAGAGGATCAGGGTCCGAGGTATCTTTTTCTGGGGTGAACTGGAGGGAGACTGCATCAGGCTTAGCGTTCTTAGAACCAGGATGGTAGATAATCATGAAATTAAACTACCCGAAGAACAGGGCCCAGGGCTATATATTACTATATATACAGGGCTATATATTACTCATTGTAATATCTTAACATAGACAAGACAACTCAGAATGCTACCGCTCAGAAGTACCGCTCAGAATGCTACCACTCAGTTCTCAGTTGAACAATGCTTTGCTCACATGACCACTATGGATGCCAGATATTGTATTATCCCAAGAAATTGTTGCAGATCCTGCTTACTCTCTGGTAGTGGTATCTGTTTCACTGCTTTTATCTTTTCTTCATTTGGCTTCAGTCCCTGAGCACTGAGGGTATAGCATATGTATTTGATTTCCTTCATTCTAATTTTGAATTTGTTTCTGTTCAATTTCAAATTGTTATATCTTGCTCTTTTCAACAGCTGTATCAGTATATGACGAGGCTCTTCAATTGAGTCTCCCCACACCAACAGGTCATCAATGATGTTAACGACACCTTTCAGGCCCTCTATCATTTGTGCTATGGACCTCTGAAACACCTCTGATGCTGATTAAATCCCAAAGGGTAAATGAACAAAGCAATATCGTCCAATCAGTGTGTTCATTCTGCATGGTTTTGAGCTCTCTTGATCCAGCTTAATTTTCCAGAAACCTTGGTTGGCATCTAGTACTGAAAAGTACTTTGTGTGCAGCATCCTTGAAACTATCTCTTCCACTGTGAGCATTGGATAGTGCTCCCTTTTTATCACTTTATTTAGATCTCTGAGTTTTATGCATATACAAATTGTTGACCCACTCAGTTGGCTCAGTTTGCTTTGCAATAATGCTCCATTCTTTGCAGTTCCTTAATGACTCTGTCTCTGAGAGCTACAGGGATCCTCCACGGAGCATGCACAACCGATCTGACTTAGATGTCAGTCTGTATGTTGTGTTCTTCAGGTAAACAACCTAATCCAGCAAATAGGTCATCAACATCATTGAGAATGTCTGTATTTTGCTCTACTTTATAAAGCCTTTTTACCATGCCTAACTTTTGACAGGCAGTACGTCCAAGTATTGCTGGTGCATCTTGCTGTATGATTTCAAATACGATCCTGTACTTCTGTCCTTTGAGTGCTTTCTTGCCTAATGGCTCCATCTTGTGGCCTGAGTAAGCAACTAGCTTTCAACTGGATTTTTGCAGCCTTCCTGTAATGTTTAGTGTTTTCTATGTTCTTTCTGACAGTGCATTACATTCAGCTCCAGTATCAACCTTACAGTTTACGTTTCTCTGATTTATTTTGTGTTACAATCCATTTTTCTTAATTATCACTCTGAAAGGTGATAGCCACTATACTGTTGTCCTGCTCTACCTGTATTGTTCCAACTCTGGTCCGGTTTACTGTCCCATTTCTTTGGCGTCACTCTATGTACATCCATCTCGTCGTTCAGTGCTTTCATTTGACTTGATGTAATCTGAAATCTCAAAATAGCAATGGCTTTCTCGAGTGAGAGGTCCACTTCCCTTAACAGCCTCTTAGTTTATCATCTTTTTATGCCACATACAAGCCTGTCATGAATTTATCAGTGCGAGTGCGTGAAGAACACATGTCTAATGTATGGTAAGTTTTTTCGTGGTCACAGTTTAAACTTGTCTTTAAGTACTTGTATCCTGCTCTGTGAAGTGGAGCGTATTACAGACTTTAATCGTCTCCTCTCCTGCCACATGCAAAAACGTTGCACATTGTACATTCTTGGATTTCTCGGCTATCCCACTAGCCGTGCAGAAAACTTCGAATCTTTGAATCCAATTCTGCCAATTTTCCGAGAGATTTCTTGCAGGTTTAATGGCGGTGGTGGCTGTAGCTGTGCCATCCTATCTATAAACGTTTTGTGCCGTTACTTCTGACACCATCTTAACGAGAGGATCCGGAAGGCTGCTGCTCAGAAGTGCGGTTTAGTATCTGATGTGTCGTTCATAAACGAGTCGTTCATTTTGAATGAATCTTTAATATGACTCGGGAACAACGAGTTGTGTCAGAGAGTGATTCGTTCATTTTGTGTTGACCGCGCATGCGCAGCAACATCAGCAACAAGTTCTGTACCGGAAACAGAAATGATTAGTTCACCCAGGGGCGGATTTAGTGAGTTGGGGGTCCTAGGCAAAATGTATGAATGTGGCCCTCATTTCAGTATTTTAACATCGATATAACAATTTTCAACATATGTTATTTGGCATTAATAGCAATAATCAGGGGTGAACTGGGCCCCAAATGGCCCTGGACTTTCGGACCACCACACACGGCCCACAACACGCCACATCATAGCAAACCGGCTCTTTAATGGTTAGACCAATTTTTAACACCACTTACTAGCATAAAAATATAACAAAATCAAGACAGCATGTTAGCTAGTCAGGGGGAATCATCTGGGTGCAGCGTAGGAGAGCTGCACCACTCAACTGTACAATTCCCGAATCAGGACTGAAACTTTATATGTTAGCACTAACATGAATCCACATCTAATCATTTTACCGCCAAAAAATAGAACACTACTACGACTACTACTACTTTTACTACTACTACTATAATAATAATAATAATAATAATAATAATAATAATAATAATAGTAATAATAATAATAATAATAATAATGAATATTGTTTTCTAATATTAATATTATAAAATGAATTTTGATATTAGGCCTATATAAATAAGTCTATTTCACTATGACCACTAACCAAGAGCAAACAATAAGTCGCTGTATGGTACAGTAGGACAGCAGCTTATTAAAATATTCTTCCTTTTTCTAAATTATGGTAATATTTAAACATTTATTTGAAGTAGCACTGAACATGAATCCACATCTGAATGGTACACTATCATCATGTGATATTAAACTCACATATGATCAAGTCTGCAGAGTTCAGCTTCATTTGCACAGAGAGAGAGAGAGACAGAGAGAGAGAGAGAGAGAATGAACCATGCTGAGAGAGAGAGAGAGAGAGAGAGAGAGAGAGAATGAACCCTGCAGCCTGTCTCAACTTCACTATTCTTTGGCTGTAATGCTAGAGCCTTGTCTTCACGCCAAAGGCAAAACCTGTTCATTGAAAAAACACTTCACAGGCTTTGATAAAAAACGTTTTGCTTTCCTCCAACTTTACCTTTTTTCAGCACCGTTGATTCGCTTCATTTTTGCGCTGTCTGTACACTACACGTGACGTCGCCGACGTTTGCACGAGTTGGCTAATTTCTTCCTGAATCATTTCCGCAGATGTGCAGTAAAATTGTGGAATAGTCCAATGTAGTGGGTGGGGGTGGGGGCTGACACACTCATAAATTAAACTTTCTGGTGGCATTTTAGCATATGGATTTTTAGGAAAACATAATTAATTAGCGAAAAGTAAAAATAAAACTTCCTTAACCACAAGTTTATGCAGCATTTTGGGGGCCCTTGGTTGCCCAGGGCCCAAGGAAATTGCCAACGTTTGCCTAATGGTATGTCCATCCCTGAGTTCATCTCTCGAGTCTTCGGGTTCAAGTCGTCCGTTCTTCAGGTGACCGCCCCATAGGCAATGCACCATGCAATACCGGAAACAGAAATGATTAGTTCACCTCTCGAGTCTTTGGTTCGAGTCGTTTGTTCATCACGTCACAATCCCACTGCATTCAGCCTATGGGGCGGTCACGGGATGAACAAATGACTCGAATCCGAAGACTCGAGACGTGTACTAATCATTTCTGTTTCCGTGGAACAGATGTGACAAATGTGACGTGACAAAAGAAAGAACGACTCGGATAGGGATGTGAAGTGAACTAACAGACTGCAGACCCAGCTAAGCAATTAATTACGTATTTCTGTTTCTCATAATTTGCTCACGTGAACACTTACAGACGCCCCAAAAGCACACAGTACTACCATATACATCACACTCGTGTCATTTAAAAAGCATATTTAAAAGCATGTCGACTCCTTCCTTTGCTTTCCCCTCAAGAAAATGTTTATATATTCAAATAATTGACTAAAAAAATCACTATATATATGCACACAAGTACATTCCTTTTAAAGGAACTACAAACCTTAAGTTTATAAATTTTTTATCACATCATTTATTAAACAAAAAAACATTATAGTAACAGGAATGAACATTGGGTAATGGGATTGTGTGTCCGTATGTGTGTGTATTTCTGTGCATGCATGTTGTTTGTGTCAGATGCCCATGTTGAAGGGATGTGCTATGTGCTTGTAGTTCTTCATAGCAAAGGAGATGGAAAGAGAAAGAAGGAGAGAGTAATGGTCTGCACTTATATAGTGCTTTTATCCAAAGCGCTTTACACTGTGTCTCATTCACCCATTCACACACACACTCACACACCAATGGTAGCAGAGCTACCATGCAAGGCACTAACTTGCCATCAGGAGCAACTTGGGATTCAGTGTCTTGCCCAAGGACACTTCGGTATATGGAGTCATGTGGGCCAGGAATCGAACCGCCAACCCTATGATTAGTGGACAACCTGCTCTACCACCTGAGCAACAGCCACCCAGAGAGGGGAAGGGAGGGAGAGAGAGAAAGAGGGAGAGAGCGGGAAGGAGTGAGAGAGGGAGGTTAGTGTGTCTCAATCCTCCTCCTGCAGCATGCAATGGGTGGGTGTTTTGGGCTCCTGCATAGTATGAGTTCTATCCATCTTCTTCTATAAAAGGTCAGAAAGACAAAAAGTTGAAGATATTATGCAAGATCTCTGCATTGACTACCACCTACGATCAATTAAAAAATATTCTTGCTTGTCTACAAAAGACTAAATGGTTCAGCTGCAAAAACTACATCCAATCATGTTTTAGCTAGAATTGCATTAAATTTATGAAAACAAACTTGCCTGACCTTTTCTAAGAAGGCTTCTTCTTTATATAAGTAACAGGACTGAAAGTAACAGTTCAGAGGTTTTAGAACAGAATTTGCAAATACACAAAATATAGCCACAGGTGTACATGCTAATAGCACGTAAGGACACTGAGCACATTCTAGTGATTTACCAAAAATTTGTATTTTTAAAATAAACAAATAACATCTAAGAAATAATTTAGGTAACAGGACTATATGTTGAGATTGACCTTCGCAGTCATAGTTAAAATATCATCAAATATACAGAAAAGAAATGAGAGAACTTACTTTTAGTCTTCCCATGGCCTTCAGAAGATCCAGATGATCCTGGTGAACATGTGACTTGTGAACTTGTTCCAAATTTTTCAGAGGGGGGAATGTGTTAGGGTAACAGGACTGAGTGAAAACCTGGGGACACGATTAAATGTGTATTTAAACTAAAATATTGTGGATTTCTTGCCAAAAAAATAATTATTTAAAGCATAGATGAGATATGTAGTCACACAACAATGCATTAAAAAAAGATTTCTGAAGGATTATAATCATTATATTTAATGGTAGTTTTAAAGAGTGGGGACAGGTAATAAATGCTGTTTTTTTCAGTGTTCTAGATAGTTTTTATTTTTATGTTTGAAAATGACATTTTAAATTTGCAGTTAGATGAATGTTTGGGACACTTTGCTTACTAATAAAATATATTTTCAGTTAATTTTCATGCATATTTATACATATAATGTTCTGGGGACGGAAATGGCACCCATTTGGTGGACTGGCTCTTAAACATTTCTTTTTAATATTCAAACTATTATTTGACATAAGATGCTACCTAAATGTATCAGAATGGCCTCAAATGTTCAAAGAAAGTCAGAGAGAAAAGAGTATTCAACTTTTTTACATTTGACAGCCCATATTGCTGAGATATGCCTTCACTTCCTTTTTGGCAGTTTGCCATCAAATCTGTTTGCATGTTATGGATGAATCATCCCATATACCAAAAATAAAAGAAGCAGCCTGAACTTCCCAATGGCCAGTCCATGCCTGGGATAGTCTCACAATGCTGTGATTCAAATTTGTTGATAATTAGATCATGTTTGTAGGAGAAGAAGAGAAAAAACTTTTTGAAAAAATTCAAAAAGGTGGAAAATCCAATTCAGTGGTAATTGACATCATGGTGTCAATTAAACCTAGCTTTACCCAAAGAATCAGAGGAAAGTGAAATCACATTTCTACAACATTGCATTGTAGAGTTATTATTGTAAACATATATCCAAATTTGCCTGATTCGTGGCACTAGAGGGCTTGAGTGCTGTACACCAACATTGCTGTGAAGGTACCTGAGACTTCAGTTGGGCCCAAGCAATTCTCACAAATAGTGCCCCCAGTAGCCAGTTCTTGCCAAGATACATAGAACCATAAAAAGACCATACAGGAATATACTGATCAAGTTTTGTGATGATGGCTCAATGCTAGTTGTTTTAAATGCCTGCCGAAAGCTGACATTATCCATGGTTTTGATGGAATTCAGTGATGATTCAAAATCCAGTTGCAGATTAGCAAGATTGATGCAGCACACCAAATTTCAGCTCAGCTAGACTCTTGGTTCCTGAGAAGCTGCTATATGAACTTAACTCCAACCCCTATGAATATGAATAGCACCCCCCAGTGGCCAATTTAAGTGAGTCTGCATCAGCTACAAGTAGACCCCTCATCAAATCTACCATTCAAGTTTCATGACAATATCTTAATGAGAACCTTGTAAAATTCCTGCTAAATCCTGATTGGCCGATGGCAGCCATGTTTTTTCAGTAATTAGGGATCATGAAAAATCCACGTTCAGATTAACATATAGATGCACTCTACCAAATTCCAGCTTGATGGGCCTTACTGTTCTTCAGAAACAGCTATTTGAACTTAAACTCCACCCCCTATGTATTACCACACCCCAACCTTTGCAGACACCCTCAGAACTTTGTACTGAACTTGTACTTCCAGTTTGGTTTAAATCCATATGACTAAGTATGAATTACAGCTATTTAAGTAAACTAGCTCTGCCTCCTCAGAATTGATTGACGTGTGGTGGGTACATGGTGTTTACAAATGTCAACATAATTTTGATAATAATTGAGGTTCCTATACTCCTGAGTAGTTTGATATCAATATTGTGAATATTGGCCCCAAATCCTAGGACTAGTTTGCAAAAGTAGGTTTTGCATATCAGGCAAATTAGCAAAAATCAAAGTGGGCAGAGCTAAATGGGTCTTGAAGCTTTGTTGTTTGAGAGAACCCAAGGAATCAGTGGGAAAAAATTGTTTGTAGGACTCACAGTTCACGATATATAGATCAAAATGTAAACACTTGCACTCTAGTGCCACCACTGGGTCGATTGCGTCCATCTTGCTTACTTGAGTAGTGTGAAAGAGTACTGCTTGTTGACCTGGTTTCATGTCTCTAAGACTTACAGTTTGTTCTGCACCATTTGTTTTAAGAAAGAAAGAAAGAAAGAAAGAAAGAAAGAAAGAAAGAAAGAAAGAAAAATCCTATTAAAAAGCTCACTAAGTCTTACATAGCTTACATATAAAAATTGAGAACACTGAAAAGGAAATCTGGTGTGTTTGCTTAAATACAAGTTAAGTTGCCTGTTTTAATGCTTATTGCAACGGTTTAAAAGCACCGACAGCTTAATAAATAATCCATTTTGTAACCACGATGTACCCGAGTATCAGTGTACACATTAAAAAAAAAATAGCTACACGGCGCGATTTGCACCGCGCATGCGCAGTGTTTTCATGCACGTATAGAGCAGATAGTGAGCGTTGCCAGGAGTTACAGCGCGGCGGATGCGCTTGAAGCACTAGGACCGCGGGGAAATGACGTACTCGCTCGGTTCAAATTTGCATTTGCCTTGTAGGAAACTAAAACCAGCGGATGTTCTCTGTAGATCACTTCTGACGGCAAAACAGATCCCTGAGGGAGCATTCCTGCTATTATGGGGGCTTTTCATTCCGTACCGGAAGATCATCACTTTCGGGTTTTGTCTGAGAAGACAGGCTGTAAGTAAAACAGTTTAAAAATATAGATGAAGGTGATTTTGCGCGATGAAATTGTTTGATTTCTCTCCTGGTTTTGTTATGTTTCGGAGACACAACACAGCCTACAGTTCTTTTAGGAACTATTTATAAAGCTTAACAATGGGGTGTCAGGTGTGTTTAAAAATGCGCCTGTGTGGCATGACGTATGAAAATGATGAGAAACGCTCCAGGTCCCTCTTACCACAGAAAAAAAAACCCTTAGCATTACTAATGCATTGTGAATTTGTCAAACAATACTTTCAGAAAACAATACTTGTTCAAAAACAATAATTTTAAAATAGAATACAAAAGTAACACTTTTTGAACTGCAATTACACTCTAGTTCCAATCAGTTCAATCCAACAAATGTAAACAATAACAGGAAATAATGAAAACCATATAACTGGTAACAGTAAACAAGGAACAGTTCAATTCTATTTGTATAGTGCATTTGAACATCAGACATTGTCACAAAGCAGCCTTACATAAATCTGGATGTAGATTTAGACCATTCTCATTTAACCGGTGTCCTGCTGCAGTCATCTTGCCAACAACCATTTTTGTTACCTCAGAATGTGCAACTGTGACATTTTCCCCTTTCCTGCAGAAAAGCCTGAAATTACTGGCCATTTGCAGGCAAAGGGTCACATCACTACCTGATATTGTGATTCAGGATGTCTCACAGATACTCTGGGGTCAAAATGGTGAACAGACAAAAAAATGCTCAGCCATCTTGACAGTCTGCTAAAACTGTCTGAAGCTAGAGCACAGTGAACTGACTTTACATTATATGCCAACTGCTCTCTTATTTTTCATGATATTGTAGACACTATGTGAATGTGCAGTAAGCTGTGGCATTTGTTCTACAATGATTTTAATTTAATAGCTTTCTAAAGCTAACCTGATCCATAAATGAGACCTTGTTCCCTCTGGACCAAGTTGACCTTTTGTGTGACTGGAAAGTCACAATGCTTAAAGGCTTATAGTACACAAGCAATAAGCTCTTGTGTTTCTTTTTCAATTAGTATATTTATTGAGGTTCTGCAGAAAATAGCAGATGGTATTTTGTTATAAACAACACAATAATAGAATACCTGTACACACCAAATTGGGTTATTTTTAGCCCAATGGCTGGGTAAATATAGGACAAAACACATTTTGGGTTAAACTAACCCATCAAGTTGGGTTCTTAATTTTAACCCAGCAAATGGGTTGTTTTTCAACCCAAAGGATGTTTTAAGTTTTACAAAAACGCTGGGTTAATTGTATTTCATTAATGAGTTAATATTTTCAGGGTTATATTTACCCTTTGAAAATGTCAAATATAGCACATTATAAACAAATGTCAACATGGTATTTCCTTTATTTATACACAAGAACATGTTCAGAAATGTATTGCTAGAGCCGTTAAATGGTGTTTATATATAGACTTTGAAGTAAATGACTCAATCAAAGGAGACATTTAAAATATCCAAAAAAAAAAAACGAGTAACCAACTTACAATACAGTGGGCATTACAAATAACCCAAAGCGAACGAAGTTGGCAGTGCATTAGTGCTGTTATCACATGTTTTTACTTTTTCTAGTGTAAAGTAATGGTTTTATGGATAAATATATTGATCCGAACCTTCACTCAATCATGTGTTAATTTTTAACACACCTGCATGTCTAGTTAAGAACAACACTTTTTGTGTTGCTTTTAACAAAATAAGTGTGTTAGTACATTTACCACATGCTGTGTGTTAAACATTTCCACACAAAGATGTGTTCAAAATAACACACAAATAACACAGAGATGTGTTGCTTATACTTTTTTTCCTACAATTATCCTAAAATGCAATATGTTTGTATGCTAAAATTCTACTAAAATGCTCACAAAATAAGCAAACAATTGCATGAAATTCAGGTGACATTTATTAAAATCATTTAAACATTTGACAGATGTAAGATTTGGAGTTTATGCATCTTCTTACAAATCTCCCTGCCATCTGGGAAGACAAGAGTCCCACTCCCTTCCATTTGAAAAGCTGTAAAAGAGCAAAAAGAGCGTTGGTTAGTTGTTAGCTACAAAATATGGACAAATGCCTTTGGGCTTCAACTGAGAAATTGTGTTACAGAATCCCAAATTGTGTAATTTTGGAAATGTAACCTCCACTCTCCTAATTATCAAAATGGTGCTGTAGGCTCACCAGGAAAATCTAGTGTTTTCTGCCTTTATCACCACACTGCCAATTTTTCTGCATTTCTACATTACAGAGATAGTGGAAAGTGTTACAACTTAAAACCCATACAGTCTTTTTGTCACGTTAATCTTGTGAAGAACTTTTGGCCTCAACATTACAGAGCTAGCTAAGTTCTGTTAGCCACTGTCTGTCTGCACCTGTTAACCAGCATTAACATTCACAGAATACATGAAGAAACATGGCCCTAAACCATCCTCCTAATGTTAATTAACACTTGCCAAAACACTTACTAAATGTAGTTAACATTAACCCACTCTCTGTATTACATCATGGTGAATAGCTGTAATGCTACATTATTGTTAACTTTCAAAAAGGTAATGGGAATATCTAACATTACCGCGAGCTGTATGTTAATGTAATGTTATCAACTCAGGTGAGCGTCTAGGTTAGCATCACTCATCCCTGCTGGTGACCGCATCCAGCTAGCTAACCCTAACTCAGAGCCTGGGATAAGATGCAGAGCCAGAGAATTGTAGAACAACCTCAGTCCATATTTCACAGCCAATATAAGCACATGACACTAGTAGTGTAGCGCCAACACTGAGGAAGCAGTACATTATATTCATTTTTGAAGCCGTTGCAATAGGTAAAGTTAATTGTCACTCACAGAGTTACTGTTTAACAATGAATACATTTTAAAGAGCTCCCTGCCTAAATATCACAAACTCGGCCAGGCATTTCAGCAGCATTAACGCTAAATAGTGATGAACGCTAACTTACCTGTGGTCATTTGGTTTCCTCACATCAAAAACCTCTATCTCCACTTGAGGCAAATTTAAACAGTCCACGCTGAGTTAATTTGACCCAAGGAGCTGGGCTGATGCTTTGGGCTGGGGGAGGAGTGCATTGATTCAACTGTCAGTGAAAATGACCCAGCCATTAACCCAACGTTTGGGTTACACAAAAATACCCAAGACTGAGAAAATAACCCAGTTAAATTACCCAAAAGGCTCAACCCAGAGTAGGGGGCCACTCACTGGTCCAACGATGGTATCCACTGACGTGGTAGAAGGATTCCCACGTCTTTTTGAAGCGATGTGAATACATTTAAATTTGTCATTCCAATTCTGCTTGACTCTCTCTCTTAAATTAAATCTGACTCCAACTGTAAAAACCTCAATGTTGTATTTATTTCTTAGTTATTTGTATTTTGATACTTTTGATCCTCTATACTTGATTAATTCTAATTTATTCTATACTTTAAATTGTGCTTGTTCATTCGGATTCCATGTCGAGTCTCACGCTGGTCGTGTACGCGAATCTCATGGTCACAAACCTGCCAGTCTTGGTCATTAGCCAGAGGTAATTGACTAATACTATTTAGACGACTGCCCCATGCTTACCCTTTCCTAAATAGTACATTATTTAGTCCCCTTAGATAGTAACACTTAGTTATAGTTACGTTATCTGTAGTCAGAGGTCATGACCACTAAAATCTACAGAGATAGACCAATAATATCTAAGTAAAATTAGCTTTATATAATCATGCCATAGTTTCCTATGTACACGTTAACTAGAGAAAGATTACAATAACCAGAGGTTTAGACTTCCCCCTATTTAGACTTGGTCGATCAACTTTATGTTGTCCTAAACGGGTATTTCATATCGAGCCTGTACACACTAAGTACACTTAACTAGAGCCAAGTCATTAGCCTGGTCTCTTAGTTCCCTTAGTTAGTAACACTTAATTACAGTAACGTTATTTCTATCCAGAAGTCATGACCACTAAAATCTACAAAGATAGACCAATAATATCTGAGTAAAATTAGCTTTATATAATTATACCATAGTTTCCTACATACACATTAGCTAGAAGAATATTACAGTAATCAGAGGTTTAGACTTCATCCTATTTACACTTGGTCGATCAATTTTATGTTGTCCTAAACAGACATTTCCTATCGAGCCTGTACACTCTAAGTACACTTAACTTAATGCCAGACTGTTAGCCTGTACTAACCTGGTCGCAGATTTTCTGTAACAAGGACTTAACGTAATCTACTAGAGACAATAATTTCAGAATAAGTCAGAATATAATCAAGTCTAATAATTTATTTAACCAGGTATGAAAACATCCAAATCCAATACTACTATTGATAATAATAAGAAAGAATTACATTCAACATTACATTACAATCTAATTCAAAACATAATAAGACAACATAAGAGAGACAACACTTACATACCTGGAAGAGAAAAACTACACACAGTGATAGTGTGGGAGATCTGTCTACGGATTCCCTGAATCTTTGGCCAGCTCTCCCCTAAATACCCAGATATTCTGTGGTCTACCAAATGGTGTTGTTTGTGATTATAATTTGATGTTTGTGGAAGGATGTACTTTATTTACATACAGGAGGAAGTTTGAGTGAGGGACCTTGGGGAGGGTATGCCTTTAACAGCATGTAACATTTTTTTAAAACTGTTGCCGAAGGAATGACACCATATTTTCCAGTCGCACTGAGACCTTTTGTATAATACAGTAAACATGTATAGTTGACATCTTATTCTTATTAAAACATGTTATGTAATGTATATAGTCTTTGGGTGTGTTTAGGGTGATCTTGACACAGAGAGAGAGAAGGGTGTGAGGAGAGGAAGGAGGAAACCGTGTAGTGACGATTTCCTAGTCTCTACTCCGTATGATGTGTTAATTCAAATGGAGATGCTAATTCTGCGAGAGATAGGTCGAGTGTTCGTTCCCGTAGTAGCTCTTTGTCCTCAGAGAGTGTTTCTCTCCCGGTTTAGACATTTCCTAGTCTCCACTGAGCCTGATGTGCTAATTCAGATAGAGATGCTAATTCTGCGAGAGAGAGGTTGAGTGTTTGTTCTCGTAGCAGTTCTTTGTTCTCAGAGAGTAGTTCTCTCTAGGATCAGACATCTTGTCACCAGCCTTACACCAGCATTTGGGTATAAAAAATAACCCAGCATTTTTTAGAGTATATATTCATTAATAGTCGATTTGGGATATAGCTTGAATAATATATATATATATATATTTTAAGGTTTTGTTTTGTAAAACTGCCCCTCTGAATATAACCAAAATGATAAATGCTGCTGTTGTGCTTTCATTTTTCTTTCAGTTTCATTGGAGCAGATCAAGATTCTTCATAATCGCTTCAAGCAGTTAAGCCACAATGACGATGCGCTACGGTAGGTTATACACAACCCTGTCCTAATTTTGCTCAATGACAAATCCTTTTCAATTTTGTTTTATATATAATGAACATTTCTCATGGCCAAGTTCTAAGAAGGTTGCAGAATTCCATTCTCCTGGATACAATACTAGTTTTACACTTCTTGTGTTCTTTGTAGCTTGATAGATATTGAAATCATTCAACTACATATATGATATACTGTATGTTGTGTGTGTGTGTGTGTGTGTGTGTGTGTGTGTGTATATAGTAAAGACACAATTCATTATGATAGTATATAATTTATTATGCCACAGCTGAATGATCCCTTTTCATATCTATATGGTTCTATTTAAAGGAAAGATGATCTCAACACACTTCCAGACCTAGCAAGCAACCCAATTCGATCCCAGATTGTAGCGGCTTTCTTTGACAGAAGGTCAGTGATGAGTAAAATTGTGGGTTAGTTCTTCACTTATTAATGGTCTCCATGAATTAGTCAAGTTTTAGTCTTGTTTCAAGATCAGTTAAATTTACTCAGTCTAACACTTCTATTGGACCATTCACTGCATTGAAGTCTGTTTTTTGAGGCTTACATAACTTTTTTTAAACATTGGTGTGAATAATGAACTTAGGGGTAGCGTGAATGATTTTTTTTAAAGTTAGAACATCCTGGCAACATAATAAACTATATGATCAGAGGAGAAACTCAGACCTCTGTGGTGCACCAGACTATGAATGGGAGGGAGGGAAAAGCAAATCTTCTGCATCACCAACGACCAAACAATCAGCATATGGTGGCGTCTCTGCTTTCGTGTCAGACATGTTCCCTGTCAGTTCAGGATGCGCTGCCTCTTGCACCAGCATTTTTTTTCTGGCCAGGGTAATGTGCATGTATTTCGAGGTGTGGTTTTGGAAAGGGCACTGAAGGGTTTGTATTTGTTTGAATTGTTTGAGTTTCAAAACTGCTAACCTCTGCAAAAATCACTGATTATAACAGCAGAAGTCACTGTACAATCATGTCACATGCATTTTTTTTTTTTTTTTTTAGCATTGTAAGCCATTCATACTCATAAGCTTTGTCTCACCAGAAACTTCCAGAAAGGAGGTGAAGGCTCAGTTCAAGAAATTGGCTTTGAGGAGTTCCTCATTGTCATGTCTTACTTCAGAGCTCCTTCTGTGCACATGACAGAGGAGCAGAGAGAAGAGATAAGGAGGACAAAACTGCGTTGTAAGAATACAATAAATTAATAATTGAAATCAGATAAAAATGATGGCAACAATGCAGCATGACAGTCAATATGGATTTCCCTCTCCCCATCTGATAACTGATGTCAGATTGGGCTTTTCAGTAGTACCATACTTTGATGTAGAAAGGTGTAGGAAACAAATATTGTAAAATATGTTTTTGTATATAGAAAATATAATTGAATCAAGCTTAAATACCAGTGTGTTATTTAAAACCCTAATCTGGTTATTGGCACTGTGCACTGTTTAATAAACACTTCACTCTGCTGCTACAAACCACATTAATAATTTATGCACTCTCTTTTTTTTTTTTTTTTTTTTCCCTCCCCTGACAGTCCTGTTTAACATGCATGATACTGACAATGATGGGACCATAACACTGGAGGAATACAAACATGTAAGGCATATAAATTCTATATTTGTTAAGCACACGACATATGTTACACTTCATACAATACACAAGTGGTTCAGTGAAGTAGCAACAAAAAAAGACTGATCTTTCAGGATCAGCTGATTTACTAGATGCTAGGTTAGTTAGGTTCCACTATCCTGGTCAGTCCCAGCAACACGGGTTGCAAGGCTTGAGAATTCACGCCAGATGGGCTGCCACTCCATTGCATATTGCATTGCATACTTATACGTTATACAAATTGTATTGAACTGTTCAGTCTAAGTATTTTGAATTGAGTTATTCAGTTCAGCCCAGAAAAGAAATCAGTAAGGACATCAAGATTCTATAAAAATAGCAGGTGTGGTGTGCAGTAACTTACAACATATTGGCCTGCTGTAGGTGGTGGAGGAGCTGCTCTCCAGAAGTGGATCACTTGGAAGGGAGACAGCCAAGGGCATTGCAGATGCTGCCATGCTGGAGGTTGCTAGCATTTCAGTGGGTCACATGGTAGGCTCTTTAAACTCTACACTGGGTGTCAAGCTAATCTTTGGTAACTGCCACACTGGTAGTGTTAAAATTTGCAACTGAAATGGGTTCAACTGAGATGACATTTGACATGGACTCAACTGGGAAATTAACTTGATTGGAATTATTTGTCAATTTGGAATTATTTGTCAAAATAGCTTGCTAATGAAGAATTACATATGATTGCACTTTTTGTTACGAAGTTAGGACTAATTTATCTAGTTTCTTCCTACTAGAATAACAGAGACTAGCTGTTTGGTTCTGTCAGATCTTAATGGACTTTAAATTCATTTAGTGTCCTTAATTAGAACCTTCAACCTTTATGTTTGATACCCCTGCTCTACACTACTACACAGTATGTGTTAACAAGTTGCTAACTAATGTCAGGTGTACAGTGTAAGAGTAATTTCTTCTTTTACAGGGTCCAGATGAATTTTATGAGGGGATCACATTTGAGCATTTTGTTAAGGTTTGTCTATATGTTTGGTTCAGTGACACATACACAGTTTATCAGTACAACTATACTTTATTGTAACTCAATACATCTAGGCTATGTAATATATTTTTTAAGGTTTGTCTATCAGGTAATGACGTTATGAACATATAAAACATAATAATCCATTTGTTTTCAAATCAGATTCTGAAAGGAATAGAAATTGAGACGAGGATGCACATCCGGTTCTTAAATGTGGACACAACAAGTCTATGCAAATGATGCCCTATCAGCAACTAATGTTTCACCTGATATTCCAAGGCACCAATGATAACTATTAAGCTAAAGCTTAACACAAAGGTAAATGGGTTATTTTTGCACTTAAAATATAGCATTAACTTGGCTAAGTACTGTTTCTGTGCTGAGGTTTCATCAACTAATATACAGTATAATCACAGAGTAAATTAATTGAGTTTTAGGTCTGGCATGCTTAAGTCCATGGACAGTTGTCTCTTGACATTTAGACATAAATAGACTTTGCAAGCACCACCTTGAAGATCTGTGATGAATCGCTTGGAGAATTGACTTACTTAGTAATTTATGTTACTTTTGATCTTTTCAATTCTGGAGACCTAAATGTTATTTAATTGTCATGTCTATTGACCTGTCTAAAAAACAAAGTATGTACTTTATTCAGGGGACATATTAGATGTAGAATAGCAATAAATTACCTTTATCACTGTGAAACACACACAGAAATGTGTGTGTGTGTGTGTGTGTGTGTGTATATATGTATAAATAATATGGATTAAATAATGTCAGATAATGTCCAGTGTCATTCTGATGTATTAAATTAACATTCACATATTAATTTGAATTCATTCATTCATTCATTCATTCATTCATCAGTAACCGCTTCATCCTAGTGTCACGTGATGGAACGGGCAGACAGTTGCAAATGCATGCTTGTTGGTCGGGTGATGAACAAATAGGATATCAGAGGCAGGACAATATCAGAAAACACTTGGCAAAACGAGGTCAATAACAGAAACATGAGCAGAGAGATAAACAGGCTTGGTATAGTCACAAATGCAAGGAATGGTGTGTATACTCCACAGTGAGTGAGTGGAATGAAAGTCCTTTTGTTATGTGTGTGTTTGTGCTGTGAATTAGTTGCAGGTGTGCATGATCAAAATGAAAGTGAGAGTGAAAGTGTCAGTGTGTGAGTGTTAGTCCATGTAGAATTGTAGTCCATGGTGGCCATGTTTGTAGGCCATAGTGCAGGCTGGGAAATGGAGTTCTTGGCATGAGTAGACCTAACACCTAGTCAGGGTTGTGATGGATACCAAGCCTGTCCCAGGGACATATGTGGTGCCGTTCAGGGATACACACTGGAAGAGATGCCAGTCACACAACTGCACAACCTAGTTAGAGTCACCATAACACCTACTGGCATGGTTTTGAACATTGGAATGAAACGGAACACTGGATCATGGCCCGAATATAGAGAATTCTATACATCTCTACAGCACTTAGCCAAATGTAGCTAGCTAAGACAAAGCTATAATGCCTGGTCATGTGTGTTTGTTTTTTTTTGTTTTGTTTTGTTTTTTAAAGTCTGTGTGTATTTTGTTATATAATCTGTATATTTCTTCTCCAGATGGTCAAAGTTTGACACAAACCCTGTAATGTTAGCTAAAACCCAAACCAGAGGATAAAAAGACACATCAGGTGAGCAGAGGGTTCACATCATTCACTCTTGCCTGATATAAACATGTTTAAAATGTTAAAATATGGTGAAATTAGTTACTACTCTGTTTGAGATTTCTAGCTAAACAACTTCTCAACTGGGCAAAACTCCACAATGAGGATAAGTCAGCTGAATATCCTTTATTACTCACAAACTTTCCACAACATTAGGGAACAAATTAATGCCTGTTATGAATTACTGTTATGAATTACAAAAAAGTGCAAACTTTATCGGTCCTGTTATCGTTTTTACATTATCATTCACTTTAATGGCAAAAAAAAAAAAAATTCTAGTATTTCTTACAACACAAGGTACAAGATTACAACAAATCAAACATAAGATTATTAAACAAAAAAATTCTAAATGTTCTTTTTACTCATTTTATGCTTGAAATTTTCTTATTATACTGGTAGATCATTTTGCTTCTTTCTAGAAATAAATGCTTAAAATGAGCAGAATTTTAAATTATCAAAAAAACAACGACTATTTCAAGATTGACATTAAATATTGGTAAATTGTAATCTTACGATAGGAAATACTAGATGCATTTGGCTATATTAAAGATATTTCCACTCACTAAGATGTCATTTTGTACAGTGGCCTCACTAGAATTACAGAATTACATTATAGTGAGTAAAATTTAACAAAGGTGATAGTTGTGTGGATCTTGTTTGGTGTTCCCAAAAGCTCCTGTACAAAACTTACATAGCAAAATTTATGTCAGTAGCAGCAACTCTGTAACAACAAAGTCTGATCCACAGTTTTCTTTTTGAGTTTCATTTTGCTATGAAGATTTTTTATGAAAACAGTTCCATGACACGGAAATTTGTTTGTTATATACAGTATTGTTTTGCTGACTTTAGAGTGAGTTTGTGTGTTAGTGGGTGAGTTTGAGAGAGAAAGAAGAGTTAAAATGAGCAAAGAAAAATTTAACTTAATCTTGGCAAGCTATGTTACATTATCACCATCATGTGACTCTGACATACCAGAAGTACACTGAGCTACAAAGTCAGAAAACTTGGATCAGACCAGAACGTGTCATAACACAGTCATATATCAACAAAGTCTATGTCACTTTGCTCAGGTTTCTGCTCAGCTTGACATCAAAATTGACTAAGCAGATAACACCTGTTGGAATAAGCCTTTATAAATGTTTAATGTATCTTTCTTTCCATTAGAGCTTATGCAGGTGTCACATAGCCCTATGAATACCACTCCGCAGTCCTGATGAGCTTGAATGAAGGTTATATTTGCTGACCAGCAGATGTCAGTACAGTTGTATAGTAGAGTAGTATTTTCATAACTTGTTTTAGTAATAATACAGTAACAGTATATAGTGAAAACTGTGCCAGAAATATCACTGTCAATGTTCAGCCATGTATTGTATTTTCTGGACTATAAGAGATAATTTCTCCTATCTGATGCTGACATAAAATCTGATTTTTTTCATTGGGTTAATCAACAGTGATTGGCGTAGGTGTAATGCTGGGAACAAGTTCCCACAGCTTTTTAATATTTGCCCATTTTGTCCACACCACTTTTTGAAAGTGTATACAAATTGGTTGTAAAATATCAGCTTAGCTTTTTCACCGTGACATTTGTTATTTACAGTAAACTGCAATCTTGACTTTACGTTTATTCATTTTTATAATATGACATACAATTATGTCCAATTTGGTCAGTCTGTAGACTGTAGAGTTTTAGAAAGCTGGTGTGGATCAAGCTAGATAAATTAGAAACGTCATCTTTTCCTTGGGATTTGTTTGATACAGAGGAATAAAAAGTGCTTGAGAAACACTTTCTGTGTAAATTGATAACACGACTTTTTTTTATTTTTTTTACCTGTCATCATGCTTGTCCCCGAAACTTTTCAGAACAAAGTTACACAAAAAGTATTTCAATATTTTTAAGGCCTAACAGCAGAATGCTACAGCTCAGAAAACAGGCAAAAGCTACAAAATCTAATGTACTCTATACCAGTAGAGTAGATTAGATATGTGTAATTTATTTAATTTTTTTTTGTAATTAATCAGGTTCCAGTTTACTAACTAAAAAGTTGTTTCTCTCTCATTCTAGCGGTTATTCTGTGATTTTTAATGTCTGGATTGATTCTGTTTTACGTTGGGGGGGAAATCAGAATGCTGTATTTGGTTTAAAACTAGTATAATCCCTATTGCAGTAGTTTTTTTTGTTGTTGTTGTTGTGGTTTTTTTTTTTTTTTTTTTTGTTTTGTTTTGTTTTACTCTGTTGTTTCAGTTAGCACTAATATAATGAAGAATCCCTTATTTATTTGTTTGTTTGTTTGTTTGTTTGTTTATTTTGTACTCACAAAGGTATTGAAGCCCAGATGCCCTGATGCTCTGCCCTCATTCTGCAACAAATTCCTGTAGCACTTAGAAAATTATCATCAGAACTCTGATGTTGGTTTTATATCAAAGACTTGAAACCACTTCTTGGTAGCTGCTGTGAGTGGAGAACAAAACTGCCACTTTGAAGTGAAGTTGTGCAAGCACTGACAAGTTTAGTTCTCACTGCCCTCCTTTCTATTTCACCGTAAGACAAACCCATTTCTCCTCTTTCTCACTGTCTTTGTTTTCTGTAGTAAGCAATGTGTGAAAGTAAGAAATCCCCACCTTTCTTCTTCAGAATGTCCCCAGGAAGTCTCAGGTATTACTCAGTATGTTTACATGGCCAACAATAATCCAAGATTAACCTGATTAAGACAATACTCTGATTAAGAAACTACCATGTAAACAGCAATTTTTTATTACCTTAATCCGAGTAAAATCATACTCGAAATAAACACAAATCGAATTAAAATATGTGGAGTATTCCTGTTTTAGTCACATTATCGGCGTGCGTTACAGACATGTAAACACCTTAATCACACTATTAACGTCATGTGGTAGTTCACCGCATTTTGCGACAGGACACACACGGTGGTGCTCAACCGTTTTACGGCAAACAAGAGAGCACGGCTGTGTCCGAAACCACTTACTTACCTACTATATAGTAGGTGAAATACATGTATCTCAGTTGCTCTATAGTAGGTAAGCACGCGGTTTGGGACGCAGCCCACGGCTTCAAGTAGTCGTCTGTTTCACAGCATTGACAAATAATTAACCGCACTTAAGTGTTTGTAAAAAAAAATTTAAAATAAAAATACCCAACACTGTATACGGTACCATAACGAATACGAACTGTATGTTGATACGTGAAATTCTGGAGGGAACGTCGGACGGTGTGGGGAAGTAATGACGTGTGCCGTTAATCGAACTATGTTGTATAACATGTAACACGGGAATATGAAAGGAGTATTCTAAAAGCGACTCATGTAAACACCTTAATCACAATATTGTCTTATTCAGAATAAGGTCAATAATTAGATTAATGCTGTCCATGTAAACGTAGTCATTGTCACAGAGGTTCTCTATGTCAGTAGGTCTTAAAGTTAGGTCCAGGGACTCAAAGATTTATGTGATGTATAGCCACGGGGTCCACGATTTAAAAAAAAAAAAAGAAAGGGGGAAAAAAAAAAAGTAGTTACAGTGGAAGTTACAAACCAACATTATTAAAGTTATTAGGATCTGCTCCGTTTATTATTATTATTATTATTATTATTATTATTATTATTAGGGCCCGAGCACCAATTGTGTGAGGCCCTATTGGATCTGCTCTGTTTATTATTAGGCCCAAGCACTGAAAGTGCGAAGGCCCTATTGTTTTCTTTAGGATTATTAGGGCACAAGCACTGAAAGTGCGAAGGCCCAATTGTTTTTAGGGCCCGAGCACTGCTGGTGTGAGGCCCTATTGGATCTGGTCTGTTTTTTATTATTATTATTATTATTATTATTATTATTATTATTAGGGCCAGAGCACCAATTGTGTGAGGCCCTATTGGATCTGCTCTGTTTATTATTAGGCCCAAGCACTGAAAGTGCGAAGGCCCTATTGTTTTCTTTAGGATTATTAGGGCACAAGCACTGAAAGTGCGAAGGCCCAATTGTTTTTAGGGCCCGAGCACTGCTGGTGTGAGGCCCTATTGGATCTGGTCTGTTTTTTATTATTATTATTATTATTATTATTATTATTATTATTATCATTATTATTATCATTGTCTCAAGTGAATTGCATTTTAGAGGGCCTAAACATACCTGCAAACTCATGAAACTTTGGGGATGCGTCACAACTGGTGAAAAATATACAACTGATAATCATATTTGGTCAGTCTCATCTAAAGGCCGTGACAATGCTAAATTGAGAAGCTTTTGAGTTTTCGCTGCACAGTGTGGGCGTGGTGGTCTAACATATTTCGGGAAGTTGTTATAACTCAAACATACAATGTCCAATCTGCTCCAAACTTCACATGTTTGATCAAAGTCCAGGCCTAAAGACATCCACATGCCAATAATCAGTTGTAGTCATAGCGCCACCTACTGGTAACAACCATTTCCAAGTCTAATACTTTAACAAACTACTCCCAGAAATTTAATCAGATAAACATCATATTCAGTGAGTCTAATCTAAAGGCCTTGTTGATATGAAATTGCGAAGCATTTGAGTTTTCATTGAAGGGCGTGTCCATGGCAGCCTGACAAATTGCCATATGAAACGAATCACATTTTGAAGGCCTAACCACGCTCGAAAACGAATGCACACACCTCAAAAGTGGCGAACATTTACATCTGATACAGGTTTTAGAATTGAGTGTTGCAAAATGTCTCAATAACGCCTCCTACAAAATTTCAACAATGTGTGCCATGCACTACATTTCACCTACATATACGAAATTCGGTAGACATGTGTAACCTGGCAATCTGTACAAAAAAGTCTCTTGAACTCATGCCCTAAACTCAACAGGAAGTCAGCCATTTTGATTTTTCTCTTAAATTTTTTGGTCAGATTTTCCATTTCCAGGCCTTGTACTTTAACAAAGTCCTCCTAGAGATTTATTCGAATCGAGTTTGCGCTGCATGGTGTGGACGTGGAGGTCTCAGAATTTTTTTTTTTTTGCCATGAAACAGGAAGTTGTTGTAACTCATACCTACAATGTCCCATCTGCCCCAAACTTCACATGTTTAGCAGTCCTGGCCTGAATACATTTACATGTCAATATTCAGTTATTGTCATAGTGCCAAATACTAGCAACAGCCATTTCCAGGCCTTGTACTTGAACAAACTCCTCCCAGAGATTTAATCAGATCAACATCATAGTCGGGCAGTCTAATCTAAATGCCTTGCTGATGTTAAATTGCGAAGATCTGAGTTTTCATTGAAGGGCGTGTCCGTGGTGGCCTGAAGTTCGATATGAAATGAATCACATTTTTGAGGCCTAAATATGCTTGAACTCATACATACAATGTTCAGTCTTCACCAAACGTCACATGTTTGATATGAGTCCTGGCCTGAAGATATCTACATGCCAATATTCAGTTATAGTCATAGTGCCACCTACTGCCAAAAGGAATTTGCATGTTTTACATCGTGATACACTCCTAACAACATATAAGTGCTAAATGGAATGGTGTTCCCCTGGCAGAGCAGCCCCACACTTGCACCAGGGTGGGAGGGCCCATCTATCGCTGCTTGCAGCTTTAATTATAAAAGGAATCTGTACTGAGTGGGTCTGTGGAATTTGTTTCGAAGTTAAAGGGGTCCCTGCCTGTAAAAAGTTTGAGAACCCTTGTTGTGGGGTACTATAAAAAGGTATTTTCATTTTTCAAGTGGAAAGATTTAAAATGGAACATTTTTGGAAAAACATTACTTTCAAACAGAACCTAATGTCTCCAATCCAGTTATTCAAGCTCTGCATGAAAACCTCAATATAACAAACTAGGTACATTACATTTGAATCAGTAAATAAACTCTTCAGGTTAAAGTTCCTTAGAACTCAAGATTTGATCCTCAAACTGTATCTAAGAAAATATTTGGAGAGGATACTTTTGCCTTATTACAAATAGTTAGTTTGTTCTGAGCAAGCACCAGGATAATAAGGATAAAGGAATTATCTGTCTAAGCTTTCCATATGTAGAACTATAATAAACTGTTTAGTTTTTGTCATAGTTCCAAAACTTTCACTCTAATTTGCTACACTAATTTAGTAAGCTATTTGCCCACAGAGCTCAACAAGGAACTTCAGACTTGACCGAATATGTACCTCCTGGCTTCCATTTTTACAGGGACATGTGACTGGAGAAAAGGGTATTATATTTTGGTGCTACTTCCTATATATTTGTTCCTTTATCCACAGTTCCCAATTGGCATGTTAATACAGGATAACTAGAAAACACTGATTGTTATAGCTTGACTACAACTTTGACAGCAGTGGTTCTGTCCACTGTGTTATGCTTTTGGATCTCATCATGACATGCTGTAGTTGCACAGTGGGTGAAGGGTAAACTAATTTGATACAAACTTATCATTATTTAATCTAAACTGAAAAAAGAGCAATGAGCAATGTGATTAGTAATGCTCATGTTTTTAACTGTAGAAAAACAAACAAACAAAGATGTGTGTTTGTATCATCTGTTGTATTTACAGATGCCAGTATATGCATTAATTGCTCAAGTAGTAATTTTAAATATAAATGATTTGTAAGTTTTTCATATAGCGCCTCAATATTAGAATTGAGCAAAATATTTCACAAGAATAAGTATGTTGTCTTGTCCTAGCCTAGTAATCAGTGGCTTAAACCTAACGTGCGCACACACACACACAAACAAAACTCTCAGACACCCATCTTGTGACAGGGGCGACAGCTAGTCAGTATTTTTTCTTTCCTATCTGATGTGTTTAGCTGAATGCGTCATTAAGGGCTGATTATCACAGTCTCTTTCACTTCCTGTCTGCTAAACCTGTTTCAACACATGTCTCAGACAGCAGCCCAAATGCATCAGCTTCATCCACCAGTTCATTCAAGCACATACCACAAAAGCCAATATGGCTAACAGCTCTCATCACAATCTTTGTGAATTCCTGAGCAGTCAAACATCATCATCTAACAATATATATGACCCTCAGTGGCAAGAAATCTTAATCTGGGTCAAAGTGCAATGCTGGGTCTGATCTGTCTATCTACAGAGGAATAACATACAGAATGATACAGCTAACTTAAGTCATGCTTGATATCATCAAATACTTGCTAAGAACATTGGTTGATCATTTGTTGAATTAAACTCTCAGACCTGCAGTGACCCTTTGATAAGAAAATAAGATTTTTCTTCACTGCCAAAAAATGTAATGTTGCAAAATTATTAAGTATAATTTATAGTCATTTAGGAACATTTGTGCATCAAAGTAATACATTAATTAATTATGGTATAGCAATAAATTAATGGAATAAATACCTCTGCAAATGAAACTATCAAACGTATGCCCTGTTTATCCGGGCTATTTTCTTATATTTTCTCTATGTGAAAAATAAATAATTAATAAATATACCCGTCAACCTTCAAAGACGAACCATTTCAAATCATTGTCCACTAGTTCTATGACATCACCACAGTTCCTTTTTTTTCTCATATTACACACATGCTACCCTTGAGTGACCTCAGTTCATCGACAACTCTTGAGAGGAACTTGTTGAGCCGAGTCAGGACAACACACCCATAGACCTTCTGCTGAAACACATTTTGAGGCAGGGGAATTCCGGTAGGTCTGGCTGCTGGCTCGGATAATGGAATATTGGGCTGCAAGATCTGCAGAATGCAGTTCACCTTGTGGACAAGGTGGCCAGTCCGTTGCAAAGTCTGATTCAGGCTATTAAGCAAAGGGCTCTGAGAAGGCAGCAAGTCTGTCTGCTGCTCCAGAACTTTCTTTATGTGAGGCTGGAACTCCTTTAGACGTGTGTAAATGTTCAACATGTGATCAGCTGAAGTTTGTCCTGAGAGGCTCGATGTCGGAACGTTGTCATTCTGCATTTTGCAGAACTGCTTTGCAAAGTCTCCCTCATTGGCTTGCTGCATGAGAGAACATAAATATTTTATTAACTTTAGACAGTGACAGGAATATTTCAGCCTTTAATTGAAGTGCTTTAACTGATAATGTGACATCAGTAAAATTGAATCCACATATTTGCTTGGACAACGATAATCAACAGATTTTCTTACGTTATAGCTCTCATTCACTAAATGTAACATAACATAAAGAGTACTTTTCACATCAATATTCTCAAAATCAAAGCCTGTCTTTATTGTAACACCTTTTCAATTGCCTTTTCAATTCCCATCACACTTTACCTTAACTGATTAGCTGAATCAGGTCAATTGCAGCAAGTAATTGAAATTTAACTAGCTAGTTCAAAAGTGACCTGAGCCATAAACACAAATTGCAAGTGAACTGACAGCAAACAGGCAATTGGTTCTGATTTCACATTTTCCACTAAATCAACCAGAATATACCAAAATAATAACACACTTTCAGGTGGTATTAACATGTTTATATCCATAGACATATCTATTTATATCTATTACATCTAATTCTGGACTAAATGTGTGAGTGATAGTTCCCCATTTCATCCCATTCCAAGTGCTAGACTACACAGTTTGTATTGCGGAAACCGACCCAGTGCTGTATACTGTCACAGCTATTTATGTTCCTGCCAACACCCACAGACACCCACAAGTTGCACATGAGTTTATGAATGGGAGGCATTATCTTTTCAGTCATGATACACAAATTGACAGCATTTGAGCATATTAGAATTAGAACACCAATCTACATCTCCATGCTGTAATGCTAAACATGACTGTTCACATAAATGTATGAACATGAATGTTTTTTAGGCATCAGATTTAAAATGTACTTACATATGTCTTTATTAGTTCTGCAGTGTTCTTCTTCATTAACTTGCTGAGCTTCACACCTTTGTGAATAGTTTTATTGCAGCTCTCCTTGCATGGAATTGTTGTGTTTACTAACTCAATGACAGTTAACAGAACAAGGGAGAGAAAGATCCCTGGGAAGTATAGAAGAAACATCAGGATTAAGTTAAATTTCCATGAACAATAGATTAAAACACAGAAGTACTGGTGTAAATAATTTAGCTAAATAATTTACATTTAATATTTATTGGTAGAGTTATCACTTTCATAACTAGTATTTAGTGTCACTACCAGAGCACCCACATCTCTTGAATATACAGTAAGTAAATTTAATAAATCTCATTCATTAACATTAGTAATGTATTTGGTCATTGTGTCATTAGATAAAATTGTCCATTCAACCATTATGTTAAAGTGTGTCTGCAGTAGGTTTGTGTGCTATTGTGTAGTTGTTCTACTTACTAGATGTTGATTGTGGTCTGTGGCCCTGCCAAAACATGTTCCTATCATGACCATTCATTTCTCCATGCACAGAGGTTGAAACTAGTCATGGTCGCAGCCCGGCATAACATTTTAAAGACCTGAAACCACACATTTGTCATCGAAGGAAATGACGCAGCCAGCCTTGTGAGACAACAAGATTTCCCAGAATTTTTTTCTTCTTCTTCTTGCCTTTGCATCACATGCACTATGTGTAATGCTCCAGCCTCCTGAAGTTACTGATGACTTTTGCACACACTTTAAACATTTTACACCTTTTATACTAATATATACAATAATTCATATACACGAATTGAATACACTACACGAACTTAACACTTTATTATAAGGGTGTGTTTTCATATGTACTTCATATGCTATCAGCTCGTAGGTGAAATGATAAAGTTTGTCAGTCTCTACTGTTTCATTTACTTGTGTAACCACATATGATGTTACAATGAAACATCATATGATGATGTTTCATTACTAAAATTATGAATACAGCAGTTCACCATTTACATATATACAGTCCCATTTGAATCTGCCTGTACTGCCATGAAGTTGTAAGATATTCTGTGATTATATGTGAGGAGGAGAGAGAACATCAGTCTCACAGCAATGGCTGCACATGCTATTTTTTCTCTCTTCACTCTCAACCGGTGTTTTTCCATATTTTATTCAACTGTGTTTTTTTTTTTTAGTTATTTTATTTTTTTTATTTATTAACACATTTTATAATGTTTACTAAAGTAAGTCAAGAGACTTACTTCCTAGACTTACTTCCAAGAGAGGTGCATCATTAGTATAATTGAGTTCGAATGGGATGATATTACATCAACAAAATGTATTTAAAAAAAATTATGCCATACTCTTAAACTCTGAAAGGTGGCTATAGAATATCTGTAATGTCACATTTTCTGAACTCCCAAGCATTTATTTTTTATTGATCAACAGGAAGCTCCTTTGCAACAGGAAATATGTTTCTCAATAACAAACTTTCATTAATGTTTTTGTAAAATATGACGCAAAGGCTTAGAAACCATCGTCATTAGAGGAATTATGTTGAAGGAAGTTGAATGGTCTTGCTTTATATTTGACTTTTTTACCTCTTATTGCCCCGGATAGAATGCATCACTAGTGTAAATTTTATCCTGTATGATAACTACTATTAATACATAAGGAGTGAATTAAAATACATAAAACTCAGCTAAGATTGTGGGGTCTCGCTTCATAGCCATATGGGAAACCCCTAGGCTAAAAGCATAACTGTAGCCTGCTTACAGTTTAGACAAAATATGTTTTCACTGCTATTTCTGGTGAATTTGAGTGACGTTTGCACCAATAGATTTCATTTCATGCAATGTCTGAGGTTCATGCCAAGTCTGAGGTTGCTGTGGTCAGCAGCTAAATTGTGTGTATGGAGGGGAACTCTTGTGTCTTCTCAGCAAAATGCAGATAAAACGAGCAACAGCCGCTCGACTCCAGGTCATGGTACTTTCCAGGTTTGTCTAAGGATTTGTGCAAAAAGCTAGCAGAGACTTCAAGAAAATACAGCATGTAAAATAAATAAAATAATTCAGTCTAAAACCATCCACCACCACCCCCCCCCCAATGAAATCCTTTGTGTTGGCAGTGTGTTTCAGATTATTGTCTTGCTGCATGATGAAGTTCCTTCTGATTAGTTCGAGTGCATTTCCTTCTGAATTCATTCTGCTGTTACCATTATGAGTTAAATCAATAAAGATTAGTGAGCCCATTCCAGAAGCAGCCATGCAAGCCCAAGCCATGACACTACTGCGTTACTGTATTACCACGTTTCACAGATGAACTTGTATGTTTTGGATCATGAGCAGAGCCTTTCTTTTTCTACAGTTTGGCCTTTCCATCACTTTGTTAGAGGTTAAACTTGGTTCCAGAAATTTTGTGGCTCATTTCCATATTTCTTTGTGAAATCCAATGTGACCTTCCCATTCATATTATTGGTAAGAGTGGATAGCATCTTGTAGTATGGCCTCTATACTTCTCTGGAAGTGTTTTTCAAATGGTGGATTGTGCTACCTTCACCCCACCCTGTGGAGGTTGTTAGTGATGTCACTGCTGTTGTTTGGGGGTTTTTTCTTCATGGCTCTCACAATATTTCTGTCATCAACTGCTGTTCTATTAAATTCTACTAAAATGCTCACAAAATAAACAATTGCATGAAATTCAGGTGACATTTATTAAAATCATTAAAATATTTGACAGATGTAAGAATTTTCCATTTGAAAAGCTGTAAAAAAAGCAAAAAGAGCCCTGGTTAGTTGTTAGTTACAAAATATGGACAAATGCCTTTGGGCTTCAACTGAGAAATTGTGTTACAGTATCCCAAATTGTGTAATTGAGTGAAGGAAATGTGACTTCAACTCTCCCAATGAACAAAATGGCACTGTAGACTTACCAGGAAAATCTAGCTGACTTGCAAATATTTATTTTCCAGCCTTTAGCACATCATCACCATTTTTTTGCACAACCTAATTAATTTAACCTACATTACAGAGATAGTGGAAAGCATTACAACCTAAACCCCATCCTTTCTTTTTGTCACGTTAACCTTGTGAAGAACTTTTGGGCTCAACATTACTGAGCTATCTAAGTTCTGTTAGCCACTGACTGCATCCAGCATTAACATTCGCCAAATACATGACGAAACATGGCCCTAACCCATCCTCCTAATGCTAATTACTACAGCTTGCCTTGTCCAAAAACACTTGCTAAATGTAATTAATGCTAACCCACTCTTTATTATATCATTGTGAATAGCTGTAATGCTAAGTTATCGCTAACTCTCAAAAAGGTAATAGGAATATCTAACATTACTGTGAGCTGTATGCTAAAGTAATGTTATCGGCTCAAGTGAGCGTCTAGGTTAGCATCACTCATTCCTACTGTGATTGGTGACAGCATCCAGCTAGCTAACCCTAACTCGGAGCCTCAGATAAGATGCAGACCCAGAGAATTATATAATAACCTCAGTCCATATTTCACAGCCAACATAAACACTTGACACTAGTAGCATAACGCCAACACTGAGGAAGCAGTACATGATATTCATTTTTGAAGCCGTCACTATAGGTAAAGTTAATCATCACTGGCTGAGTTACTGTTTTACAATGAATCCATTTTCGAGAGCTCCCTGCCTAAATATCACAAACTCGGCCAGGCATTTTCAGCAGCGTTATAGTAATGATCGCTTACAAGTGGTCACATTCAAAAGGTCAAAGCAACGAACATTCACTTTGAGGTGAGTTCAGAGTTGGATGATGACTTCGGCAGTGCAGTCCGCAACGTGATTGGACAATAGTTTAACATGTTGTGTTGATCACTCGTGTGAATTTTTTTTAACACATTTATTGGATAATTTAACACAACATGTGTTGAAATAATAATAACATAAAAGGTGTATAGCATATTAACACATCCTTACTGAGAGTGTAGTAATATTATCTACATGAGCATCAAATGAAAGACTGGAGTGAATAATCACACCTAGGTCTTTAACTGCTGCGCATGATGAAACAGAAATGCCATCCAGAGATACTATGTAATCAGAAAGCTTGTTTCTAGCTTCATGTGGTCCTAGTACAAGCAGAAGGAACAGCACCAGTTACTTTCAAGGCAGCAGCTGTATGCAGGCCCTCAGTGTATGCAAATCAGTGTAATCAGGCCATTATAGGTGCAACAAATTTGGGTGAAAGGTAGAGACTTTCTCATGTCAATGCCATGTTTGTATGAAATTATGATATTTGGCATTTTAACAAACAAGTGCACATCTACCTTGGTACTTACCCAGATTAGACTGTACATATGTGTAACTTCACATTAAAAAAAGATCAAACACACTTTCTCTTAATCTCTTCACCACACAGGAAATGCTTGAGTGAGCAAATTCCCCAGCCTTTCTGAGAAAATACATACAAAATAAGGAGCAAACAAGCAAGATTTTGTTTCAGTTTAATTCGCTTCACCATTTAATTTGATGCAAAGGACAAGTGAGGCCACTAAGGTATATAGGTATGTATGTACAAACTTTATTTTAAAAGACAAATAACATACAGAGAAACAGCACACAAAACTGGAAGTGTGTAGAAATACATGACAGTTGCATTGAGCACTAATTTATCACCATAAATCTTGTCCTTTCCAGCACAGATTTATTCAATTATGACCAAATCAGTCAAACGCATGAACCAATAATAATAATAATAAATTCAGGTAGGAAAACTATCCACATACAGTGATATTCCTGAATTTAAGTGGATCATATGGATTGTGTCCAGAGCAAGTATGGTGTGGTCAATCATCATTTGAGGTTCAATGGGCTCATTGGACAATCTCTGTTGTGTATTAATACTGCATTTCTGGTATTTTAACTACATTTGCAATGTTGGTATTTTGCATTTGGTATCTATCTGCAAGAGTGCCTAAAGATGAAGAAGCCATTATCTGTCACATATACTGTACATTTGTGGAATTCTTTTCTGCACATACCCCAACTTGTTAGGAAGCTGGGGTCAGACATGATATGGCACCCCTGGAGCAGAGAGGGTTAAGGCCCTTTCTCAAGGCCCCAACAGTGGCAGCTTAGCAGTGCTGGGGCTGGAACAAACCTCAGACCTTCTGTTCACTAACCCAGAACCTTAACCACTGAGGCACCACTGCCCCTGGGTTATTCCATCTCAAGTGATCCAATACAGGTTGCTTGACCATTTTAAATTTTCTTAATGTTTTTGAGTGATAACCTCTATGCATTGCAAAACCATCATTTTTTTTACTTCGTTTAACCATGACGACCATCTTTGTGTAATGGCACACAACAAGTTTTCGTTGTACAACTGTTTATAGAAATCTCAATATCTCAGCTCAGGATGGTCCTAGCTCCTTCGAACATAAACTGATCTCTAGAGCACATTACAAGGTACATGCACATACATAAGCATTTTGCACATTCTTGTTCCTTAGACTTAGAACTTAAGTCCTAATGTAATGCTCAAGATTGCTCATAGTTCCACAATTAGGTTAAATTTATAACGGGAAGGGTCCAAGTCTCAGTCTTAATTTTTTTAGGGGGTACCTACATAAGTATAGTAGCATTAGTATCATATGTAAAGTATGGTATAGCAGAACATTTCAGGTTTGAGACTTCTCTTTTTTTATGGAAGCAAGAAAGTGCAAGTTTTTAAAAATCCTCTCACTTTCAGGTTGAATATCTCTGGTGGGGGACCAGATGTGAACCTAAAATTTTCAAAGAAATAAGTCCCCTATAGCATTCTGCTGTTAAAAAAACAAAACAAAAAAAAACTGAGATTCCACTGGTTACAGAGCTAGGGCTAGTAGAACTCAGGGGTTAGCATTTTGATAAATGAACAGATGTAATATAAGCTTAAAAATCATTCAAACTAACAATATTTTGCAGTAATTATGTTTATGATTGACATACACTAGCTTATGGTTTTCAGTGGGGTGTAAAATGTTACTACATTTGATACTGAATACAGTGAAGCATGATCTATCACAGGATTCTTCAAATCTGCACAGTTTAGCTCCAACCTCCAAACTCACCTGCCTGTAATTTTCATCACATCCTACCCTTGAACACAGTAACTCCTTTTCTTATGAGCTGTAGTCACTTACTGCTTTTATCACAGGAGAAACAACACCATAACTATGTTTATGTGTTTATGACACTGTTCATTCCACTGTAATTCCATATTTCTATAAAATCTATTCACACATACAGTACCAACTGTAAACCTGTACCCGTACAGTACCAACTGTACTACATACATAATACTATAGTGGACTTATTTCTGTGAAGATTTTAGGTTCGTATCTGGTCCCCCACCAGAGATAATCAACCCGAAAGTGAGGAGAATTTTTTTTTTTTTAAATTGCACTTTCTCAGACCCATAAAATATAAGAGAAGTCTCAAACCTGAAATGTACTGCATGCACATTATACTTACCTAAGTACCACCTAAACAGTTAAGACTGAGACTCTCTGAGACCCTTCCTATTATAAATCAACCCTAAATGTGGAAATGTGAGCAATCTTGAGTGGAGCATCTGCCATACAAGTCCCTGTGTGTGACCTGTTACTGTAGAAAAAACAACGTATTAGAATAAGCACAATATAAACATCATTCATGTTACAGCCAAGCCAGAAATACTGTCTGAGCCATGCTATTATATAAAATTAATCCACACCTTCTGACCAGTCAAATACTGAACTGCACTGTGGTATAAGTAAGAATACCTGTAAGACCACTTCTAGCAAGCTGGAGAAAGGCTCCAAATTGCAGGCTTCATCTGTATACTGTATCCTCAATGTACAGCTCGGCTCAACCACACTCAAGCCAACCAGGACAGCCAGGAACCTTGGGGTGATTTTTAATGACATCTTGACATTTACAGACCACATTTCAACAACTGCATGGTCCTGTAGGTTCATTCTGTACAACATCAAAAAAATCAGACCCTATCTCACTGAACAGGCTACACAGCTACTAGTACAGACTCTTGTCATATCAAAACTAGACTACTGCAACTCACTACTCTCGGGCCTCCCAGCCAGCTCCATCAAACCCCTTTAGATGATTCAGAATGCAGCAGCACGCCTCGTCTTCAACCAGCCCAAGAGAACCCATGTCACACCCCTCTTCATCTCC